>CM051528.1:64204951-64707451 GCA_028017165.1 Herpetospermum pedunculosum
TAAAAATATATCAATTTTGTAATGCACACTCAAAAGAATCTTCAATTTTGAAATTTGCACAACTATAGTCCAACTTTGATGATCTTTATCCTTTGATATACAATTAAAAAAATATTGAAACCATGTATCAAATTGAAGTTAGCTTTTCAACCATACATTTTTCGAAATTTTTGAATATTTGGGTAAAAAGATATCAATTTTTTAATCAAAAAGAATTTTTTTTATAGCTGCGGAACATCCATGTGGAGCAAGATCGTCTTTTCAAAAGACGACCGCTCGCGTGTAGAGGTCGTCTTTTGTAAAGACAACCTCAATTTAAAACAACATTATTTTCAAAAATACTTTCAAAACTACAATATTTTTATAAAAAAATTAAAAATTACAATATTAAAAAAAAACAGCCTACATTGTAATTACAACCAAACCTAATATATGGACATTTAGGTCATTTCAATTTTTTGGTGGGTCTACCTAGTCAAATTGATGACAAAATTAAAATTTAATTAAAAGATTGATATCTATGTAATTTGATTCTATAAAACGTCTATTTATGCAAAGAGTCCTTTTAAAAATTAGGTCATGTAGCACTACCCACCTGAGGAGGGCATCCGTGCAAAAATCTCGAAAGATACTACTCATACCATTTTGACCCAAAATATATATATATATATATATATATATATGTATTTATGGGGGGATTTGAAAACTTGGCCCAAAAGTTTAAGGTTTATTAAAACAAGCCCATTTTTAAAAAGTTAGTGTTTCAGACCCACGGCCCTCACTTGTTAACAACAACAAAAGGGAAAAAACAAATTTGGTGCAAAATTCTCACATTTTGAACTTTCAACTTCTTCATTCAATGTTTAAAACTAAAGAGTGTGTAAAAAATATCTTATGATTTGAATCTAAGGATTTCAATCTCTCTCCTCTGTCAATAAGAGCATAGCTTCGCACGTGACCACAAGGTCCTAGATTCAATCCTCCACCCAAACATGTTGTAAAAAAAAAACAAAAACTCAATCTCCCCGATAAAAATGGCACACCAAATACATATTTTCTTCAATTTGAATCACATTTAAGGTGGAGGGTCTTGGTTTGATTAATCACCATAGTTAGAAATTTGTCTTTTCAAAATTTAAAACTAGAGAAAAAAAAAACTTGAATCTTGGTCACTTTTGACGAGATTTAATGAATCTCGATAAAATTTCGGCCAACTTTCTAGTTTGTATTCATAAATCCCGACGGTTATTTTTATTTTGTTTGTTTTTCTAAATTTATTGTGTCGATTTTGAAATTTAAAAAAAAATGCTTTTTATGATCAAAGCAAAAAATAAAATTAAAAAATATATATATAAGAAAAAAAAACTTTAATAATGGTACAAACATAATTTTACATTTATGTTTTTGGTAGATAAAAAGTAGGTAAAAAAACATTAATAAATGTTTATTTATATTGTATTTAATGGACAAAGGCACAAACATAATTTTACATTTAAATTTTTTCATGTTGAGATTTATTCTCCGTTGGATTGGAATTTATTTAGAAAAAATCAATTAAATAAAAAATTTCATTAAACTGTTAATTCACCGCTATAAATCATCATTTGAATGGTTAATTCATCGTGAAAATTTCTTAAACCTCTTAAATGAAACAAAATAATATTTCACATTAAGTTATTTATTATCAAATTATTTATATCTCAAGGACCATTAAAAATTAATAAAAGCTTCAATTTAACTATTACAATTCATAATGATTCAAATATAAACATGTTTTTTTATATATATAACTATAACTATAACTATATATATTTATTTTTATTTTTATTGTTGTTATCAATTTTTGGTACAATTATGAATTTGATATTTTGATGTGGAATGAACTTGAATCTGCAATAATCTAAGGAAACAAGAAGGTGAGCTAAGACTGGTGTCCTTGTCGCAGGCTCCGATGATCAATCGAACGATCAAGTTAGCGTCGAGGGAGAGAGATGCATATGGAAAACATTTCTCAAATGAAGAAAATATAATTAGCTTACCTCTTTCATTTTCTAACAGTTCCTTTATATAGGGTCCTCATGCCATTATCTCTTTCCTAACTCCCGGATGTTATAAAGATTATGTAATCGCTCGGAAGGAACCGTTTATTAGTTGGTCGGGTCGACCTCATGCGGTGGCCACATCCTCTTGCTGACCTCGAAGGAGGGGTCGACCTTCTTCGACTGACCGAGTCGACTCTTCGAGGGGTCGGCCTTCTCTTTGGTTGCGTCGACTCCATAGGGGATCGACCTCTTTGAATATTTGGCCTTTATAGAGTTGGTCTTTTCTTGTTCGACCATTTCGTCTGAGGGGGTCATCCCTCCATCTGATTCACGAGTTGACCTCAGCTGAGTAGGTTGAATTTGGATTTAATTATTTTGCTCATAACAATATATATATAGAGAGAGAGAGTCTAAAAAAATAATAAATGTAGCCAAACCGAGTATAGCTCAGTTGGCATAAGATTGTGACTATGATTTCATGAGTTCAATCATGGCTTTAATTAAAATACCGTTGCAAAAAAAAACAATAAAAGGGCGGGGACGGGGGAGCGTTTCATTCTCCCACGCTCTCCCCCATTCTCCTCCTAAATGGGGGTTCTCGGCCCTACGAGGAAATGGATATCTCTAACGACATAGGGTATAAAATACCAACTTTAAAAAATTGGCTCGTTTTCATAAGCCCTTAAACATGTTGGCCCATTTTTTCAAATCACTGCCACTTTGGAAAGAAAAACAAAAATGAAGAAAATGGTTGCTTAGAATCCATTTGATAAGGTTCTTATTTCTTGTTCTCATTTATTGTTTCTAAATTTTGAGAAACGTTTCTAAAAAAATGAACAAATTTTGAGAAGCTACAAAATGTTGTTTCTTTTTTTTCCATTTCTTTTATAGAATTTCCGTTCCTAAAAATTGAAGAAATCTGATGTTACTTTGTTGGTCTATTTTAAGGCCTCTTGGTCTCTCCATTCATGTGTCTGGTTCAAAACTTAGGCATGACATATATTTTTTTTCTTCTTAATTGTGCATCATTTTTATATTTTTATTTCATTTCTTAATATGTATATTTATATATTTTTTGAATTTTAAATTGTGTAAATATATACCCGTTATATATTTGCAGTTATATATTTGCATATATATATATATATATATATATATATATATATATATATATATATATATATATATATATATATAAACATGCATTTAGTCTCACTTTAATATTTTACAACTACAATATTTACAGAGTATACTTGAGTTGGATTCAAGTTGATATCGTTTAAGATAAAATGACTCGAGTGGGAGATGACATTGCATGTCAAATTTGGACATTTGAAGGATAAATAATATTTGATCGTTGTTTTTAATTTTACATCAAGACTTATTTGTATTAGATTTGGTAAACTTTGGATAATTATTTTTTAAATTATGAAAACTAAATTCTATTTAAACTATTAAAAGGGAAAGAAAAAAAACATAAATAAAAAATAGTTATCAAACAACATATTTATGTTTTTTTTTTTCTTTCAAAAAATAAGAAACAAAAAACGTTATCAAACAAGTTTCCGTTTCTGTTTCTTTTTTTTAAGAAACAAGAAACAAGAGTAATTATCAAACATGTTTCTGTTTCTAGTTCTCAAAATACAAACAAGAAATATGGAACAAGAAACAAGAAATATGAAACAAGAAACAAAACGTTATCCACACTTAAGTCTGATAGGAACTACCCAATAAAAATATAAAAAAAAATATTGGTCGATCTTTCCGCAACGTAACAGAGTAAACGTACGACATTGAAACTATTACCATTGCAACTTTACACTATAAATATGATACGAGAATGTTCATTCCTCATAAAATAGTATGCAATCCAACTCTATATACTCTTAAGCTCGATTTTAACCACACTTAAGTCTCCTATTGACTTAGGTGATGAGTGTGTACCAAATGCACTGAAAATATATATAAAATGAGGATATTCGACCTCAAGTGCAAGTATACACGGTGTATATTAAGTAATTTAGAAGGGAGGATTCAAAGTATCGAATCCAAAAAAAATAAGACTTACAAATAAGCAAATTAATAATAAAGACCTTCTCCAACTTGCAACAAAGTAATCAAAATTAGCAATTTTTTATTTTATTTTAAAACAACTTTTCTTTATCTAAATAACGCAACGGTAATTGATATGTACTACTATTTTTGTCGTTAGAAATTTAAATCTCTATTTTTAATTTGTTGTATTAAAAAAAAGAAGACGAAGACAAAATAGGAAAGACGACGTAGTTCCACGTGTTGATAGATGTCACAACACGGCTACTTCAAATGGTTGTCTTGTTGGCTTATTTTTTTTTTTTTTTTTTTGGTGATTACAGAAATCGCAGCCCATGTGGCCTTTTACATGAATGTATAAAAACTTTTCCCTGAAAAATAAAAAAAAAATAAAAAAAAAATAAAAAAACAAAAGAAACATTACATACAAGTGTACAACTTAGGGGAAAATAAAAACATTCTCACAGATATTAAATTTTTTTTGTTCATAATTTTTTTTTTTTTGGAAAAAACCAAAATTTACCTTAAGTTATACTTTAAATTTTCAATTTTATCAAATTCGATAAATTTTTTTTTTTCATCTTCTATAATTTTGTGAGAGTTCAATTTATGAAACATATATTTTAATTTTTTTTTTATAAAAAAATTTAATTAACACAAGTGAGAAATCAAATATATGACCTCTCAGTGACTAATTCATACTTTATGTCTATGCTCAGGTTGGTCTTTCAAACTTTAAATTTTCTATAAAATTATATATATATATATTAAAATTACTTTTTTTTTCTTTTTTTCTTTTTTGAGATGAAAATTAGTAAAGAAACTAAGATTTTCATATTATTATTATTATTTTTCATTTGTTTAAAAATATTACAATACATATAGGTGAAGTTGAAATCCACGACATAAAAATGATGAGTTGTAATCATAATTTTTTTTTTTTTGTTAATTAATAGAGGGTGAAATCATACCACACTAATACACCGAATCCCATCAGAACTCGCCGAGTATAGAACATGATGTATCGTCTGGTGACCATGAGGTCCTAAGTTCAATCCCCCACCCCGATCATGAGGTCTTAGGTTCAATCTCCCACTCCAACATGTTGTCTAAAAAAAATCTCAGTTAAGGTTGCTCGATAAAAATACTACTAAATTTGGTGATCATTTAAGAAGTCCTAGTGTTGCACCTTTTTATTTTATGAATTTTTTTTTTTTTTTATCTTGGTAGGAAGTGAGTTACTAGAAATTAAATAGAATATATAAAACTGCAAACACTTATCAAAATTTATTAGACTTTGATTAAAAATTGATACACCCAAAACTTAGGGTTAAAAAGAAAAAAAAAAAAATCTAAAATCTCCCAAAGCCCTAATTTTGGAATTAAATATTCTCTTAGTTTTCCATGGCGTGACTCTTCGATCCTATTTTTCCCCGGCGATCTTACAAATAAATCACACGGTTTAAAATGATGGGTTCCAATCCAACGGACCTCCCGCTGCGAATTGCTGATTAGCGTTAGAGTTTCTTTCATTCCCTCGATCTGAAATTTAGCTCTTCAATCATCTTCTACCTCAGATCAGTTGACATTTCTTGGCAATTTCATTCTGTAATTTCAAACACAAATTTTCACAATTTCATTTCCGCCAACTCTATTGCAATCGAAACTTGCAGCTTACACGGCTGAACACGATGGCGCCACCGCCAACGACACGGTGGCGCGCAATCGTATCAATTATCGTGATGTTGCTGTTCATCTCACCGTCGATGGCCATCTACTGCGACGAAGACGATTGCTACGATCTCCTCGGGTATGTTGGGCTTCATTTTTTTGTTGTTAATCCTAATAATTTTAATATTGTTTTACCTAATTTTGATCTTTCTAATCAATTCAATTTTCAACTGGCATTTTCAGAGTATCGCAGAGTGCGACCCAATCGGAGATCAAGAAAGCTTACTACAAACTGTCATTGAAATAGTCCGTCTTACTCTTTATCTTCTTCTATTCTATTTCTTATTGTCATTCCATTGAATTTTGGTGTTTTTTGTTTGATGAAGCCATCCAGATAAGAACCCAGATCCGGAATCAAAGAAGCAATTTGTTAAGGTTGCCACTGCTTATGAGGTACGAAAAACGTCAAGATTCTAGATGCTATTTTCTTCGCCATGCCTTTATTGTCACTTATTGTTGTTTAATTTTAATTATCTTCGTTTCCCCTAAATGTGTGAACTTATCTATGATTTGCAGATTTTGAAAGATGAATCCACGAGAGAGCAATATGATTACGCAATCGCTCATCCGGAAGAGGTAGTTTTTAAGTATTTGAAGTCCACTGCTAATGCATGATATATGTATATATATTTTTGGTAAGAAACCGAGCTTTCATCGAGATAAATGAAAGAATGTACGACACATACAAAAAACAAGCTCATAGTTACTAAAAGGTCGAGTAACAAATACCCATAAGGATGCAACCTCCTAGACCTCATCCCAAGATCTTTCACCTCCCTAGAAATTCTAATGAGGATTACAACTAGAATTAAACCTGCTAATGCATGATATCATTGCTTTCACTATCAATCATTTCTGATGTGCTAGTTCAGACTCAGACCTACTACTACTATGGACTATTGCCATTGTAGATGGTTTTGTGGGTTCTATCTCTGGCTTACACTTCTACTAGAAGTGGCAGTACGCTCTTTGTTGGATGCCTTCTAATTCTCTTTGTTAAGCTACTAATGTGATACCTATTTAACACGTGTAGAGTGATTGCATTGCATTTCCCAAGTACAATTTGGTTGCCTGGAGGCTGTCCAAATATAAGTGATAAGTGATAACTGATAAATCAGATGTTTGACATTTGAACAATATGAAGATAATACTGAAAAATGAACAAGATAATTATAAAAGAGGATTCCAATTAGATTGCTTGATTAGAAGGGCTTTGGGACTATTAAAGCCCTCCTAGAGGGAATAAATTCAATCCTTGGTGGCCACCTATCTAGGCATTAATTTCCTACGGGTTTCTTTGGCAGCCAATTGTTGTAGAGTCAGGTGGTCTGTCCCGTGAGATTAGTCGAGGTGCGCGTAAGCTGGCCCGGACGCTCACGAATATAAAAATAAATAAATTAGATTGCTTGATTAGTTTTATAAACGAACAAAAGATATTCTCTTTTAACCTAGATTTCAAGAAACCATCCACTTTTTATGAAAATCATCACAGAAAGACCGAAAATATGTTAACTTTGTAGCATTGATTGACCGCCAAAAGCTTTCCCTTAGGATGATGACATCTTTGTTTTGAATATGTATGTCTTTGGGCTGCTGCTGCAAATAAAGATTGGGTCATTGATGACTGTAACATATGCGACTGTATCATCTTGCTTTCTAAAAAAAGCAGAAACTCAAGCAAATAACGAATTATGATTGTGTCACTGGTTTGCCAATTAGCTGATGGACGCTGGCTGCTTTTTAATGTACTAAACTGTGATTTCTTTGTTTTGTAGGTATTTTACAACACGGCTCGGTACTATCATGCATATTACGGTCATAAGACGGTAAGAACTTTTATACTTGTCTTATGCTTACAGAATATGTGGTTTATAACCAGGTTAAATTTATTTATCACTTTTCATTGCTTTTACTTTTTATTAGTTATTTATTGATTTTCTGCTCTCATTTTAGGATGCCCGTGCTGTGCTGGTTGGCCTTCTCCTGATTTTATCTGCATTTCAATATCTGAATCAGTGGACAAGATATCATGAGGTATTAGTACCTCCAAGTTATTCGACCTTGAAAAAATAAGATGGGTTTTAGGTGAAATTGTTTAATGGATGGCCTGATTAACTTTTCATAGCTCCCATGAATTTTAGGTGCTGATATCATTCCCGGTTCTGCTTTTGATATTGATTTTAATCCTGCCTATTCTGTTTTTGAGTCACATGACAAGGACATTTATGTCCAAATTTTGTTTCAACCTGATCTTGGGAACTTTGTATTAGTTAAGATTCACATTTTGTTATCCAAATCTGCAAATAGATGTAGATTTCATTCCACTGAATCATTTACTTCATGCTATAGGCTATTGACATGGTCAAGAGAACCCCTGCTTACAAAAATAAATTGCGGGCTCTTGAACTTGAACGAAGTGGAGGAGCAACAAACAAGAAGAAAGGTCACAAGCAGTTGGATAAGTATGGAGTTGTTGTTGATTAATTATCAGAATAATTAAGGAAAAAAATGAATAAATGTTGTTTTTTTCTGTAGAAGTTCTTTTTTTACCTTATGTTTAGCTGAAAGAATCAAACTTAGTCTTTAAGTTGTAGTTTTTTTTTTGTTTTTTTGGGAGATTTGTAGCTATGTGCGAGTATCCTTGTGGCGGAGGGAGGTTATTTTTTATAGATGGTTGTTTGTGGTTGTGTAGGATATTTGTTTCCATTGGGATAGAGTTATTGTGGTGCTACGTAATTTTGTGGCATGGTTTGGGAGTATTTGTTATGTGATTTTGAGTGTTTTGTTTTTCTATGTTTTGGGAGATTTAGTGGTTGTATTTTCTGAAAAGGTGCTAATTCTAATACCATTTCATGTTCAAGATTAAATCTTTAATCAAATTAAAATTTTAAGATTAAAGTTAACTCATTCGGGGTCATAAAGGGCGTCTTTCCATAGTATTTTCGCTGCTGATTTTATTTAAATTTATGGGATTGTTATTCAGTTCAAATTGCCCAACGCTGTTCTTATACATAAATTTATTGGACTTCTGTTCAGTTTTAAGGTTTTCTTTAAGCATTTTACTTATTCTGTAATCTTTTGATCTATTTATTAACTGTTAATTTCCTAAAGTGTTTTTCCATTTTCTCATATTGGATTCTCAATCTAACATATCTTTGTTTTTTCTTTTTGTGTGTTTGTGTCAGAAAAGTGGATGAAGATCTTGGCAAAGAACTGGAATTGCAAATCAAAGGAGCTGAGAAGCCATCTTTATGGGAACTATTTTGCGTTCGTTTTATTCTTCTACCCTACACTACTGCCAAGGTTGGATTTTGTGCTAGCAAGTTTTGGAAATTTTTATGGTCCATGTGGATTTTCAATTTTGATGTTTTCATTATATCACTGAGCGGAGCTTTATTCATATAGCTCATATATCTCAAGGATTTGTTCTTGTGTTTCCTTGATCCAGTTATTATTGTGGACTAGTTCTTGGTTTTGGAGATACAAGGTAAAACAAACACCTTACTCTTGGGAAGATGCCTCTTACCTAACGCAGAGTTCACTTAGAGTCCCTATTGATGCATGGAAAAACATGGGTGAGCAATTAACTGTTGCAATTCTAATTTTCTTGCAGAATAATTTAATGCAGCTCTTTATTTGTCCCATTATTTGGTCTCTTACTGCTCAATCTCTTCGGCTCCGTTTGATAAGCATTTGATTTTTTATTTTTAATTTTTGAAAATTATACTTGTTTCTTCAAAATCAAATGGTTATCAAAGGAGACCTTCACTACCACATTAGTGATGACAGAATGCCCTCCCATATATTGTTCAAAAGGAATGATTATCCACTTTGTTTCTTGCTCTCTTAAGCATCCAGAGTTCCATTGTCAACCTGTGCCTTTTCTTTTACCTACATTGCATTATTTATGATTGCTTGAATTCTGTAACTCAGATGAATCAACAAAAGAAGACCTTATTCGGCGATGTTTATGGAAGAAACCCAACTTGGAGAACTACCTATCAGAAATTCGAAAGGAATCGAAACGTCGAAGATAGGCTGATAAGATTGCCCCACAAACCTGCAACAATTTTCGGTAACATTCAACCAAAAGAGTTTACC
Source organism: Herpetospermum pedunculosum (assembly GCA_028017165.1). NCBI lineage: Eukaryota > Viridiplantae > Streptophyta > Magnoliopsida > Cucurbitales > Cucurbitaceae > Herpetospermum > Herpetospermum pedunculosum. The sequence goes on from CM051528.1 coordinate 64,214,878, forward strand.
TTTTGTCTTACCATGCTAGAGATTTTGTTAGATTTTGAGCGAGTCAGTTACAACAAGAACCAACCATACTATAGCAATCAATTATTGCCTCAAAGTTGAAACTATTTGAAACCAGTTGAGCCTCATTGTGATGATTGTCTTTGAAAGATGCACAATTTTGACCCCTACGCAAATCTTTTCTCTAAGTTGAAACTATTTTGTACCAGTTTGAGCCTCATTCCGGATATATCTGTCAAGAATCTCTTGTTTTCAAGTTTAGTAGTACTCGGGTGCATTATGCATCTTTTTATTATTATTTTGAGTTATAATATCCACTGCTGATAATTTAATTATAGTATGTTTGAGTGTGATTTACAAATAGTTAAAATCACTTTTGTCATGATTTAGCGTGAAACCTTCTTTAATAATTCAATTTCATTTAATGTTTGATTTTAAATTTTAAACATTTTTTTTCTCTTCATACAATCAAAATTGATATTGATTGAACAAATATTTGTGAGTTTTTTTAACATGACAAAAGTGATTTTAATCATTTCAAAATTACTCTCAAACGAACTATCTTTAATTCTTTTCCTAACCTCCTCTCTAACTAATTTGACATCTTCCACCTAACGACTAGACAAAATAGTTGTTGATCAAAGCACACGTTTTTTCTTCTCTCTTATTTAGAAAATTAAAGTTGACTCGACATACTCAATCTTCTACGGAGAATTTTAAATAAAACATAGTTTGGATTTTTGTTGGTCTTTCTTTTTAACAACTGTGTTTTATTCTTTTAGAAAAACTGAAAAGCCTTGTTTCCAAAGCCAAGAAGTCGTTGTTTTAGAAAGAGTTGAAATAGAAAGAATAAAATTTCTATTTTTGTTTCAGAAATCATTTTAAAAAAAATGATTTTTTATATATTACTTTTCATTAAACCCTTTCCAAACAAAGTATTTATAATGAAAAATCAGATCGATTTTTTTTTTTTTTTTTTAATAATATGTTGTGGTAGGAGATTAGGGCCTCATCATCGATACATCATGCTCAGGTTTACAAATCAGTTTGAAAATTTGTAATTGTTGGCAATCAGATTGGAAGTTTGTAATATCCTGAGATATTTTGATATTGGATGTGAATTATTATCGTAGACATTTTCCATAAAGTTTGTGCATTGAAATTAGGAAAGTCGAACGGTCAAGTCGTCTTTTATTCCCGCCGCCCCCAATCTTGCCGACTTCCTCACTTATTCACAATATAAAATTAATTTATACAAACAAAACCCTCTTTCTTTAACATCTATTTTCCCTTTTAAAAAAAAAAAAAAAAAAAACTACTTCTACCTGTTTACGTGGGATATTTTTGCAGATGATATCGTATTGTTGAACACGAGCAAATGTTTGTTGAGAACCATGAAAGAAAAATTCTATTAATACATTCGCTGAGCACGATCACAAAGAACGACTATAGTATGATAATATTTTCATGCTCAGCAAAGAGTATTATAAAAATTTTGGTGCTTAGCGAAACGAATGTCGAATGACGTCAGAAAAAAAAAAATTATTTTTGAAACGGAATCCAAAAATATTACGTACCAATGAGAGTCATATGTGAAAATACTTATTTTCTTTTAATATAGTGTTTCAACCAACTAACTAATTTATATTTTATTTCTCTCAAAATTATTATTTTGTTTTTCCATTTATGCACTTGATTGAGGGGAGGGTGCTTCAAATCCAGAAATAAATAATTAGTAATAATAGAAGTTAAATTCTAATAATGATTCATTTAAATTAAACTTTTTTAACTTATCCCTTGATTGAGTTTTAAAATAGGTTTTTAACCTTCTTTTCATTCACTCAAAAATTCAAATCTAGTCCTAAATTTATATAAACAATAAAAACCAAATTGAAACTAAATTAAAACTTTTAAGATTTTCCTAAAAACTTCAAATTTTGGAGGGTAAAATTGTAATTTAATCAATAATAAATTACAAAAGAAGGAAAATATCTAATACAATTACAAAAGAAGAAATAGATTTTTCAAAAAAGGAAAAAGAATAGATACAACAAATCAACGCAAAAACGCGGAGCATCTAGAATTTTCTTCTAACGGAAGCTAACTTCGTTATAACGGGCGTTAATGGTTGTTTTTGGTGTTATTAATGACGTCAGCATGTCCAAATATTCTATTTCTACCTTCGGCGTGAGGTAACGGCGAGTAGACAGATAATAAATAAATACGTGGCGGAAAAGTAATGGATAATTAATTGGTTGCCGTGACGAAATTGTCCTTCTAATCTACTATAAATTCAACCCTCCAGCCCCAGTTTTCTACGCAATTGATATTCTCTTCTCTCGTTGTTCAAAAAAAAAAAAAATATTCTCTTCTCTTCTCCGATCGTAGCAAAATCAAACCAAATTCTTTCAAGGTATTTTTTCTGCTTCCTTTTCTTCGCTGTGTTTTATATGTTCTTCGATTTGTTCATGTTGTTCCGTTTCCAGAGAGGAAATATGTTAGAGTTTTTCGGTTGCGATGTTTCTTTTCACCTCTGATATGTTAAATTTTGAACTGGGGATCTGATGCTTTGTTGTTAGATCTGTTTTGATAATTTGCAATTTTATGATTGTTATGTCTTTGGATCGTGCTTAATTTTTGATGTGGTTGGCTAGTAACTTTGGGGTTCTTCTGATTTTATGAAAATTTCAGTTTAGGGTTTCAATTTCAACTCTATGATTTTGATTTTATGAAAATTGGATTTAGGGTTTGAACTTTTAGGGTGCGGTGTTGTTCATATTATTATTTTATTTCATCTGTTTGTCTAGTCTGTTGGAGATTGAATTGTACCTAATCTCTCTGTTTTGTGTTGAATATAGATGCAAATCTTCGTCAAGACCCTTACAGGCAAGACCATCACCCTTGAGGTGGAGTCTTCCGACACCATCGACAACGTTAAGGCCAAGATCCAGGATAAGGAAGGAATTCCCCCGGATCAGCAACGTTTGATCTTTGCCGGCAAACAACTTGAGGATGGCCGGACTCTTGCTGACTACAACATCCAGAAGGAGTCAACTCTCCATCTCGTCCTAAGGCTTCGTGGAGGCATGCAAATCTTTGTCAAGACCCTTACCGGAAAGACTATCACCCTTGAGGTGGAGTCTTCTGACACTATTGACAACGTAAAAGCTAAGATCCAGGACAAGGAAGGAATCCCCCCGGACCAGCAACGTTTGATCTTTGCTGGAAAGCAACTTGAGGACGGCCGAACCCTTGCCGACTACAACATCCAGAAGGAATCAACTCTCCATCTTGTGCTCCGTCTTCGTGGAGGCATGCAAATCTTTGTTAAGACTCTCACAGGGAAGACCATCACCCTCGAGGTCGAGTCTTCTGACACCATTGATAACGTCAAGGCCAAGATCCAGGATAAGGAAGGTATCCCCCCAGACCAGCAGAGGCTGATCTTCGCCGGAAAGCAGTTGGAAGATGGACGAACCCTTGCCGACTACAACATCCAGAAGGAATCCACTCTCCATCTTGTGCTCCGTCTTCGTGGAGGCATGCAAATCTTTGTTAAGACTCTCACAGGAAAGACCATCACCCTCGAGGTGGAGTCTTCTGACACCATTGATAACGTCAAGGCCAAGATCCAGGATAAGGAAGGTATCCCCCCAGACCAGCAGAGGCTGATCTTCGCCGGAAAGCAGTTGGAAGATGGACGAACCCTTGCCGACTACAACATCCAGAAGGAATCCACTCTCCATCTTGTCCTCCGTCTTCGTGGTGGCATGCAGATTTTTGTCAAAACTCTAACTGGAAAGACCATCACCCTGGAGGTTGAGTCTTCCGACACCATTGACAACGTGAAGGCCAAGATTCAGGACAAGGAAGGTATCCCCCCAGACCAGCAGAGGCTGATCTTCGCCGGGAAACAATTGGAGGATGGCCGAACTCTTGCCGACTACAACATCCAGAAGGAGTCAACTCTCCATCTGGTCTTGCGTCTACGTGGTGGTATGCAGATCTTTGTTAAGACTTTGACAGGGAAGACCATTACCCTCGAGGTTGAGAGCTCGGACACCATCGACAACGTCAAGGCCAAAATTCAAGACAAGGAAGGCATCCCACCAGACCAGCAGAGGTTGATCTTTGCCGGGAAGCAGCTGGAGGATGGAAGGACCCTTGCTGATTACAACATTCAGAAGGAGTCAACCCTTCACCTAGTCCTCCGACTGAGGGGAGGAATGCAGATCTTCGTAAAAACCCTTACCGGGAAGACGATCACGTTGGAGGTGGAGAGTTCTGATACGATTGACAATGTGAAGGCTAAGATTCAGGACAAGGAGGGAATTCCTCCAGACCAGCAGAGATTGATCTTTGCTGGAAAGCAGCTGGAAGATGGGAGGACTTTGGCTGATTACAACATCCAGAAGGAGTCTACCCTTCACCTTGTCCTTCGTCTCCGTGGTGGTTTCTAAATTGATCGTTTGGTTATATGGTGGTGGTGTGGTCCTGTTGAGGCCATGTGAATAAATTTGGGATTTTCTTCTGTTCTTTTACTTATTTTAAGTGTTTGTTTTTAAATGTTCTCTAAAGTTTGGAATTTGGGGAGAATATTATTTTAATATGATGTATAATATGGTAGCCTTTGTTGTCTCCAAGAATGGACTTAACTTTTTTCAGAATTCCTTGTTTTTTTTATGCATTTATTGAGGTTGGAAGTGTTGGACGACCAGCTGCATTTCTCTAGTCAGCTTGAGGATGGAAGCACCTATACTTGTAAAAGGCTCAACTGTCATTGTCAGACACGTGTCCGTTTTTTTTTTTTTTTTAAACACTTCTTAGACGCGTTCACGTGTTGTTTTAATAAAATTAGGAGTCTATTTAAAAAGAGCCCAATACCCAAATCCAGTTCTTAGTTTAGGGTTTTAGTTCATCAGCTTCCAAACAAAGTTGCCCCCACGATAGCTGCTTCTTAGACACGTAAACAGCAAGCCCCACGGATTTTCACTTAAGAAAATTGACACTGATTTGGTCAAAACAGAGCAATGACAGATTTTGATGAACCATAAATCATCTATCTTGTTCATATAGTGGCACTATATTTTGGATGTCAAAACGTTCAAAACGTAGTTTTTATTAAACAATATTTAGCACTACTATGATACAAATGTCTTTTAAATGTATTAGGAGTATTTCATAAAAGTTGTTTAATTACATTAAAACTTCTCCTATAACTATTGAAATTTGTATGAAATAAAATAAAATAAATTTTAATCATGTAAGGTATAAATACATAAGCAGACGTGGTATACATTTGTTTTTTGAAGGGTCTAGACGTGTCATATTTGAATATGAAAGAAATGTATGAACTTATGTTATGAATATATATTCACTAGAATAATATAACTATCTGTAATATATGAGTTAATATATATGATTTATAATATGATATATATTCATAATTGACTTCTTATTAAATAAACAATGTTATATTCAATTTCTAATTTGTCTACCCATATATACATGGGATGATCGAATATAAATTAATATACTACTGTATGTAATCAAGATTAAGTTATGTATGAAATATCTTCATATATACGGTATATTATGAAATATATTCAAACCTATTGAGATTTATTTGTACATTTAATATTTTACATATAAATAAATTGACTAATAAATGCTTGTAATTAATTAATAGGAGAGAGAAGCAATTAATATGCAAAAATTGTGGGATTATAAAATTTATAAATAATTCAAAATAAATGAAAAATATAATTAATTAATAGGGACAAAAAAATTAAAAAAGGGCATAATAGTCTTCCAATTGGGTGAAAACTGTGAAAATGATATTATATTTGGACATTTTTGTTAATACGATTTTTAAGTAGGCTGCACAATTTCCCTTTTATTATATATCACGAACCTCGTGTTTCATTTACTTTTCTAACCATGTGTTTACTTGTAATTTGTAAATACACTAAATAATTAAGCTATCTTATTTTGAATTGTTGTAACTCTGTTTACTAATTTTAGTTTTTCTATATGATTTACCCACGTATTTCTCCCTCAAATTATTATTTTTTTTAATAGAAATTTAGGTAGTATTATTAAAAATATAAATTTCAATGAGGGTATTTTTGTACATTTTAAATATTATACTAAATATAGCATTTAGGTATTTTTCAAAACTTTATTTGGTTTAACTATTTTTTTTTTTTTTTTATTAATTTAACCCATATTTCTCTCTCTCCTGCCGAAATTGCACACCTGTAAACCAAAAGGACAACCGGCGGCACAGTTCATTTCTAACCATTGGTGAAATTCCTCTTTTACCCCTCACCTAAAAAATCCCAAATCTCACCATCGTCCCCTTCCATTTTTCTCTGCCCTCTCTCCTCCATTTTTTCTCTGCCCTCTCTCCTCCGTTTTTCTCTCTTCACTTTCTCCTCCATTTTTTTATTTGCTCCACTCTCCACTCCATTTTTTATTTGCCTCTCACCTTCCCACCAGAAAAAAGATATAAAAAAAATGTAATTCCGTTGAAAAAAGATTAGATGATTAGATTTGAGGAGAAAAAAAAATCTCAAATCTCACGATTGTTTAAACAAATCCAACGATCGTTTAAACAAATTTAACGATCTTTTAAACAAATCTCACAATAAACAAATCTAATGAACGTTTAAACAACAAATCTAACGATCGTTTAACCAAATACCATGATCGTTTAAACAAATACCACAATCGTTTAAACAAATGATCGTTTAAACAAATAACACGATTGCTTAAACAAATACCACGATCGTTTAAACAAATAACACGATTGTTTAAACAAATCTCACCATAAAAAATCCCAAATCTCACAATCGTCTAAACAAATCCTTTAAAAAAATTCTGCAATTTTTTTCTGGTAAATCTTTCATTCTCTATTGATTTACAAAGGCTACTTCAACTTTCAACTATAATGATGCAGCATGTTGTTGGGATAATTTCTGAAGGTTTGTTTTTGTTTTAGAAGACTAAAGTCCAAAGAAGAAGACGGAGAAGAGAAAATGACCGAGGAAGAACATGGAGGAGGGAGAAGAAAATGAAGGAGGAGAGATGTTTTTTTAAGCGTGGGGTAAAATAGGAATTTCACCTCCTCTAAAAAATCTAGCCAACTGTCAATTTGAGGTTAGAATGGATAAAATTTTAATTTGAGGTCAATTTTGACAAACCTTTTCATTCTAGGTCAAATTCTCCAATTCTTCATTTCTACACCAATCTCTTCTATTTCTCTCTCTTCCATGTTCCATCAGATTCATAACTTTGTTTTTCTTTTAATACTTTTGTTTATCTTCTTTTTTTTTCTTTTTCGATTTTTTTTTTGAGAAAAAAAATCTTTTTGATTCCTAAGTTTTGAGCATAAGTTCTATTTCGTTACTAAATTTCAAAATGTTAAATTTTTACATATGGGTTTTGAATTTAGTTTTCATTTTGTCTTTAAATTTTGAGATTTTACATTTTTGTCCCTAAAGCTCACTTTTGATTCTGTTATATATATATACTAAATTTTATTTTAAGTGAACAAACAAAAAATATTTATCATAAAATATTTATCAAAAAATACATTTATGTCTAATATTTTTTTTTAAAGATACAAGAAGCAAAATAGTTATTAGAGATATGTTCATGTTTTTAGTTTTTGAAAAATAAGAAATAAGAAACAAAAAAATGAGAAATGAAAAACGAGAACTTTATCAAACAACCCTTTAATATTTTACAAGTATTTTGATACGTGTCTCAAAGGATTGCCTCGATTACCATATGGTACACGGCTTATATCTTTGTGGACATGGAGAATTATGTGTCATTTCCTTTGAAATGACTCTGTCCTTTCCTTTGAAATCACTTGCATCAAGCATGTTCAAAAGGAACTTTATTAACTTATTGTTTTGTTGAATTACATTCCAATATTACATGTTTTTTTTTTAATGATATTCGGCTCTATCTCAAGCAAGATATCCTGCGGGACAAATTTGAATCTAATATGAGAATTAGAGTAAAACTAAATCTAAATGATAAGAACTAAGTTAAAACTTCTAAATTTATACTATATTATATATACACAAATAAAACTTACATCCCGCCAAATTTGTAATTCAACCCACAATAAACCACAAAATAGAAAGAAAAAAAAATCTAATGCAACCACAAATGCAACTACAAGGAGTTTTTTTTTTTTCTTTTCGAAAGTACAGAAGAATAGTTTCAACATAAAAATGAAAATTCAACCGGCATAACGTGACTCTAAAAGGTCACAAGTTTGATTCTCCCCATCTCATATGTTGTCAAAAAAAAAAAAAAAAAAAAAACACAAATGAAAGCTAACTTAGTTATAATGAGCTGTTAATGAAAATGTTTTTGGTGCTTTTAATGACATACCATGTCCCATGTCGTTTCACAATGTGGCAAAGATTCTATAGCTACTATTCATTGACTTCCATAACTATTAGACATCATGGGTATGTATGTTATATGGGAGAATTGTACGACTGACTCCCTATTTTAACCCATTTGTCAAACTGACCCGAATCTGAAAAATAAGTCAAACTGACCTTCTGTTGACATCATCAATTTTTTTTTAATATTATTTTCTAGTTCTAGCTGCGGGCGCGGGCTGATCTCGCTCTAGCTCGGGCGCGGGCTGGTCTCGCTCTAGCTGCGGGCTGGTCTCCAATCTGAAAAAAACTTCAAGATTTTAAAATTTTCAGGTCTTGTCTAATCAATGAAGTATCTTTTTCAAAAAATAAAATTTTCAGGTCTTAAATGAAGCTAGAGCTAGAACCAGATCAGCCCGCAGCTAGAGCGAGACCAGCCCGCGCCCGAGCTAGAGCGAGATCAGCCCGCGCCCGCAGCTAGAGCTAGAAAATAATATTAAAAAAAAAACTGATGATGTCAGCAGAAGGTTGCCTTTTTTTTCAGATTCGGGTCATTTTGACAATCCGCTTAAAATAGGGGGTCAATCGTACAATTCTCCCATGTTATATTGTGAGTGAGGTGAGGTCCCTTCATCTGTTCGATGTGGGATCCTCAACATGTCCCTCAAGATGATGCCTTTTTGGGTTCACCAGCTTGGGTCGGATCCTATTTTTGGACCGAATACCCGTTTGAGCTTTGTGGACTCTGATACCATATTAGACATCATGAGTTCTATCTAAAACCAATTGGTGATAGGAGAAGTAACCCATGTATGTTATATTGTGAGTGAGGTGAGGTGCCTTCATTTGTTCGATGTGGGATCCTCAACATTAACGAAACAGTCCTTCTAATATCCTATAAATTCTGGCCTCCGACCCTAGGTTTCTTCGCAATTGAATTTCTCTTCTTCTCCGATCGTTGGTAGCAGACCAAAGGTAATTTATCTGAGTTTTTTTTTTAACCCTCGTGTGAAAGTAGGTTTTAAGTAAGGGATAGCCTATATATGTTCAAAGAAAGTTGTTAAACCATTCTGTTGTTCTCTCTTTTATTTTCTGAGCCACATTTTCTTATACAATTTATGGAACGATTTGAGGTAGATTGAGTTGAAGCTTATAACTAATCTGTTTGTTTGGTTTTAAATATAGATGAAAATCATCGTGAAGACCATTTTGGAAACCACATTCGAGCTTGAGGTGGAGCCTTATGACACCATTGAAACCGTAAAGGCCAAGATCCACGATAAGGAAAAAATGCCACCGGCTCAGCAAGTTCTGTTCTTCAATGATACCAAACTTGAGAATGGCCGAACCCTTGCGGATTACAACATCCACAATGGTTCAATTATTCACCTCGTGCTAAGGATCCGTGGTGGTTTCTTTTCCGAATCTTTCTTTTGAAAATCGAAAAACCCTTCGAGTATGCCGAATAAAGAGAGAGTACAAATCAATTACTGGTGAACTATACGCTTACTTTTAAGATTGTCTTTCCTTCTTTACTTTTCAAGTATTTTGTTTTAAAATATTCTCCTAAGTTTGCAATTTGGCGGGAATATTTATTCTATATGATGTGTATGTCAGTGGTTTCTTGTGTTAATAATATCCAGTGACCAAGTGTTTTGTCTCTAATCTATGTATGGCTTGAAATCATTCTACTATTAACATGTTAGTACACCGTATTAAAATTAAGGGTGTGTTTGGATTGACTACTAAAAAACTATTTGCAAAAGAATGTAGTTTTTTTTAAACATTTTTTTTTTAGAAATGTTTCTAATTAAAACACTCATGTGTTTGGTTACATTTTTTTAAGAGTGTTTTTATCTATAAGTGTGTTTGATTTGCTCTACTAGAAGTGTTTCTCTTAATGTAGAATTACGACAATTATTAATAAACCATATGAATTAATAACTTTAAATATATATTTTCCAATTGAAATAACAAATTAAGCTTAGCTCAATTGACATAAGATTATGCTTCGGGGGTTCAATCCCTCCATCTTGCATGAATTTAAATATTTTTTCAAAAAAAAAAAAAAAAAATTTAATTTGTATTTTAAAAATTATGACCGTTTACTATTGTTGATGGTCGTGGTCGGGGTCGAGGTCGGGTGGCCGGAGCGGGGTGGGGGTGGGGGTGGTGGTGGTGGTGGTCGCGGTCAGGCGGCCGGAGGGCAGTGGCGTTACCTATCTCAATTTTAACACAAGTCTCCAAATCTTTAAGCTCTGGGGAAAGATCTAATAACACCGATCGCGATTTGCCGCGAATCCAATTTTGTATACATATCAAAGCTTTCACTGATTGAGGTGTCAAAGAACTTCTAAAGGAATCAAGAATCCTCCCCTGTACTAAATGCTGATTCAGAAGCAACGGTAGACCCTGGAACTGCCAAAACATCTTGGGCAATTTGTGATAGAATTGGGTATTTAAAGTTATTCAGTCTCCACCAAGCAAGAACATCAAAATTATCATGAAGTTCCTCCTTAGGATCAGATAAATAACGATCCACGTCATTCTTCACTTCTAAAGAACTTTCCTCTAGTCTTCTTTTTTTGTACCGTGACACTAATAATGAACCACTCGAGTTCGTTCCACCGCTAATTTCCGAACTCGAGGAAGCAACACTTGATTCTGATGGTTGATGACCAGTACTACCACTACAACTTTGGCCTTGGGTACTATGAGCGCTATCAACTGATTTGTAAAAATCATACATACGAACCAAATACATCTTTATACCATCAATCATCTCTTTCATCAGAACTTCATAAAAGTTCGAAAAGCAAAAGGCAACATAATCCAACTTGTAACGAGGATCAAGCACGACAGCTATAAATATCAACTTATTGATCTTCTCAACTGAACCCCAATACTTGTCAAACTTGTTTTTCATATTTGTAGCCATCTTACTCAAAATAGAGCTCGAATTCATGCTCCAACTAATTAAGAGTTCTTGAATACCCCAAAGTTCATGAAAATAAGAATTAGAAGTCACATATAAAGAACCACTTATTTTTGTAGCGACATCGTAGAACACCTTAAAAAACTGAACAAACACTTCAACATTTCTCCAATTCTCACGAGTTGGTGGCCCTCGATATTTATTTACAATTTCATGATTATCCTTATCCTCTTTGAAGTAGTCAACAAATTCTGTCACTTCGTCTTGTAAAATTTTAAAAGCATTCTCAAATTTCAGTGCATGATCAAGCATTGAATAAGTAGAATTCCATCTAGTTGCCACATCTAAACAAACAAGTGCTTTGCATTCGATTTTCTCTCGTTCCACACAAACTTTAAATCTGGTCAATCTACTAGGGGAGGATCTAACATACCTTACAGCCTTACGAACCCTAGCAATCAAATCATGCATGTCCTTCAACCCATCATTCACAATCAAATTTATTATGTGAGCACAACATCTCATGTGTAATAATTCTCCATCTAAGATAAGTGATTTCCAACTTCCAAGTCTTTTCTTAATATATGAAATAACAACATCATTCGAACTTGCATTATCAACAGTGATGGAAAAAACCTTATCAATCCCCCATTCCAATAAACATTTATCAATGACCTTTCCAATAGTCTCTCCTTTGTGATCAGCAACTTGACAAAAGTTCAAGATTTTTTTATGCAAATTCCATTATGAATCAATAAAATTGGCAGTGAGTACCATGTAGTTAATATTTTGCAGAGAAGTCCATGTGTCAGTTGTAAGACAAACCCTCATATAATTTTTTACTAGGAGAGATTTCAACTTTTTTTTTTCTCATCAAGAAAGAGTTGTAATACATCTCTACCAATTGTTACTCTTGAGGGAGGGTCAAACTTTGGACATGAAATACTGCAAAAAAATCTAAAACTCTCATTCTCTACAAATGTGAATGGTAACTCATCAATTACTATCATCTTAACACATGCCGCTCTACAAGCTTGTTGACTAAATATTGAACTCACAAAATTACTACCCCCACTTCCATCTAACAAAGGTAGAAAACTTAGCGATGTTTGTCCTTTCACTTCCTCCTTATAGGGATATTTTTTACATAGTTTTTTTAGGTGCTTCCATAATGTGCTAGTTCCACAACTGCTAGTTTCACAAGCATATTTTGTATCACAATAATTACACTTGCACCTATCATTGTTGTTTTCCAATCTTGTGAAATGATCCCATACCGTAGAAGTGGGTTTATAAGGTTTTTTCCTACTAGATTTCGAAGGTAAGGGTGGTTTACATGCACTCCGACCATCAATTGGATTATTGGAGACCAGAGTTGCACTACCACTTGCAGTACTACCGCTTTCCATCTATACAAAGTAAAATAAAACTAAACTCAACAAATTTCTAAGAAAAAAAAAACAGATCATGGCTTCATGTCAATCAAAACATTGGCTTGCAATTACAAATTCAACGATCATGACTTCATGCCAATCAAAATATTTGCTTGCAATTACAAATTCAACGATCATGGCTTCATGCCAATCAAAATATTTGCTTGCAATTAGAAATTCAACGATCATGGCTTCATACCAATCAAAATATTTGCTTGCAATTATAAAATAAACTACCATGACTCCATGCCAATCAAAATACAGATTTGTATGTTTTTGTTAAAAAACAATATATAACTTGAAATCAATTGATTATGAAAAAAAAAAAACAGAGGCCAAGTTAGAATACCTCAGCGAACATTGAACACCTTGTCGGAAATCAGAATAACTCGGCAAGTCGGCTTCGAAGACTCGAAATATTTCTGTAAACAATTATGAAAAAATGTTCTTAACTTTTTTTTATTATTATTATTCTATCAAACATAAAAGTAAAATGAACTACAACTTAAAAAAATTGAGAATAGGTTGTCCGGAATACCTCAACGATTGATGGATCAACGGTCGGAGCCGGAGGGCCAAGGCAGAGAGATGGCGAACGGAGCCGGAGCTAGAGGGGGAGCTCGACAGAGACGGCGAACGGAGGGGGAGCTCGGCAGAGACGACGAACAGAGGGAGAGCTCGACAGAGACGGCCGGAGGGGAGCTCGACAGAGACAGCCGGAGGGGAAGCTCGACAGAGACGGCGAGAGAGAGTGAGAGAGCTACTGAGAGAAGAGAGTGTGAGAGAGTGAGAGAGGTGCTGAGAGAAGAGAACGACGAGAGAGAGTGAGAGAGAGAGAGAGGCAGAGGGTTTGGGAAGTGAGAGAGCTGCGAAGGCGAATGAGGCGTGCGACGAATTGGTAAGTGAAAGTTACACTGGAACCCTAGAATTTGTAATTATATTATATATATATATAATTTTTTTTTTTTTTTTAATTCAGTCAATCCGGGTTGAACCGAGCCAAATTTGGTTCAACCCGCGAACCGACCCGAAAATTCGGGGTTTTTGAAAAACAGACCCAACCCAACCCATATTTAAAAAAAACCCAACCCAACCCGAAAATATGGGTTGGGTTTCGTGGGTTGCGGTTTTTTTGTACACCCCTACAATAAACCACCACGTCAAGCACCATGTACGTTCCTGTCATTACCTGAAAAAAAATGTTTTAAGAAAATAATGAGTATTTTATATAAAATACTCAGTAAGTAACTTCATTACCGTGGTCAGACTATGCAATCACATGCAATCATGAATTGACTGAAGACTCTAGCTAGTGAGACTTAAACCTGTTTCTTAGATTACCAACCCATTCCTATTCTTCTAGATGTGTAACAATTTCATACACATCAGTCCCAGATGCATCAATTTCATGCACTGGGAACACTCTAGGCATGCATCACTACTTTCATGCATAGGTGAACATCACTTTCATACTCACCAGCTTTACGCGCACATCACTTTCATGTGATTAGAGCCCCTGGACTTTCATCACTTTTGTCGCTACGGGTTTGCGACGTGGAGCGACCGACTTGGTTCTCGGTAGGAGAGAAATGAAGTCGCCACGAGCAATTATTTAGAGGGTGTGACTGAGCACCCAAAAAATACTAAAAAATAGTATGCGAAATAAAGATTAGGGTTCAGGGTTTTTTGTGCATGGGGAAGGTATTGACACCCCACGACACTTGAACGAATATTTAATTCTCTTGTGATATTTTTTAAAAATGACCTTTATAAAAGAATATTTTATTTTGAAAATTTTAAAATGTCTCACGTTTCACTATCATTATTTATAAAAAAATAATAATGACCAATAATTATGAGTGACATAATACCATCAATTATAAAATTACTTGAATTTTATTTGACATCCCAAATAATTAAAAATCAACCGAATATTGGAAAATCAAATATTTTAATTTCCAACTTATTTTTTTATTTTTTAAATGTTTGGTTTATTATTATTTTTTAAATGCAGGATTAAATAAAGAGAAATTGTAGTAAATGGCAATTTAAGACTTATTGTTTGCAAATATAGCATGTTTTTAAATTTTTTGCAGATATAGCAATTTCTATCGCTGATATCTTATGACTGATAGAAGTCTATCGCTGATCACCTCAGCTTTTTATAGATTTTTGTCAGTGATAATAGTCTATCAGAGATAATAGTCTATCACTGATAGAAGTCTATCAGTGATATAATAAAGTCTATCAGTGATAGAAACGGGTTTTTTTGCCATATTTGCAAAACATTTTAAAGTTTGCTAAATTTGCAATTAGTTTGGGCCTGATTGCTATTTGTGCAACCAACCCTTAAATAAATCTCTTTTTAAGGAAAACTCTCATTAATTTTTATTTTAAAAGAGTGAAGTTTATGGAAATAAATTTAGTTTTTAAAAATATTCTTAAATGTATTTTCTAGAGAAATTTCAAGATCTTTATTTTGACATGCTTATTAAAAAAATAAAATGTTGAACAAAAGACCCTTTTTTAGGGAGGAAATATTGAAATTAAATCTTGCCATCCCTAGAAATGATCTCTAGCCTAGAGTAGCGGTATCCCGAATGTTTTTTTTTTTTTTTGAATTTTTAATGAAATTTAGTATCTTAAATTACATTTACTACATATAATAAAGCCAAAGCGAGCATAGCTCAGCTGGCATATGTATGACTTGATGACCAAGAGGTCTGTGGTTCGAATCCCCCCACTCCAATGTACTCAAAAAAAAAAAAAATACTACATATAATAAAGACAAAATATTGAGAATCACAATGTGGAAAGTTAGGATTTATCCAACTAGTATTAGTCATTTTAAAAAAAATGAAATCTTGAAATCAATTCAAATTTAATGTGATTTGTTCCTTACAAGGAAATGTTAGGGAAAAAAAATTATTTTTAAGAAGGAAATATCGAAATCAATTCTCGGTATCCCAAGAACTGACCTCTCAAAACCTAGAGTAGCGGTATCCCGAACACTCCATCTTTGAAAAAAATTCTTTCTTTGAATTTTAGGCAATAACAGATAAAAAAATAAAATAATAATAATATTAAAAATCGTGATTTAAACTCATTCAATCAGATCACATTACTAAATTCGAAACAATAATGATTAAGATTTAATGGTAAATAAAATTAACAACCTATAACATGGATTCAAAACAATCAGTAAGACCACATTACTAGAGCAGACTTGCTTCTAGGACTTATGCCTAAAAGACACTGACACTCCACCGAGGAAAAAATATTAAAATCGTTGGTAAAATAAATATGCTAAAATAATTTTTTTATCAAAGATTTAGAAGGTACCCTCAAATAAAAATAATCATTGTCTATGTAAGTCACCAAATCTTTAAGAATGTTTTTTATTTGGTTTTGCAAGAGGAGACTTACTATGTGCACCGTACTTTATCTTAGCTGATTGTGGTCCAGATGTTGCTAGAATCAGTGAAACAAAAGATTAAAAAAAAAGAACGAAAAAAGAGAGGGAGGGCGGTTGAGATAATGACGGATATATATGTGTGGGTGTGAGGGAGAAGAAAGGGGGATGAAATGGGTGTTGGTCGAGAGTGATGGAGCAAGAGAGTCATGTGACAATTTTTTTTTTTTTTGAAAAAAAATGGGAAGAACCAGTGAGGGTGTGGGAGAGAGAAAACAAATGGGGATCAAAAAACTTAGCCTAGGGTTTTTACCTCTCATTTTTTAGAAAATGATCTCTAATTTATAGAAATGTCAAATGATAATTACTGAACAAAATAAATCAATTCCTTTTTAAAGATTGTAATTTATTGAAAAATGAAGGAATTGATAGTAGTATAAATGACTCATTAAAAAAATGGTTGAATTCATATTTTTTTTGCAAAATAAAAAAAATCTAACATTAATACATTCAATAAAATAAGGGATGAGTTTTTTTTTTTTTTTTTTTTTTTTTTTTTTTTTTTTTTTTTTTTTTTAATTGAATCAAATACTTATTTTTGTGTTTATTTTATAAAACAAAACTAGTAAATTACAAATTACGAAAATTACAAAAAATACTAAAAATAAAGATGAAGAAATAAAATGCGGGACAAATTTAGGGGTCTACAACTTTCATGCAGACAATTTTACGGGAAATGGGGTAACTGTTTTAAAACCTCGTGACTCATATATCACACAAATGTATGAGGTCCCACCGGGAGAATTTCCAGTACATCCGTGGTATGAAAAACTCCATACCACTGCCTTTAGAAAAATGACACGTGGCGAGATAATTGTTTAACTGGACCCACACTATTAAATATATTAATTTTTTAAACCATTTCGCCACGTGTCATTTTTTTAAAGGCAGTGGTATGAAGTTTTTCCAAGTTTTTCCACCGTACTAGAAATTCTCCCCGTCCCACCTAACTCATTTTAGATATTATAGTTGATGCAACATAGATTAATTTTCTCATAAATTTTAACTTTCAGCATGCATTACATTCATGAATACTTCATCTCACCTACATTCAGACTTTATAAACAAAAATTCATACACAACCATAACACAAAAATCACCACCATAAAAACATAATTTATTTATGACATCATTCAACAATAATCTCCCATCAACATTCATAAATTTCCCAACAACATCACATTGATAATTTCTCCAACATATAACAAGCACTTCAAAGCTAATACAAAATCATATTCCACATTCAAACATGAAGTTCCAACCTAGCCCGAAGGTTAGACAACAATAAGGTTACTTACCTCAATTGATTGCCGACGAAAAATAACTTTATGTTGGCTTACGAAAGCCTAAGTACCAACACAAGAAACTTGTACTCCAACAAAAATTCGTCTCTTGATGACAACGAATCGTCTGAATCCTAAACGCGAGAAACCAAGTCTTAATTTAAAAGACTACCACAGTTATAAAAGAATTCAAAAGAAAAAAAATCGAGGTTTCGTTACCCACCGAAAACTCGCTATGGAGTCGTTATTCCTGGCTGGATAGTGCGCTCAATTACAAGAAAACACACGATTTCAACACTAGAATGGGACGGTATTGAATCACGAAGCCGAACGAAACGTTTGTGAACTACTAAATCGAAACCAAAAGGGGTTGTGGGTTAGAATCAACACTCAACAGACAAAACAATAAATCTTTGGAAGGGGGGAGGAATTACCCGCTACTCGATCCACGCCGGAAGTCCGCTAATCGAACGTCGTTCCTGGAAAAATGGGCTGAACGACGTTGTTCGAACTCCGCCGGTCAAACCACCGCACGCAGGTGCTGAGACGACGTTGTGGATGGGAGCTCGTCGGTGGGAGAGACGACGAAAGGAAAAAACGACATGAGTGGCCGGAGCTGAGAGGGAGGGAGAAGGACAGGGGAAAGTGAGTTGAGGGAGGCAGTGGCGTGGGTCTTCATTCGACGACCTGCGCTTTTGATATATATATATATATATATATATTAATAATATTATTTTAATAATAATGACTTAGTCACCCAACTAGCCCTAGCTTCTTTTAAGCCCAAATTTAACATGACACTTCCACTTAAACCCACTATCAAGTCGGATAACAATAATAATTAAATAAATTTTTCTTACTTGGAGCTCGAATCGTCACAATTTCTAAAAAAAATAAATAAAAAATGGAACCAACAATTTAAGGGTCGGGTGGAGATCACCTCCCCAACAACTATACAAAAAGAGCTTGTAAATGATGATAAAGCTTCTACACCAACATGTGTTTTAGATTTTGTTAAAGGTTATTGATCGTCAACTATTTGATTAGATGTAGATGTCGTCGTACTATTTTAACACTTATCTATACTATTTTCATTATTGAATCTCATCTTTGTCTCAAATGATGAGAAACTTTTCATACTTTTCAATCAAGGTGTATTGCACTTGAAGAGAATAAATTGCACATTCAATTAGAACAATCAATAACACCCAATCTTAAATCTTGGATCTTGGATAATGAGAGTTATGCCCAAAGTGAACAATATCATACCATTGTGGAGATCTCTGGAATTTTGTTGTCCTTAATATGTGAATTTATTAATAGTTTTTGAAATATAGCGAAATTATAAACATAATAAAATGTTCAATTATAACGGGAATGGAAATAGAACACGAGACAAATTTCAATTTAAAAGTCTATTAATAATCACAAAACAAAGGTCATTCATCCATTTAGAGTTTCTTCATCACCAATAATTTTGTGGTGTCATGCACAGTGTTTTAAAAAGTCCACTCAGGCGCGCGCCTTGGTGCGCTTAGCGCTCGCTTCAAAGAAGTGAGACTCACTTAATAAAGCCCACTTGAGGCGCGCGCCTCGGTGCCTGTGGGGTGCGCTTCAACGCCTCGAGCCTGACTTTCCTACCTTTTTAAAAATAAAACGTCTGATTTGAAGGAAAAAACACATGAATATTCATTTAATCTTGAATAAAAGTTCTATTTTCTTGAACTTTTCATCATCTTATTATTCATCTTACTATTTTTCTTTCTTATATAAAAAAATATTTACACTTATCTATCGTGCGCCTCATAAAATAAAGTTCGCGCTTTTCTTTACGCCTTGCGCTTAAGCCTGGAAAGGCTATTACGCTTTATTGCGCCTTGAGCTTTTAAAAACACTGGTCATGCATATATAATTGCGACTCATAGGATGCAAAAACAAGTATAACACATTGATGTGCCTAAAAAGAACGAGTCAACAGAAACATGCGTAGTATATTGTCCCCATAGGTCACAAAATAATATGAAAGGCAAGAGAAAAGAGATAAGTATTAAAGATGCACCATAAAGTTTAAAGAGTCAAAAGTACTAAACTTTTCATACTTTTCAATCAAGGTGTATTGCACCTAAAGAGAATAAATTGCACATTCAATTAGAACAATCAATAACACCCAATCTTAAATCTTGGATCTTGAATAATGAGAGTTATGTCCAAAGTGGACAATATCATACCATTGTGGAGATGTCTGTATTTTTGTTGTCCTCAATATGTGAATTTATTAATAGTTTTTGAAATATTAAAATGTTCAATTTTGAGGGGAATGGAAACAGAACAGAGACAAATTTTAATTCAAAAGTCTATTAATAATCACAAACGAGTTTCTTCATCACCAATAATTTTGTGGTGTCATGCATATAACTGCAACTGATAGGATGCAAAAACAAGCATAACACATTGATGTGCCTAAAACGAACGAGTGAACAAAAACATGCATAGTATATTGTCCCCTATGGAGGATAAAAGATGAAAGAAAAATTTAAGAAAATAGCCGAAGAGAAAAGAGATAAGTATTAAAGATGCACCATAAAGTCTAAAGGGTCAAAAGTACTACATCCATATCTCAATCAATTTATTTTGATCTTTAGCTATAACCCTACTTCCTCTAAACATGAGAATAAAGCAAAACTAATCCATAAATCTCAATAGAAAAATCTAGAGGAATAACAACCTTTCAATCTTAAAGAAACTACCTAGATCTAAAGCAAACAATTAGCTCAACATTTCAACCTAAATGAAAACTGAATCTAGTATTTCCTCTCCCATCAGAAGTGAAGAATACAACATTATTAAGCAAAAATTGCAGCAAATTACCAACATAATAAACAAATTTTCTCATTACACACAAAAACTTGGTCAAAATCCTAAATTTGAAAAGTCCTATTGGACTAAACGAGCTAACCGAACAAACTTTCCATAAAAAATCACAAAAACCACGTGATTTAGGCAATTCATCTCTACCATTAATCTAAAACACAAACCTGCTCGATAATTAGACAACTAAAATCAGATCAACCTCATAAACTGAGAACAAACAACAGATTGTTCAATCATTTTAATTATTGTCTCTAGGTCTTAGTGTCCACATTCACAGCAAAAGCAAATGTAAGGTTGTGAGCAACTGAGGACCAACCAACGAACCATTTTTAATTGAAAGTTTCATAAGCCTGCTTATATGTTTCTCTTTTTATATACCTGGTCGGTCTAAGGAAGAATTTTCCACTGTCCATAAAATTTGAACACTTTGAATAAAAAAAAATAACTTAGGCCACTATAACCAATCAACACGTAAACTTATCATGCTACCATAAAAACTATGTTAAAATATAAAATTTGACTACTTTGGATAAAAACAATTAACTTAGGCAACTTTGGAATCTTTGAATTGTTCATTTGTTTTATCCAAAATTTGACCACTTTGGATAAAAACAAATAACTTAGGCCATATATTTCTATTTAAAAAAAAAAAAAAAAAAAAAAAACCTCCCTCCAAAAAATTTCAAGTGTAAAACCTTCGCTTCTTAGCATATTAAACCAAAAAATAGCCAAACTATTGTAGGAAAAAATAACATGATCTGTAATCTAGGAAGCACGTACACTCCAGTATGGGTGGAGAGTGTCCATTTTAGATATGTGTCGGACACTGAAACGTCCAGACACCTGTTATTTAATTATTCATTTTAGGGCTGACACTTCAGGGATACTTTGCAGACACTCCTAAACTATTTTTACTTAAATTTGTGACGGTCCATTAAAAGCTCAATAGCCCAATAGTTAGCACAACCTTTTAAATTAAAATAACAAACAAACAAAAACCCTAAGTTTTTATTCTTTGCTCTGTGTGACTCTCCCTTGATTTTACGCCATCCCATTTCCTTTCTTTCAATTTGTATGATGATGTATGATTAATTTATTTTGAAGTTTTACTCCGACAATAAATACACATATTATCTAAAAATAATATATAAAATATAATGTGTCCCCAACGTATCCGTATCCTACATTTTTTGAGATTGACGTATCGCCGTTTTCGTGTCCCTGTTAGTGCTT
Source organism: Herpetospermum pedunculosum (assembly GCA_028017165.1). Lineage (NCBI taxonomy): Eukaryota > Viridiplantae > Streptophyta > Magnoliopsida > Cucurbitales > Cucurbitaceae > Herpetospermum > Herpetospermum pedunculosum. The sequence continues at coordinate 64,236,510 of CM051528.1, forward strand.
CTTAGTCCATAATATCTCAAGTTTAACTTAAATCTTTTACATGATAGACATTTGGAAATGCTCATAAACTCTAATTATTCAGAACTCTTACTATTCATTTAATATTGGACAAATCTCTAAAACATTACAACTTGTCCGGATTATATAATATTCATTTTTGCACATGAAGATCGAAACAAGAAATAAATTAAACATACCCTTCATCCAAATTGAGCAAATTTCTTTATGAATACGTCCTGTTGACATTTTTTCATAGACTAAATCACAAGTAACATGATATCTAAATGGAGCCATCCTGTTAAATGCACAAAATAACTTGGCACAAAGCACTTTAACAAAAGCATCTGTAAGAACTTTCTTAGAAGCAGAACTTCAACAAGTGATACTCCACTCCCATAAATTGGCACAACATCTATCAAAATTTCTCCCCAATTCAATTCACAAGGGAAAATACAACCTGCAACTTAAACTTTAGATGTTTTTGAACCTACAACATTTAATTGATAGTGTGGTCCGTAGGATATTCCTTCTAATTAATCAATAGGTAAAAATTATCCATTTATAATCAAATTAACTATCACATTTGAACATAATTCAACTTATTAAACACGCGCTCTTATTTTATTTTGAAACTTAAATACGGCAGAAAAGTGACCTAAAATTATAATGCATTCAGTGGTCCGTTTGTTTATAAATAAGTAACAACGCAAAGAATCATAATATTTGAAAATGCAAAAATGTATGTCTTGCCAAAAAAGAAAAGGTCATGTGGAGGTTACCTAGAAAATGTTAAGGGATGATCATGAATTTGATCCTCGGTACTTTCGTCAGAGCAACACCCTCGTATATCATTGTATATACGTTGTATATATTTCCGAGTCAAAGATTTACTTACTATATATAATTGATTCTTTTTTCACGAATTTTTCGCAAGTTGGGCATTCAGAATCTTCATGCTCCAACTTGAGGAGAGTATTAAAGGCGTCGTATATCTCAACATCTACTTTTATCAACATTGTGAATCTCGAAGTATATGGTTGTATATATTCCGTATATCCCGGCGTCTACTTTTATCAACATTGTGAATCTCGAAGTATATGGTTGTATATATTCCGTATATCCCGGCGTCTACCTTTATCAACACCGTGAATGTCGGAGTATATGGTTGTATATACTCTGCAGTCATAAAATTTGATTTAATTAGAATTTATAAGCTAGGGCACACCTGGTTTAGGCGCACAACATACTCATTTGTCCAATCACACACCATGGTTGAGGTGCGAGCTCAATCTCCACCGGACGACGACGACGACGAGCGACAATCGAAGAAATCATGCCGATGGAGAAAATTTGGACGGAGAGAGAGGAAGAGAAATTTTTCTTAAATATAATATCCCTTAGGGATTTGTATTTGATTTTTTTGGTTGTTGGAATTTTTTTTTTAAAAAAATCAAATTTTGTTTACGTGGGCTGACCGTAAATAACGTTATCTATGAGAGGTATAATTGAAACGAAAAATGTTCACTCCCCACTCCTAAAATTTAGGTAGCTATTAAATGCAAATACTAAACCTTCTTAGCTATTATGTAGCTATTGAATGCAAATACTAAACTTTCTAGCTATTTTTCGAGTGAACTTTTTAATTCGAACTATTCCTTTCCATTTTCCAACAAAATAAACCCTTTAACCAATCTCAATTTCCCAACAAAATAAACTCTAAACGAAATGCATGCTTTAGAAGCCGAAGCCCATTCCCCTTCCTAATACCTTAGCTTCCCAACCAAATGGGGCCTTAAGGTTCACTTTTGTGCAGACATAGTGCAATGATTTATTGGAGAAAGAATTAGAGAGAGAAGTTAACTCCCTGTTTGGCCCATAGACTTGTTAAACTCGGATACAAAATATTAACTCCCTAGACTTTGATAGCACACAAAATGAGCTATCTTTATGACTTATTTTATGCTAGTTTAGAAGATTAAATGTGTACTTTCACGATTATATTTGATTATTTTATAGATATCGAGCATTTTGGAGCAAACCGGGGAATTTAGAAGCTTTGTGGTGAAAACTAAATTTTTTGGATGAAAATTGAAGTTCCCAAGTGATAAAAAGAAGGGAAATAAGTCCAAAACCCGTGAGGATAGCGCCTAGGCGCCCATTCCGAGCGCCTAGGCGCTGGAAATTATAAAAGAAAAAATATAAAACGTCAGCTGGGTTCAAACTCAGGCATCCTCGCGCATACAGCTTAGCCCAACACATAGTTCACCACTGCGCCAACTGAAACATTTTATACTTAAACCGCTTATTTGATATTTAAAACCGTAGTTCATTTTCCCAATTTTCAGCTCCGCACCTGCATCAAACCCCATGGACGCGCGCTACACCTGATCCGAGCTCCTCCAGACCTATTATGCACGATTTTCACCTAAATTTCGATATAAATACATATTTTTATGGAGTTTTTGAGGAGCCGATTTGGAGAGAAAATCCCAATTTCTAAATTAAATACTTTCTAGAGTTTGAAGAGATTTTGGGAGCACAAAGTACAGATTTACATGCTCGGGATCGTGGAGATTGCAGCGGAAACGTGGAATCGACACGAGTTTTATTTCTTCTTTCCCTTTTAATTTGTAGTTTTTTATGGGTTTATTATTGAGTTTATATTTTGAACTATTGAACATGATTAGCTAAACTCTTTTGACTTAGAGCCTTGATGTAATCGTTATTGAAACTTATTCTTTTTAATTAATAGTTGGTATTTCAATTTCATATTGGTTGTGAGAATTTTTCTGAGCTTAATGCATGTTAGGATTTGGTCATTCTTTGCATGATTTTTATATCAATGATTTGAGGTCGAGAGACGATTATTGTTGATGATCCTGAATCGTTTTCCTTGATTTATACATGAGATAGACATATCCTTGTAGATTTTGTGGCAGTTAGAGTTTTACGTTCTTCATATTTGGATTGTCTGAATTGCCATAGAAATATAGGTAATTTACTTTTCAAAGAATATTGTTATTGCTCGAGAGAGAATAACAAGTCTATAGGGTAGAACTTGTCAACAATCTAGAAATTGATTAATTCCATCTTTTAATGAATGAAGAATAAGATGAGATAACGGTGAAGTCATTGCTCAAGTCAATTCCCTAGGACATATCTCTCCTTATTGTTCTTCATATTTTATTTTATGTTTTATTTTGTTTTTACCATATCCTCTTATTTTTCTTCTCTAAATAAAATTGAGTGGTAGTATTCGTGGTAATTAGGTGAACTAGAAAACCAATCCTGAGGACGATAATCCGTATTTTTATACACTATATTAAAACTTGACCCGTACACTTGCGGTATTTTATTGCACTAATTTTGCACAACAGACTTCAACAATAATTACTATTGAACTCTCCAGATAGGTACTATTCAAGTCATATTTCTCTCTCTTCCTCTCTCTCCCCTCAATACTTTTAATTTTTTTTTTAAAAAAATGCAATTTAAAATAAATGTGTAAAAGAACTAAAAATGAAATTCAACCTATTTTTATTATTTTAAATATAAATTAGGTTGTTCAATCTAAATTCATATTTAACCCAAATTCAAAATGTAGTATTCTTAGAGAGAGAAATAAAAACATCAACTTATTTGAATCGGTTTAAATTAATGAACTAAAATCTTTCAAATTCACATGTAATATTTAACACACTATTGTACGACTCTATTTTATTTCAAAACTATCCAAATAAAATGAATAATAATTGTGAGTGATATTGAAAAAAAAAGTGAAGTATTGTGGTCAAAATCATTTTTGTTATCTTTAAAGAATATTGTGAACGATACATAAAATTTATTGGAAGAAGTCTTTTAATAATGAAAAAATGGAAATATATAGAAAAAAATGTAAAAAAAAAAAACAGCTAAAATATATCGTCATTGCTGGCTGAGATGCTGGTTTCCGGGTGCAATGGATTCAGATGAAATGACGATTTTAAGAAGGTGGAGGCGGAGAAAAATGTGTTTGACACGTGGGTCAGGGTAAGACTATATACTTATGTGCTGTTTTTTTTTTTTCTTTAAAAATGTTGGTAAAATATACATACATTAATAAAAACAAAAAAAAATCTCAATCTTAGAATTCATAAAATTAAAGATGAGTCATAACAAAAATGGATATATATATGTCAAACCGAGCATAGCTCAATTGACATAGGGTTTATTCCTCGCATTAATTAAATACCTTTGAAAAAAAAATGAATATATATATATTTTTTTTTTATAATCAATGTGAAAAAATAATGTGAGGTATTGTGCTACCAAAAAATTCATTTTTAGAATTTATTAGGATTGGAAGAAGTTCTTAATAATGAAATTTTGAAAGTTTGTAGAAAAAAATTGTGCGGAAGAAAACAGCTAAAATAAATTCAGACTTTAGAACTCCAAGTTCAACAAGTCCTCCCTACTTCAGAACTTTCTAATTAACTTTCCAGACTAAACAACTTCAAATCCGCGTAATTCCATGGCTCAAATGCTCCCTCAAAATTTTTGTGGGCTATTTTCTTTACTTACAATAATATCTTTTAAAAAAATCTCCATATTTTCTTTTTGTCATCTCATATTACACCGTAATAAGCTAAAATACGAACATGAGTCATCCTTAAATAATAAAAAACCCTTAATATTGAAGGTGGTGGACTCAATGAGAAGGTGCAAGAAAGGAAAAAAAATCTCCCTATGTAAGCTGCAAAAACATTGCAAGAAAAAAAAAATGTTCAACCAAAAACTATAACAAAAACGTAAGATGAGGTTGAAAACAAATGTTGAGAGAAAAATAAGCAAGAGAACTCAACATCTATAACAAAAATGTACACTTTATCTATAGACAATACAGAAAAAGAGAGAATGAGGTTGAAAGAAACTGCTAGTAAACAATACTTTTTTATAACGATATTAAGGCCCCGTTTGCCATTGTCTTTGGAGGAATAAAAATCGATTGTGCGAGAATTTTAACCGTTTAGATATTAAACATCAATATAAATATAATTGAAATAATATGTCCACTCTAGTAATTATAGCTAAATCGTAGCAATTTAGTATTAATTTACCAAACGCTCAAACTTAATTTTTGAAGTTTAAAATTAGGATTTATCAAACATTAATTTACTTTTTGTTAACTACCACAATCCTAGCGTAGCCTAAATCTTAATGATATTTTTTTCAATAAAAATTAAATCGTTATTTAAAGTATAAAAACTAAATTATTAATTTTTAACCATTCTATTTCTACTGTTCATTGTCTATCATGACGAAATTGTCCTTCAAGTCTCCTATAAATTCAGCCCTTCTCCTAGATTTCTTCACAATTGAACTTTTCCTCTTCTCTCCGATCGTAGCAAACCAAAGGTAATTTTTCTGGAGAAATTTTAAAAATTAGGCCTTGAAGGTTTCCTGTTTTGGAAAATTGGCAAAATCAGTATTTTTGTTTTCTTTTCCATTAAAAGAAGTGCGTGAAAGTACATTTAGTGAGCGATGGGTTAAAAAGTTTCTAAAAATACCCACTCCCTCAAATATCTTTCCAAACTTTTTTTTTTATCAACTTAGACTACAAGTACTTATTCAATCATTTTGTTCTTTCTAGCCACCTTTTTCATCATTTTATGGAACGATTCCGATAAAAATTCGGGGCGAGATGGATCGAGTTTGAAGCTTACTGTTTGTTTATGGTGTTTTAAATATAGATGCAAATCTTGGTGAAGACCTTTCCTGGAATGACAACAATCAACATTGAAGTGGAGTCTTCCGAGACCATTGAAAACTTAATGGAAAAGATTAATGATAAGGAAGGAATCCCCCCATCGCACCAACGTCTGTTCTTCAATAGAAAGCAACTTGAGAATGCTCGAACCATTGGCTCCTACAACATCAACAGTGGATCAGATATTCGCCTCTTGCCAAGGCCCCATGGCTAATCAGTGATCAACCTAATTTCAGATCATATTCCAAAAAACTTGTTCAATAAATTTTGGATTTCCAAGTATTTCTATTTTCTTTCCAAATGTTCTCCTCAGTTTGCAATTTGGAGAGAATATTTTTCTATATGCATGATACCTAGCTAATATAATAATATAATATATATCTTAGTGCTTTCTTTTTGATAAATCAATTGTTGGACTTATCCACTTGTCAAATACTTCTCTCTAATGTTTATGGTTTCAAATCATACTCAGTATTAATATGTTACTACACATATTCGAAACTATGTCAATCAAAATTGAATCAACTTAATAGTTGAAGAATAAAAATTATATTTAAACATAGTTTTTAACTAAGGATCCATTTAACTTGCAAGGAATATGAAATAAGCTGGCAATCCGAATAAGAATGTTATTCTTTTGTTGTTTACTATATGAATTGTCTGGAATCAAAATAAGTCAATTGATGCGGTTTACTAGAGATTTTTTTTGTTTGAAGTGTGGTTTACTAGGGAAGGCCTAGCTTGAATTAGAATAGAAATCAAATATATTATAATTAATAAGATACCCTCTCATATATATTTTTCACTAATTAAAATGGGTGGCGTTGCTAAATAATAGGGTTGGTTGCACAAACAACAAAATAATTGCAAATTTAGCAAAATTTAAAATATTTTACAAATTTGACAAAAAAATCAATAGTTATCACTGATAGACTCTATCATTCATATATAACTACCACGGATAGACTTCTATTACCGATAGGCTATTATCACTGACAAAATTCTATAAAAACTAAGGTGATAGACCATAATGGAAATTGTTCTAATTTTCCTAAATAATATGTCAATATAATATTTTAATTAATAATAATAATAATAATGAATTTTTATTTTTTTTATTTGATAGTAATGTTTTTTTATTTTAATATTTTATTTAGTATTAAAAATAATAACTAATTAAAATAAAATTACAACTAATAAATATTGAAATTTTATTGGTATGTTATTTAATAATGGTGAATTCTATTTAAATAATTTCTTTAATATTAACAAATTAATAATTAGTAACTAAAATAAAATTATTTCAACCAAAAGAGATTTTAATAAATTTCTCATTAGAAAAGAATAAAGGCTAATTTGATTATTATATGTTATCTAAGACAAATATTTTAGAACGGATTAAAAATTCAATATTTATCATATTAAATATACAATTTTAATTTTATAAAGATTAGATAATAAAAAAAAGGGTTGGTTGCACAAATAGCAATCAGGCCCAAACTAATTGCAAAATTAGCAAACTTTAAAATGTTTTGCAAATATGGCAAAAAAATCCGTTTCTATCACTGATAGACTTTATTATATCACTGATAGACTTCTATCCGTGATAGACTATTATCTCTGATAGACTATTATCATTGACAAAAATCTATAAAAAGTTGAGGTGATCAGCGATAGACTTCTATCAGTCATAAGATATCAGCGATAGAAATTGCTATATCCGCAAAATTTTTAAAAACATGTTATATTGACAAACAATAAGTCTTAAATTGTCATTTACTACAATTTCCCTAAAAAAAATAGATTAGAATGAATTTTTTTTTATTAGAAGAAGTAGTAATAGTCTACATAAATGAGAGAGAAAAGTTCTAAAATAATTAATAAAATGGTTGCGTGTCTCATTTAAATGGCTGTTTTTTTAATATTGTAAATTTTGAATTTTTTTAATTAAAAATATGGCGGGTTTCAAACTATTTTTAAAAATATTGCAGTTTTTAAATAAGAGTATAGATAGTCTTTTATTGTTCCACCGTGCATGCAGATGATCTTTTGAAAAAACAATTCTTCTAGGACCACACATATCGTTCTTTCAAAAGACGAAATCCATCCATGTGACTCTAAAACACATTATCTTTTGAACAACATGCCTTCAAAAATCGATATCTTTTTACTCAGATATACGGAAATTTCGAAAAAGATATGGCTGGAAAACTAATTCTGAGAGCTTCGATTTGATACCTGATTTTACTATTTTTGAAGTTGTATGTTGAAATCTAAAGATCGTCGAAATTGAGCTACAGATCTGAAATTTGCAGAATCATAGTCCAACTTGGATGATCTTTATCTTAAAAAAATAGTGAAATCATATATCATATTGAAACTCTTTAGCTTTTCAACCATACTTTTTTCGAAATTTTTGAATATCTTAGTAAAAAGATATCGATTTTTTAATGCACACGGCTTAAAAAAACCGTTTTCGTGGCTGCAAATTATCTTTTGAAAAGACATAGTGAGCTTAGAAGAAAAAGATAATTTGCATCCCCGTGAAACAAGATCGGATTCTGTCTTTTGTCTTTTGAAAAGACGAACTTTGCATTAAATACTACAATATTTTTAAAAATAGTTTTAAGCCTGCAATATTTTTTATAAATAGTTTCAAAAATTAAAAAAAAAAAAAAAAAAAAAAAAAAAAAGCCCATTTAGATCATTAATGAGAAGGTTGTCACGCAAATAAAATAAAGAAGGGGAATCTTGATACAAAAAAAATTCAGGAGATTTTTTTTTTTTTTTTTTTTTCGGGATTGGGTCTAACTCATTCATGTTTTTTTTCTTTAAAGAGAAAAATAGTAATTTCTTATCCTCAAAAGTGGGGATATTGTATAAAAATAAAAGCCATATGCAAGTGCTACATGGCTTATCCATGGAGATGAGGTGTTTTCTTCTTTGAAAATATTTTAAATAACTCGAATGAAGCATGTTCAAAAAGAATTTTATTGACCTATAGCTGAATGAGAATTATTCGATGCCAATATTATATGTTACTTTTTATGATATTCGGCTCTATCTTGAACAATCAAATTATGTGATGTCTCCGAAAAAGATTTGAATCTAACATTAGAACTAAATTAAAACTTCTAAATTTATATTGAAGTAAAATTTATGTTAAATTTGTAATTCAACCTACAATAAATCAAGAAAGAAGGAAAAAAAGTCTAATAGAACAAATAAATGCAACTAGGAGGAGAAGAAGAATACATTCAATACAAAATGGAATCTAGCTTGGTAATTTTTAGAAATGACCCCAAATGTCAAAATGTTTTGAGTTTTATATAAATCACCCATTTTATAATTTTTTTTTTCTTTTCTTTTTTTTTTTTCTTTCTGAAAGGTGCAAAAACTTGTTTGATTAACTCTAATGAGAAAAAGAAAAAAGGAATTTGGAAAAGTAATAAAAAAAGTATAAAGAAAAAGAAAAATCATGAGGGTTGTTGGAAACCGGACAATATCATATATTGTGGAGATATCTGAGTCGTTGTCCCCCTATAGGAACCCAAATCACTTTCTTTTTCCTTTCTTTCTTTCTCTATCTCTGCTCATCTCCCCTCCTTTCACTACAACAAATTTGGCCTATTTCGACCATCTTTTATTGAAGGTTATAAAAAATCTTTGAAAAATATCACATTTATCGGAGGTATATTTTGAAGGCCTTCGAAAAATATCTATTATTTATCGAAAGTTATTAAAAACCTTTGAAAAAGATATACATTTATCGGAGGTATTAAAAAGAACCTTCGAAAAATATCTTTTTTTTAGCAAATGTTATTAAAAACCTTCGAAAAAGATATACATTTATCGAAAATATTAAAAAACTTTCGAATAATATTTACTCTGATACATGTTTTCTCACTTGCTTAGTTGTGTTTAGATTGCATTCTTAAGTGTTCAATAGTGATTTGTAACCCATTTGACATTACCCAAGAATCGATTGACTACAAATTCGAGTACCCACTCCGTTTCGACTTTGGTTTCACGAAATCGAGCGTTTTTGGACATTTTCCAGCAAGTTTCATTGTCATTTTAACAATTTTCAGTGGGTAACGAAGCTCCAACTCCTTTTCGAATTCATTGTATATGTTGTGTTTGTGAGTTATAAAACTTTGAGTTTTCTTGTGCTTAGGTTCGAATGATTTGTTGAGGTCGAGAGACAAAATTTTGGAGTATGAATCAATTTGGGTAAAATTTCTACGACCCTATTTTGTTAATTTATGCGGCAAAGTTTGAAACCCAAAGGTTTAATGTAATTTTTAGTTTACGAGCTTGAACGTCCTTGATTACTCTCCAACAAGGTTTCATGCTGATTGGGTAAGATTTAATGGGTAACATTTGCTCGTAAGCTCTTTTCATACTTTATTTAAGTGCTGGAAATTTATATCAACTTTGGAACTCTTCTATGTGTAGAATTAGACCAAGTTGATTAAGGTTTGAGGTCAGATTGAATACAGGATCATTTGGGTTTTCCCTTTAACACTTATTGGGTTGAGCAAAGAACTTCTTAGGTAGAGAGTATTTGTTGTCACTATTAAGGTAAGTAACTTATTGTTGGCTAGCCTTCGGGCTAGGTTGGAAACTTTTCTGATGTTTGTTTGAAATGTGAAATGTATTTCTGTATTTCTGTATGTATCTCTGAAATAATTTATAGTGGTTTATAAATGTGAAATGTGATATATGGAATGTGAAATGAATCTAGTAAGTTTGTAAATGCATCTCGTTGATTGAGTGATTGGTTCTAGAGATTGCTTCTTCTTGATTGTGCACTTTGTCTCCAATTCTTCCATTCGCTCTAATATTTTTATGAACGTTACATTTACACAATATTTAGTGGTCTATTATTTTGAATTCTTTTAAAGTCTTTTGAACATGCAAATGTCATCTTGACTCTAAATTTTATACATAGCAACATTTGTTTGTTCGATTTTAGTGAAAGATCTCAAGACTTGGTATTTGAAGTTTGGCTTAACAATCTTGCAAGTACTTACTGCACCCGTTTTATCCTCTTTTTCGGTTTAGAGTGGGTTAGACGCTTTTCGATTCACTTTAGGCATTTCTTAAGTTGGGTTGAGATTGAAAATGACATGTTTTTTCTTTTATTATATTCTCTATAAAGTTTGGCTATTTTTGGATACTTAGTATACTTAACATTTATTAGACATTTTTTTTGACTATTTTGTTCTTTTAGGTTGATTTTAGGCACTTGTTAAGTTGCCTTAAGGTTGAAAATCACAATTAAACATTTTTTTACATTTTTTTTGTTATTTTGTACTTTTAGGTTTACTTAGGCTTGGTTTGAGATTGAAAATAATATTGTGTTAAGTTAGACACTTCTTAATAGTTATCATGCAGTTATGGTAGTCACTTTTTGATTTTGTTGTCATATCTATAATTTTTTTATTTTGTTATTAATAATTGTTTATGTATGGGGAATTATATGACTTGCATTGTGGCATCGTTGCAATTTTGATAAGACTAAGCACATCTGAGTGTTTATCAATCTATAATTTGTCGTTTATAAATGTTTTGATAAGACTAAGCACATCTGAGTGTTTAGCAAACTATATTTTATCGTTTATGAATTCTCAGATAAGACTAAGCACATCTGAGTGCTTAACGTGATGTATTTGAGTTGTATTCTGAATCTAATAAGTTTAGTTTAGTTTAATTATAACCACTTGTTAAGTTTATTTGGGTTGAGAATGACACATGGAAACTTTTTAGGCACTTTTAGATTATTTTGCATTTTTAGAATCACTTTAGACACTTTCTAGGTTCGTTTGAGATTAAGAATGACATTTGTTAACTTTTTTAGCACTTGTTAGGTTCGTTTGAGATTAAAATAACACTTGGTAACTTTGTAGGCACTTGTTAGGTTCGTTTGAGGTTAAGAATGATACTTGGTAACTTTTTAGGCACTTTTAGAATCACTTTAGATATTTGCTAGGTTCGTTTGAGGTTAAAATGAAACGTGATAATTTTTTAGGCATTTACACAATGAAGTTTGTTTATCTTCTTTTGAGTCCAATTGATTATTTTATTTTCTTGTTTGTCATAAAGGGTTGAGAAGTAGCATTGTTGATCCATGAATGCCTTGAAGCTATTATAATAGATCTTTATGAATAGTCTGGTTCTCAATTGACAAACAATAGTTTGTTTGTATTGTTTTCTTCGCATTTGAACCGTACTATTGACTTAAGTTTTTTTGTCTTTCCTGACAAATTTTATAAGTCCTTGAAGTGAATATTTCACATCAATGTTCAAAGCTTTTGTGCTTTTATTTAGGATTCTACAGATGGTAGATGAGTGAGAAGCTTTCTGGTTCATCCATTTTGTAAGTATGAAAATCTATGGAATTTTAATAGAGGTAATTCAATCTTGTAAAATATGTCTTAGTGATTTATTTTTTTCCTAAGTACGAATGGTAGAGGAGAATTTATCTTCCAATGTGGTTTTGTAGGTGCAGATTTTTGTGATGTTTTATTGCTATCACTTCGATTTGTAGTTATGATACATTCATATTAGATTAAGTAAAAGTGAATGATATTTCAATGATATATGCAACTTTTTATTTCAATGATCGTTTTGTGTTAAATTTGGAGTGCTTTATTTTGCTCACATGTGTATTTACAGGTACGTTCATCCATTACTTTTATGGCTTTGGTGAATCATCATTAAAAGAAACAAAGATTTGTTATAGAATTTAATAATAATGACAATTACAAATATAAATATATTTAGATTTACGACAAAAAAAAATTGTCATAAAAACATATTTTTTGACAAAAACAATCTGTCATTGAATTAATTTTGTTGACATAAAATAGTTGTCGTCTTCAACCTATTACTGACAGTAAATATAAGTCATTATTGATATTTGGTTGACAAAACTTTACTGTCATCAATGTGGATTAGTTGACAAAATTTTACTGTCATCAATTTCGATTAGTTGACAAAATATGATATGAGTGAGTTATTTAGTGACAATGTTTAAGTGTCATAAAATAACGTCTCTTGACATTGAATAATTGTCATTAATCGTATTATGAAAACAGAAAAAAATTGTCACGAAACAATGAATAATGACAGTTTTCGATATCTGTCATCTATAGAGTAAAGACGGCAGAGACTATAACTACTGAACAAAACCGTCATCTAAAGTGTTGATGACAATTTTTATTTGTCATTATAGCCCCTAGTAGTGAATTTTTGAAAAATATTATTATAGAAGAAAAAAAATGTGGTGTTTGACAACCACCCAAAATGACTTCTTAGAGGATGAGTTTTGATACTAATGATGTGTTTGGATTGACTACTCAAAAAATGTTTTTGAAAGAATGCATTTTCTTTTAAACATTTTTTTTAGAAATGTTTCTAGTTAAAACACGCATGTGTTTGGTTACATTTTTTTAAAAGTGTTTTTATCTACAAGTGTGTTTGGTTTGCTCCACTAGAAGTGTTTCTCTTAATGTAAAATTACTATAAAGGACAATTATTAATAAACCATATGAATTAATAACTTTAAATATATATTTTCCAATTGAAATAACAAATCCTAATAGGTTGGGGTTCAATCCCTCCATCCCGCATTAATTTAAATATTTTTCCAAAAAAAAAAAAAAAAAAATTTGTATTTTAAATATTATGTTATAACCGTTTACTATGGCCGTCGGCGGTTCACCGGAGCGGGCAGCGGTGGTCGAAGGAGGTTAGTGGGTGGACAGTAATGTGAGGGTATTTTGGTAATTTTAATACAATATGAGAATTAAATAGGTTTTTCAATTAAACACCCAAAAATATTTTTTTCAAAAGTTAATATCAAGTGTCCAAAATGCATTATTTCAAAAACTCATTCTCCAAAAATTCATTTTGGATGGTTGCCAAACACCTCAATTTATTCCAAAATGATTTTAAAAAAAAATTAAACACTCTAAATCATTTTGGGTGAAAAACTTAATATTAACTTTTTAGAAAAAATATTTGTTGGTGTTTAGTTGAGAATCCTCTCTAACTTTGAGTCTTTCATAGTATATTAAAATTACTAAAATACCTTCCTCACACTACCCTTTTAAAGTTTCTCCACTCATAGTTGTTGACGGCGACCACCAATCACCCACCGCCCACTGCCGGCAACCACTATTGTCGACCTCCTCCGCCAATCTCCGGCAACCTTCTCCGGCGACCACTTCTGGTCACCGTCGTCGATCTCTAGTTTGTCGTTAATCCCCGACGTCCACTCCAGTCGCTGTCATCGATCTCCGGAGAAAATATTTGATCATCGTCGTCAATCTCCGATGACAGCCGTCGCCGATCTCTGGCGACAATCTGTGGCCACCGCTTCCGGCGATCGCCTCCGACAACCATCTTCGACGACCACCTCTGGACACTAATTTCGGCGACCGCTGTCGCTGCTCACACTCCGTCGTCGACCTCCGACTGTAGTTAACATCGATCATAGTGTTTTAAATACACGTTTGAACTTGTTAGTTTTTAGGGTTTTTTAATAATTGTCCTTTATAGTAATTTGACATTAGTAAAAATACTTTTAATGCTGAAGAAACCAAACAAACTTTTATATAAAAAACACTTTTGAAAAAAATTGTAAACAAACATATGAGTGTTTCACTTATAAACATTTCTATAAAAAAATGTTTAAAAAGAAATGTTTAAAAAAAAATGCAATTTTGTAGTCAATCCAAATAGACCCTTAGCCCTTAATCTAGTTGGTTGAATAGCTTAATGGCCAGTGTAATCTCTTGCTAAAAGTTAAAAAAAAAAACCCTTTATATAGTTGTCTTAATATGCGTGCAGTTCTTGAAAGTGTTTAATAAATCATTTATATGGGGACATTCCAACCATATTACCCAAGCTAACTTCGTTATAATAATGTTTAATGGTTGTTTTTTTTTTTTTTTTTTTTACAGCATATTGGGTGGGGATTGAATGTAGGACATGATCACTAAACAATACATCATGCCTGAACTATGTTTTTGTGGTTTGTTTTTGATAATATTAATGATATAATGACATGTTGCTTCATGATTTGGTTCCAAAGATTCTATTTGGAAAGATTTTAGTCTGTAATAATTTAGTCTATGTACTACATCGTTACAAATTTTATAGTACAAAAATTAAATTGTTACAAAATTTGAAGTACAAGGACTAAATCGTACACTAACTAAATTGTTACTTTCATGAAATTCGATCGAAAAATATTTTTTAACCATTCTATTTTTACTATTCATTAGCTATCATGACGAAACTGTCCTTCAAATCTCCTATAAATTCAGCCCTTCCCCCTAGATTTCTCCACAATTGATCTTTTCCTCTTCTCTCGGATTGTAGCAAACCAAAGGTAATTTTTCTGGAGAAATTTTAAAAATTAGGCCTTGAAGTTTTCATGATTTGCAAAATAGGCAAAATTGAGTATTTTTTTTTTTCCATGAAAAGAAGTGTGTGAAAGTACATTTAGTGAGCGATGGGTTAAAATGTTTTCTAAAAATACACACTCCCTCAAATATTTTTCCAAACGGTTTTTATCAATTAGAATACAAGTACTTATTCAACCATTTTCATGAAGATTTATTTACTTTTAGAAAATGTTTAAACTCTCTTCAATCATTTACTTCTTAATCTCTAGCCATCTTTTCATCAAATTTGGAAGACATTTATACAATTTATGGAACGATTTCGATAAAAAAAACTCGGGGCAAGATGGATCGACATCGAGTTGAAGCTTACTATTTGTTTGGTGTTTTAAATATAGATGCAAATCTTGGTAAAGACCCTTTTTGGAAAGACAATCAGCATTGAGGTGGAGTCTTCCGAGAGTATTGAAAGGTTAAAGAGAAAGATCGATGATAAGGAAGGAATCTCCCCATGGGAGCAACGTCTGTTCTTCAATGGAAAGGAACTTGAGAATGCTCGAACCATTGCCTCCTACAACATCAACCGTGAATCAGATATTCGCCTCTTGCTAAGGTCCCGTATTCATCTTTCCAAATAACTTGTTCAATAAATTCTGGATCATTCTCTCGTGTTCTTTACTTTTTCCAAGTATTTCTATTTTCTTTTCAAATGTTCTCTCTTGAGTTTGCAATTTGGTGAGAATATTTTTCTATATGATGCCTAATATAATAATATATAAGTTACTCTTTTCTTTTTGGTAAAACAATTACTACTATTTGTGCTCCATCTCCCAACATATATTGCTATTGGACTAATATCCACTTCTCAAATGGTTTCTCTCTAATCTTTATAGTTTGAAATCATACTCAGATTAATATGTTACTACACAATATACATACTCAAAACTTTGTTATTCATTTGTTAAAAACAAAATAAAGGTTTAAGGATTAAAATTGAACCAACTTGAAAGTTGAAGGATAAAAATCTATGTGTAAACATAATTTTCACTTGCATGTAATTAGAAATGAGTTGGAATCGAAATGAGAATGTTATCCTTTATTATTCTTACTATAATATGAGTTATCTGAAATCAAAATTATAAGTCAATTATGCTCTTTCATACTTTTCACTAATTAAAATGAGTTACTATGTGTCAATATAATCTTTTAATTAAAATAATATAATCAATAATTATTTTTTTTTATTTGATAGTAATGTTTTTTTATTTTAATAATTGATTTAATATTAAAAATAATAACTAATTAAAATAAAATTACATCAACTAATAAATATTGGTATTATTATATTATTAAATTTTATTTTTATGTTATTTAATAATGGTGAGTTCTATTTAAATAATTTCTTTAATATTAACCAATTAATAATTAGTAACGAAAATAAAATTATTTCAACCAAAAAAAATATTTTAATAAATTTCTCATTAGACAAGAATAAAGGCTAATTTTATTAATATATGTTATCTAAGTCAAATGTTTTATTTTAACAAATTAATAATTAATAATTAACAATTTAATATTAAATATTTATCATATTAAATATAAAATTTTAATTTTATAAAGATTAGATTAAATATATATATATATATAATTAGAATGGATTTTTTTAATAAGAAGAAGTAGTAATAGTGTAAATAAATGAGAGAGAAATTATAAAATAATTAATTAAATGGTTGTGTGTATCATTTAGATGAGATAAAATGAGTAAAAATGTAACCTAATTAATGATAAGGTTGTGAGGCAAACCGAATAAAGAATGAGAATGCAATTAATAACTTTGTTTTTAGGGGAATGAGATTCTCTTATTTTGGTGTGATTTTCAATTTGGATTGGGTCTCACATTTCTTGGGAGAGCGTATTTTAGTGTGATGGAGCGTATCACGCTGTGGAAGCGATTTTGGGTCGAAGAAACTATAATTTCATCAATTTAACAAATAGAAAACATGCTCAAACCGACGAGAATAAGAAATTAGAAAACATACCCTTGTAGTTCTAAATTTCTTCAGTTCTGCCGCTCGTTCCTCGTCACGAACTCTTCTGGACTTTTCTCACGAACACCCCGAGGACCACCCCAGGTAGTCCCGCTATCCTCAGCGCCGTGCAACGGAGTTGTGGGACTCCATTAATAAAAGAAAAGAAAAAGAACAGAGGAAGCTGAAGGAAGAAACATGGAATTGAGGTTGAAGAAGAAACAATTTCTTCTTTAAGACCAGAACCGAGAGCTTCTGTAATTTTTTTTAAAACCGAGAACTTCAATTTGATACCTGATTTTACTATTTTTGAAGTTGTATGTAGAAAGCTAAAGATCTTCGAAATTGAGCTACATATTTGAAATTTGCAGAACCATAGTCCAACTTCCATCATCTTTATCTTTTGATATATAACTCAAGAAACAGTGAAATCATGCATCAAATTGAAGCTCTTTAGCTTTTCAACCATACTTTTTTTTTTTCGAAATTTTGAATATTTGAGTAAGAACATATCGATTTTTTAATGCACATGGTTTAAAAGACCCTTTTCGTGGATGCAAATCGTCTTTTGAAAGACGATATGTGTGAGCCTAAAAAAAAAAAGACAATATGCATCCTCGTGGAACAAGATCGAAAAGACGATCTTTGCATTAAAAACTGCAATATTTTTATAAATAGTTTCGAAAATTGCAATATTAAAAAAACAGCCCATTTAGATGAGAGAAAATGAGTAAAAATGTAAAATAATTAATGAAAAGGTTGTGAAGCAAATGGAATAAAGAATGAGAATCAGATTGATAATTTTTTTTTTTTAGGTGAATGAGATTCTTTTTTTTTTTTGGTGTGATTTTCAATTTGGATTGGGTCTCACATTTTATTATCTTGATTTTGGTAAACATCGTTAAAGATTCTTCCATTTCTATTCATGCATGGTAAGTAAAAGGGGCCAAATATCCTACTATTTTGGTTTTTTGAGTGGTGAGACTTGAAAGAGCGTATTTTAGTGTTCTACAAGTGTTTCGCTACATGCACTGATTCAAGTGGTCAAATGATTGCCTTGATTATCATATGATAATATGACTTATCTATGGGTACATAAAGATATATTTTTTTTAGTTAAACAAAGTGTGGGTGGGGAATTGAACCTTTGATCTCAAAAGAAATAGTACATGTCAATTATCGCTGAGCTCCTGTCATTTCCTTTGAAAATAATTGAAATGACTCGAATCAAGTATGTTAAAAAAGAACTTTATTTATTGGCCTAGTTGTTATTGAATGATAACTATTCAATTCCAATATTGCATGTTACTTTTTAATAATCGACTCTATCTCGAACAATCAAATCATTTGATGTCAGGTATGAAAGAGTTGAAGCACAACAGGACATCCAAAGCTCAACTCGAGCAGGACTATCAAGAAATCAATGGTCGACTAGCAAAAGCGCTCGATCACTCGGTGTCAATAAGCCGAAGTCGAGCCAACAACATGAACTCTTGAAGAAGATTCTTTGGTTTGGCCAAAAGTCGAGCAACCAAAAGAGTAACCAACGTCGGGTCGCCAGTAAAAAATCTTCGACCCAATCCAAAGGATACGAGATCCAGTAAAAAAATTATTTTATTTTATTTTATTTTATAGTCAATCCAAAAGGTCCTAAGAGACCGTTTAGTTTAAATAGAAGATTCTTGAGAATGATATGTCTGGAAATAAGATGGATGGAAATAAAAGACGTATGTGTTTGGTTGTGCATGAGAATGACATAAGATATTTATGAAAATTGATGTTACATCTCTATTTTGTGTGATTACGGATAGAAATATAAATTTTATTACCTTATAAATATGAATTATTAATTAAATAAAATTAATTCAAATAAATAAATAAAGTAAATAATATTCTAAAAATACATTTTATATTAGCTATGTCTAATTATTAAATTATTTTTATATAATTAAATTTCATAACATTCAATTCAATTGGGTTAGCTTTTAATTAGTTTTCATTAATTAATGAAAATTAATTCACATCAATTAAGTTTAATTAGGTAAATTGATTTTAAATTCTCTTAAAAAAATAATAATAAATTTAAACAACATATTCTAAGTTATTTTTTATTAATTAATACATAGAATTGATTTTAATTAGTAGTCAATTTTAATTGATTAATTTATATCAAAATAAGATATAGTTAATTAATTAACTATAAATCACATCAAATTTTAAATTTTGGTTATACTTTAACATTTTAGCATAATGATGAATTGAATAATTAATAATAAGTGTTATTTAGCTACAATCTAATATGATTGTATACTTAATTAATTAGTATAAACTTTATATATAAAAAATAAAAAATAAATTAGTACAAATTTCTAATGGAAAATATATATATAAAAAAAAAAAGCTATAAGAATTCTTAAAAAAAATTGTTGTAGTTTTTAAATTTAATAAATTAGGTTAAACATAAAACAAATAAAGCAAAAAAATTAAACCAATAGATTTAAAAAAAGAAGAAGAAAAAAAATGAAAGTCCATTCGACAAAGTCATGAAAATAGGTAAGCGTAGAAGGTCACTAAAAATTATGTCGATAAATAAGTTATTTCTAGGAAAATTGTAGTAAATGACAATTTAAGACTTATTGTTTGCAAATATAACATGTTTTTAAAAATTTTGCGGATATAACAATTTCTATCGCTGATATCTTATGACTGATAGAAGTCTATCGCTGATCACCTCAGCTTCTTATAGATTTTTGTCAGTGATAATAGTCTATCACTGATAGAAGTCTATTAGTGATATAATAAAGTCTATCAGTGATAGAAACAAGTTTTTTTGCCATATTTGCAAAACATTTTAAAGTTTGTTAAATTTGCAATTAGTTTGGGCCTGATTGTTATTTGTGCAACCAGCCCTTATTTCTAGGCAAAAGTTAAAGTGTCCATGTACCAAACACCAACCATGCAGAAAGTCATTCCCACCTTCAAAGACATCCAACGAAACGACTCCTAATAGCAGGGGCGGACCTCTGAAGGGACTAGGGGGGCCACGGCCCCCCAAAATTTTTGATTTTCTTATACTCTAGGCAAAAATAATGCCTTAAATTTATACTGTTGTTGTTAATTACATTTTGGCCCCCCAAATTAACAAAATCTCATTCTGATGCCGTGGTCATTGGACATGATTTATATTTTGTTGTGCGAGTTCGAAACTCAACCATAACAATAATTTATTTGTTTTACATTTCCTTCCATATATGTATATTTTTTCCTATTTTTTTTTTTAGTATTTATTTATATAAGATTTTTTTTTAATTGAAATGTGATGATAGTATCTACTTGAGAGTTATATTATTTTAATCATTGTAATTTTAAATATCTAAATTTAGTATTTTTCCTACTTTAAAAAAAATCTATTAACTCTTAGTATTAGTTTATTTATTAACATTTTCAAAAGTAATTTAAATTATATTAACCTCCTTTTTATAAATTTTGTAAACAAAATTGTTATATTGTGTTTTTTTTTTTAATAATTTTTTAAAAAATGTCTAAGAAATCTTTGAACTTTGTGTTTAATAGATCACGAACTTCAAAAAGAGTTCAATATATTTTTTAACTTTCAATTTTGTATTTAATTGGTCCTCAAATTTTCAAGTTTAAGTCTAATATATCCTTGTATTTATTTGACATTTTTTAAAATCTAGGAATTCATTAGAAACAAAATTGAAAGTATCACTACAAGAAACTTGATCTTTTTCGAAGGTCAAAACCTTCGAAAAAGCCCTAAATGAACCTTCGAAAAATCTTTTTTCGAAGGTTAACTCAACCTTCGAAAAGTGTCGAAATAAATTCCGTCGGGAAAAGCTTTTCAAAGGTTCGTTAACCTTCGAAAATCAACTTTTTTTTTCGAAGGTTCATTAACCTTTGAAAATTAGTTTTTTTCAAGGGTTCATTAACTTTCGAAAATTAGTTTTTTCGAGGGTTCATTAACTTTCGAAAATTAGTTTTTTCGAGGGTTCATTAACCTTCGAAAATTAATTTTTTTAATTTTTTCGAGGATTCATTAACCTACTATAGTTATCAAATTATTTGTCGATAATTATTTATTGTCAAATTATCTTTTTTGAAGGGTTTCTTTTTTTAGAGGCTTATAATATTATTTTCAACAATTTTAAAGCCCACAAAAATAATTCTTTATCAACATTTGTAAATCCTTCAAAATAACAAAATTAAACAAAATTTCAAATTAATGTTATTTTCAGCTTGATATTGATCCTCCAATATACAAAAACTAGATAAATTTGATTCTTCTAAAGAGAAAGCTAAAGCAACAAATACAATAGTTTCACTTTCTTAAATATGCAACTCTAATCAAATACAAACAATGACTTGGGAGGTTATCAGCCCCTGTTCTATTGGCTGTTGTGCCATCTCTTCTTCCCAATAAAATCTTCCAGTTGGGCCCCTCCTTGCTACGAGGAAGAAAACAAAAATCCCAATTTTAATTTCTTATTTTTTTTCTTGGGTTAAGAACCACATGTATTTATATATATGTAATGTTAATTTTGAATGTGGAAGGAGAATTATTACCAGAAAGACAGAGACTTGAGAGGCCAGAGCTAGGATGTCGACGCAAGAGACAACACCGGGACATTCTGCCTCGACCGCGGCTTTGATGTTGTAGACAATTTCTTGTCCTTGAATTCCTAAATTTCCAAGTCCATTGAGCTCACTGTCTATGCCGGGAGCATTCACTAGCAAAACAGAGGCATCACATCCCTGCAAAACCAGTCTTCCTCCTAAGAGAGAATTCAAGAATTAAACGGATATCTCCAAACCCATTTCTTCTAAGAAACCTTCTTTTTTTCCATTATAAGTCCCTCAAACAAGTTTTAACATCAGCATTATTATTGACATAGAAAGAACAAAGAGAACTTGAATTAAAAAAGATAAGCAAAAAGAGAAACAAAATGTCTTCAATGAAAAGGCATAAAACAAACCTTCTATCCTCTGAAGAAGTTTCTTCACTTTCTGCCTACACCCAGTGGATGTTCACTCTGAGATCACAAGTCTATAAAAAAAAAACAACAACAAAAAGCCCAAAAAAAAAAAGTTTAGGCGCAGGTGAGAGAGAAAGGGGGAAAAATGAGAGATTTTGATTTTGATTTTGAAAAAATGCAAGCACATATATGAATGTGATCAAAAAGGGAAAGCATATACCTCCTTGGCAGCACCAGAGCTCCAACTCAGCTAACCCAGATTTTACATATTCCCCATTGCTGAATGTACAACATTCTCGACGAAGAAGGAGAGTGAGAAGTAAATAACAAGAAGTCAACATATTTTCCTTCTTAGTATGAACTATTGAAGATACAAGGTCAACAACTTACATGTTGAAGAGTTTAAATTGTCACCTCTGATTGGTTGAACTCGAAATGCTAAAGAAATTATATGGAGTTGAAAAGTGAGAGAGAAAGAAAAGAAAATAAAAGAATGGCGAAGAGACAACAGCGGAGTGGTTTCCTTTCCATTCATTGTGTATATGGGTTGATGATAAGAATTGAAAATGAATTAAAAGGATAGATTTGGAAGAATTTTAGAGAAAGGTAAAGAGCATTTACCTGAATACATATTGCCCTCATCTATTGCTTGGTCCTTCCTGTCGGAAGAGAATAAACTGCTCGTAGCAATTCAAGGTTCCAAGCATTCAACAACTTATGAGAATAAATTATGAGAAGGGAAGTTTTTTCTCACCTTTGTGGGACTGATTTCCCTTTGTATCAGCAAAATGTTCGTGGAACATAAAAGTTTTATGTATACAACTTCAAATACCCACATGCTGCAAAAGCAAGTTCCTATTATCTCTCTGCCTTCCACTCGATAAGTATGTTATCCAATAAGTATATGTAAAATCGTACTAAACATTTCAATCTATGATTTACACGTGCAAACTAAGCAAAGTATCTCTACTACACAAGTCACATGGGAAAGAAATCATATTCAGTCAAAAGTACATACCGACACCAGATCCCAATTCAATGATAGAACATCCTTGAAGCATGTGAGCATGGTCGGAAAGATAATTGTTCATCAGCACGGCACCAGGCCACACTAGTTGCCACATTAAATCAAAGTCAGTTGTTTCAAGAATTGTTAGATCATCAACATTTCCAAGGAGTCCTATAACTTGATGTGCTCATATTGAGGGGAAAAAAAGTAGGAATATTACAACATTAATGTAGCATGTACACATGCTTGCATCTTCTAGCAGCTAATGTTTAGATATAAGCCAGGAGAATATATTGATTTTAACCTCAATTTTTTAAACCGGCGAAACATCAAATTTTTACAGAGAAATTCAAGACATTTGGAGCCACACTTTAGCAAACAAGAAGCAATAAGATAACTATACTTTTAACATCATCGATAACTCTAAAACTACATAGGGGATTCTATTATCCAAATACTACACGTGACATAATAATTTATGTTCTCTACAAATACAATACTTCAGAAAACCTTTTGTTTCATCAAATAAAAAAGTCATTTATAAATATGAAAAGAAAATATTAAAAGGATTGAAAATAAAATCAAACATATCCACAACCTGTCATGGTAGCACATATTCAGATTGTTTCCCCAACTCAGATTGATTAAAGCTCTATATTCTCATCTACAACAGATCATATCATTTAAAATTTCTAAGCAATCAAATCTAGAACTGGTCTGGTTATCCACTATTTCCTTCAAAATTACCATTTAATCAGTTATAAAATTAGAAGAATGCAAACCTTCTGAACTTGATGGCGAGGAACATCATGCGGAGCAAGAGTTTCGATTTCAAGAGAGTTCTGATCAAAGCAACAGGAAAATAAGAAGATGAAAAAAGTCCAACACCAAAATAAATTACCAAAAAATTTAAATAAGAATTTCAACCTTAGCTTCATTGTGGCAATGCCTACAATCAAAGATCTCATCGCAACATGGTGCTCTAATTTTTCATCTCCTTCGATAATGCAAGCACCTAAAGCACAACAATCTAGAGTTGAGGAACAAAAAACAAAACCTAATGTGAAAGTGAAACGTAGAGATCGACATTTTTTTCAAATAAAAGATTAACAGAGACATACCCGAAATTCCCACTTTGAAAGATCTACGGCAGATTGGAAATCGAACTAAACATGCAAACTTCTATAGAACCAAAACAATACAACACTCAATTGAAATTTGAAATAGGGAAATCGAACTGATGTGCAAATCGGCGATGATTTCACACTTTGAAAGGTCAGAGATAAAACCTACCTTGTGTGTGTGGTACTCAAGAGCCCTAATTCGGAGATGAAGGCCCAGGCGACTGGTGCAAATTGACGGCGATTAATGCACGAACTCGAAGATGAAGGGACACCAACGACGACTGGTGCCAATGCTCGAACTCAGAGATGAAGAGAAGAAATCGAAGAGGGAGAAGAAGGGAAGGAATCGCAGCGATGAGGAAAACGTCAGAGAAAGAAGTTGGGGTATTTGGGCGTTGAAAACTAAAACACGCGTTGAAAACTAAAAATTACTCTTTTTCGGGGGTTTTGAAAACTTTCGTTAAAAAGTATTTATATTTTGAGGTATAATAATTCTTTTAAAAATTAAACTCTTTTTCGAGGGTTTTTTTTAAACCTTCGATAAAAGTATACTAATTTCAAAAGATTTTCAAAATATTTTAAAAAATATATTCTTTTTCAAGGGTTTCAAGACCTTCAATAAATGTACTCTTTTTCAAAGATTTTTCAAGACCTTCGATAAATGTATATTCTTTTTTAAAGGTTTTTCAAGATCTTCCATAAAAGGTATAATATTTTTCAAGGGATTTTCAAACCTTTGATAATGATATACTCTTTTTCGAGGGTTTTTCGAAACCTTCGATAAAAGGTATACTATTTTTCGAAGGTTTTTCGAAACCTTCGATAAAAGTATACTATTTTTCGAGGGTTTTTCGAAACCTTCGATAAAAGGTATACTATTTTTCAAGGGTTTTTCAAAACCTTCGATAAAAGTACTCTTTTTCGAGGGTTTTTCGAAACCTTCGATAAAAGTATACTTTTTTTCGAGGGTTTTTCGAAACCTTCGATAAAAGGTAGATATTTTTTGAAGGCTTTTTAAATCCTTTGATAAATGTAATATTTTTCGAAGGTTTTTTATAACCTTTGATAAAATATGGTCGAAATAGGCCAACTTTGTTGTAGTGTATAGGGATGCATTAAAAACTTTTTAGAGTTTTTTTTTTTTTTAAGATGAACAAAATTATATGATGGTATTAAGTTTATTTAAACTTAGTTCGTAAGTCTTTGATACACTAACATATGTTTATCACGATAACTTTTTTTTGAATGTCAACATAACTTGAGACTGTGAATTCGAACCTCTAGATTTTTGGCGATCTGTTTTTAATATTTATATACTCTAATTTTTTGGCCCCCCAAACATCAATGTCTGTATCCGCCCCTTCCATTAACAACCGAGTTAACTTTTGTTATAAAGAAAATTCTTCTTCGCATCTTTGTATTCTTCCTCATCTTCTCATAGTTGCATTTATGTTCTATTAGACTTTTTCACTCTTACAAAATCTCCTCTCGGTTGGGTTAAAAATATTTGGCGGCAGAGTTTGTAACTAACGTTTTTATTTAATTTAGTCCCTATCATTTAGTTTTTATTCAGTACTTATAATTTTAAAAGCTTCAATTTAAATTTTAAAAGTTTTTATTAGGTTCTTGTAATTTAACCTTTGTCTTGATTTAAAAAAATGAAATAGTAATTATGTTAAATTGCAACCCATCTAATTTCAATTTCAATTAGGTGGTAGGTGTTTTTTCCTCAAAATATGCCGTCTAGCTTTAGAAATTTGATTTAAATATTTTAAAACAGATTTTCTATTGAGAAATATGCTTTTGCTGAAAATCAATAGATAAAATTGTTTAATTTATTTCAAAAACTAGCCAGCGCTCGTTCATTTCAAAAAAGAAAAAAAGCTTGCAATATTAGCCTCGTTCACGGATTAGGAGAAAATCACTCTACCTCTGCCAAACAACGAAAGCGCGAGTGCAAACGGTGAAATCTAGAGTTTATGACAAACCGAACATAGCTCTATTGACATAAGGTTGTGTCATTGATTAAGAGGTCATGGTTTCAATCTCCGAATTAAAATATCTTTGCAAAAAAAAAAAAATCTAGAGTTTATGTTGAAGTCAGTGTGAGAGTCCATTGCTATTAGTTTCGTCGTGATTTCGGTGTCGACTGTCAAAAATCTTAATTGAGAACACAATTCGCTTGCAATCTGGTTCAATTTGACACAACTTGACTTCTTTAGATTTCAACAACTTTTGCCTTCTGATCACTTTGTTGGTGCATTTTCGTTGTAATATGAGCCTAAAACTTGGTTCCTTCACAAAAAATACTAAAAACACATTAAATCTTTCGAAAGAGACAATTTTACACCAAATTATTCTAGTTTGTAATTCATGGTTAAAAATATGTTTTTGACTTGTTGTTACTTGAATTTTCTTTGTGACAAATTTTATATTAATGAACACATAAATTTTAGACAATAAACTTAGATTTTAGAGCTAAATGAGAGTTATTAGGTGCTGCATAAAAGATGTTAGGAACGAAATTGAGCAGAGACAGCGTTAGACAAACTTTGATTATTTTGCAAGAAGAAGATTATTTAACCAGTGTGGTCAAGTGTTCTCAAAAGAAGTTTGATATTTCAGCTTTTATCTTTTATCTATGTTGACATGGAGAATGAGGTGTTTTTTTGCTTGAAAATATTTTAAATAACTCGAATCAAGCATGTTCAAAAAGAATTTCATTGACCTAGCTGCTATTGAATGACAACTATTCGATGCCAATATTATATGTTACTTTTTATGATATTCGGCTCTATCTTGAACAATTAAATCATGTGATGTCTCCGAAAAAGATTTGAATCTACCATTAGAACTAAATTAAAACTTCTAAATTTATATCATATAAAATTTATGTTGCCAAATTTGTAATTCAACCTACAATAAATCAAGGAAGAAGGAAAAAGTGTAATAGAACAAACAAATGCAACTAGGAGAAGAAGAAGAATAGATTCAATACAAAGATGGAATCTAGCTTGGTAATGGTTAGAAATGACCCCAAATGTCTGACTCGGGAACCAAATCACTTTCTCTCTCTATCTCTGCTCATCTCCTCCTCCTTTATTACGGGGAATTGCAAAATCTAACCTCAAAAGTAAAAAATTTATTAAAATTGACCTCAAATTGGAATTTTATAATTTTTAACCTCAAATGGACAGGGTTGGAATTGTAGTTTTTTTAAATGAGGTGAAATTCATATTTTATCCTCTTTGAAAAAGACATCTTTCATCTCTCCTCTTCATCTTCTGCATTTTTTTTCCTCTTCTTCTCTCTCCTCTCTTCTTCTTTCCTTTGCTCCTCTCTGTCTTCTAGTCTGAGAAATGTTTTTTTGGCATTTCATCTTTGGACTCCACAGACCTGCATCTTACATTTTGAAAACCAAATCTCAACATTTTTTTTTGTTAATCGGGAAGGAAAAAGTTACGAAACGATGTGTTGTATATATATATTTTTTTTTTTTATCGTGTTATTTTTTTAGACGATAATGAGATTTGTTTACACGATCGTGTTATTTGTTTACACGATCGTACTGTAGATTTTTTTTAATTTTTTTTTTAATTATCATCGTGTTATTTGTTTTGTTTACACGTGAATAACAAGATCGTGTGTTATTTGAATAACACAGCGTAGAATTTTTTTTTTTTAATTTATTTATTATCGTGGGATTGAATTACACGATTGTGATATTGAATTACAAGATTTTTTTTTTTTTTTTTCTAATCGTGATTTTTTTATGAACGAAGATTTGTTGGTTAAAGATTTGTTGGTGGAATGAAATCGGAAAAGATTTGATTTAAATCTTTTAAAAAAATAGGAAGTCTTTGTTTCATCAATTGGAGGAAAAAATTTTCATTCCTAAATTTTGGAGAGACGTAGTAAGAGAGAAGAGAGAGGAGAGAAGAATTAATACCATAGAAGAGATAAATTTTTTTTTGAAGACTTTTTGAAGAAGTAGTAACATAGGAGAAATAAGAGAGAAGAATGAGAAGAATAAATAACCAAGGAAAGAAATTTTTTTTTGATGATTTTTTTAATACAGGGGTAAAAGAGAATTTTCACAACCTTCTACAAATGAAATGACAGTTGTCCGGTCAGAAACGTTAAAATTTCAATTTGAAGTCAATTTTGGCAAACATTTTATCTTTGAGGTCGGATTCTGCAATTCCTCATTGATACATGTTTTCTCACTTGCTAAGGAGTGTTTAGTGTTCAATAATTTTTGAAAAATATTATTTTAGAAAAAAAATGTGGTGTTTGGGAACCACTCAAAATGACTTCTTAGAAGATGAGACTTGAAACTAAATCATGAAACACTTAATATTAACTTTTAGAAAAAATATTTGTTTGGTGTTTAGCTAAGAATCCTCTAACTTTCAGTCTTTCATAGTATATTAAAATTACCAAAATACCTTTCTCACACTACCACTTTAAAGTTTCTCCACTTATAGTTGTTGACGGCAACCACCACAAACCACCGCCCACTGCCAGCAACCACTATTGTCGACCTCCTCCGCCAATCTCCAGCAACCTTATCCGGCGACCACTTTCGGTCCCCGTCGCTAATCTCTGGTGACCGGCGACAACTTCTGGTCATCGTTGTCGATCTCTAGTTTGTCGTCAATCCCCGACAATCACTCCAGTCACTGTCGTCGATCTCCGGAGAAAATATTTGATCATCGCCGTCAATCTCCGATGACCGTCGTCGCCGATCTCTGGCGACAATCTCTAGTCGCCGCTTCCGAAGATCGCCTCCAACAACCATCTTCAACGACCACCTCCGGACACCACTGCCGCCGCCGCCCACACTCCGTTGTCGACCTCCGAAACATATGGATGTTTCAATTCTAAACATTTCTATAAAAAAAATGTTTAAAAAAAAATGTATTCTTGAAAACATTTTTGTAGTAGTCAATTCAAATAGTCGTTGACGGCGAAACATTTGTTGTAGAGCTTAATGGTCAGTCTCATCTATTGCTAACAAAAGTTTTTTAAAAAAAAAACCCTCTATATAGTTGCCTTCTCTAAATATGCATGCAGTTCTTGAAAGTGTTTGGCTCAATGCAACTTCTGAAGAGAAGTGAAGGAGACTTGGATTAAAATAAATAAATAATAATTCTCGGTTGCCGTCAAACCGGGATCATCACTTTTCCTGCCAGTAAAGTGTTTCTTGTTTCTCAGTTGTCGTTCCAATTGGGATCGTCACCAGAAAAGAGCATGGAAACAACTTTTTTTTTTTTTTTTAAATGAATCATTTATATAAAGACCAAAATATTTTGGGACATTCCAACCATTTTACCCAAGCTAACTTCGTTATAATAATCGTTAATGGTTGTTTTTGATGTTATTAATGATATAATGACATGTTGCTTCATGATTTGGTTCTAAAGATTCTATTTGGAAAGATTTTAGTCTTTGTTTGTAACCATTTAGACTAAATGGTTACAAATTTTACAATACAAAAATTAAATTGTTACAAAATTGGTAGTAAGGATTAACTAAATTTTCACTTTCATGAAATATTTTTTAACCATTTTATTTCTATTATTCTCATGACGAAATTGTCCTTCAAATCTCCTATAAATTCAGCCCTTCCCCCTAGATTTCTTCACAATTGAACTTTTCCTCTTCTCTCCGATCGTAGCAAACCAAAGGTAATTTTTCTGGAGAAATTTTAAAAATTAGGCCTTGAAGGTTTCCTGATTTGGAAAATAGGCAAAATCAGTATTTTTGTTTTCTTTTCCATTAAAAGAAGTGTGAAAAGTACACTTTTTTTTTTTATCAACTTAGACTACAAGTACTTATCCAATCATTTTGTTCTTTCTAGCCACTTTTTTCATCATTTTATGGAACGATTTTGATAAAACTTCGGGCGAGATGGATCGAGTTTGAAGCTTACTGTTTGTTTATGGTGTTTTAAATATAGATGCAAATCTCGGTGAAGTTCCTTTCTGGAAAGACAATCAGCATTGAGGTGGAGTCTTCCGAGAGCATTGAAAGCTTAATGGAAAAGATCAAGAATAAGGAAGGAATCCCCACATGGCAACAACATTTGTTCTTCAATGAAAGGAAACTTGAGAATGCTCGAACCATTGCCTCCTACAACATCAACAGTGAATCAGATATTCGCCTCTTGTTATTCCGTATTGGTCGATCCAAATAACTTGTTCAATATGTTCAATAAATTTTGGATCATTCTCTTCTCTTCTCTTCTTTATTTTTTCCAAGTATTTTTATTTTCTTTTCAAATGTTCTTGCGGCGAGAATATTTTTCTATATGATGCCTAATATAATAGTATATATATGTTACTGCTTTCTTTTTGGTAAATCAATTTCTACCTTTTGTGCTTCATCTTCTAACATATATATTGCTATTCGACTAACATTCACTTCTCAAATGTTTGTCTCTTTAATCTTTATGGTTTGAAATCATACTCGTACTAATATGCTACTACACATACTCGAAACTATGTCATTCTTTTGTTAAAAACAAAATAAAGGTTTAAAGATCAAAATTGAATCAACTTGAAAGTTGAAGGATAAAAATCATATTTAAACATAGTTTTTAACTAAGGATCCATTTACTTTCATGGAATAAGAAATGAGCTGGAATCGAAATTTGAATGTTATCCATTTGTTGGTTGTTTACTATAACACATGAGTTGTCGGAAATCAAAATTATAAGTGAATTGATGCGATTTTTACTAGAGAATGGTTTACTGCAGGAGGCAGGGATTAGAATAGAAATCAAATATATTATAACTACTAAGATACCCATTTCATATCTTTCACTCAATAAAATGGGTTACTAAATAATATGTCAATGTAATCTTTTAATTAAAATAATAATAATCAATAATGAATTTCATTTTTTTTATTTGATAGTAATGTTTATTATTTTAATAATTGATTTAATATTAAAAATAATAACTAATTAAAATAAAATTACATCAACTAATAAATATTGATATAATTCTTGTTAAGCAACAAACCATACATATAAAATCAAATTTTATTGGTATGTTATTTAATAATGGTGAATTCTTTTTAAATAATTTGTCGAATATTAACAAATTAATAATTAGTAATTAGTAACTAAAATAAAATTATTTCAACCAAAGAAAGTTTTTTAATGAATTTCTCATGGGAGAAGAATATAGGGAAATTGTAGTAAATGACAATTTAAGACTTATTGTTTGTAAATATACCATGTTTTTAAAAAATTTGCGGATATAGCAATTTCTATCGCTGATATCTTATGACTGATAGAAGTCTATCGCTGATCACCTCAGCTTTTTATAGATTTTTGTCAGTGATAATAGTCTATCAGAGATAATAGTCTATCACTGATAGAAGTCTATCAGTGATATAATAAAGTCTATCAGTGATAGAAACGGGTTTTTTTGCCATATTTGCAAAACATTTTAAAGTTTGCTAAATTTGCAATTAGTTTGGGCCTGATTGCTATTTGTGCAACCAGCCCAAGAATAAAGGCTAATTTTATTAATATATGTTATCTAAGTCAAATATTTTATTTTAATAAATTAATAATTAAATATTAAATATTTATCACATTAAATAAAAAAATTAATTTTATAAAGATTAAATAATAATAAAAAAAATAGATTAGAATGATTTTTTTTTTTATTAGAAAAAATAGTAAGAGTGAAAATAAATTAAAGAGTAAAATTATAAAATAATTAATAAAATGGTTGCGTGTCATGAGATAAAATGAGTAAAATGTAAAATAATTAATGAAAAGGTTGTGATGCAAACCGAATAAAGAATGAGAATGAGATTGATAACTTTTTTAGGGGAAAGTCTTTTTTTTGTGTGATTTTCAATTTGGCGTGGGTCTCACATTTCTTGGGACAACGTATTTTAGTGTTCTACAAGTGTTTGGCTACATGCATTGATGCAAGTGGTCAAAGAATTGTCTTGATTACCATATGATAACATGTCTTATTTTTGTGTACATAGAGATAATTTTTTTTTTTTTTTGAGTTAAAACAAAGTGTGGGAGAGGATTGTCTTGATTACCATATGATAACATGACTTATGTTTATGTACATAGAGATAAATTTATTTATTTTTAGTTAAAACAAAGTGTGGGAACTCCCATGGAAGATCATTTTGTTTGGCCAAAAGCTGAGCAACCAAAGAAGAAACTGACGTCGGGTCGGAAGTAAAAAAATCTCAATCACGAAGATACGAGATCCAATAAAGGAAGACGATTCACGTGTAAAAGCCAGAGAAAGTCTCAAATTGTGAAATCCCCTCGCATTCGAAAAGCTACAAGGAAGCAAACAACGATCGAAACCAAAAAAATAATTATCGAAGATGAGCAACCAGCAAAGATCGGGGGCAAGAGAAATAGAGTCAAACCCCCTCGTCACCAAGAAAAGCGTACCAGAGGAACGATGTGTGACTCAGGAAGAAAAGGGTTTAAGGGCTTAGACCACAATGTGACAAACATCTCGAAACTCCCGCAACAACAAAAGCCAAATCTTCGAGAGCCCCGAAAAGAATCTCTCAAGTTAACTAGAAGTCAAAACACCAAGAGAAGAGACTCAGCGATAGATCCACAATAAGAAATCTCAAATTACACCAGGGGAGGCGAGATCCATCCAAAGGTTAGGGACCCGTGGTAGAAGGTTATGAAGAGCCCAAACTGAGAATTTCTCCAACTAACAGATTGCAGGTAGGAAGAAATAAAATCGACCAAATCTTCGAGCGCAATCGCCGCAAGCAAACAACTACCAAAGATGCGTAAAAACCAGAGAGCGATTGGGAAATCCAAGTCAAGCTCGAGCAGGCCTGTCGCTAGATCATTTATCGATGGTCAAATACCTAAAATCAGTTGGAGAAAACAAACTAGAGTTAAGTCGACATAAGCAAAAGATCCAAGAAAGAGAAGAAGTCAAGAACCAAACTTGGGTGGCGGAATTGCGTCGACTCCAGAACCAACTCGACGATATACCAAACAAAGTTACCTCGAGCAACAACTACCAGAAGTGTGAAAAATCGGGAGAACAACTAGAGAGCCAGAGCTCAACCCGAGCATGCTATTTCCGAGGTTATCTACCAACTGTCAACAGTCTGTAACCACTCGAAGACAGCGAACCAGAGTTACTTCTACGGAAACAAAAAATCGCAGATGGAGCACACGAAGCATACCCGACCCTCACAAGGGTCTGCCAAGATGAAAACCGTGAACCCCCAAAAGGTTCGGCCAACATGAATAATCGTCGGCCCCTGTAGGGGTCGGTCAAGACTAAGAACCGCGATCATCGAAGGAGTCGGCCAAAAGAAATATCATCGACCCTCGTAAGGGTCAGCCAAATAGAAGGCCGCTAATTACTGTAGGGTTCAACTCAAAATCGAAAACCATTGTCCAAGCGACAATGGAAACAAGCAACACTGGTTGAGTTGAATCCATCAACAGTTCAGGAAGCGAGATGGATACCCGTTAGTGTTTCAAATTCTACTAAAGTGCCTCAGAATTGCAAATAAAAACTCAACAAACTTGAGTGGGGGCAAGAGACTAGAAAAAGAGAAATATTCGTTCATTCCAAAATTCCAGCACTACAAAAAGGAAAAACAGTCATGTAGGTCACAGATCAAAAAATCCTGTAACATCCTCCAGAAAATCCTCACCAGCTGTTGTGCCAAAATCCTCAAACCCAATAGAAAGATCACGAAGCTCCTTGAAGCAACTATGAAGGAAAGCAAAGTTGAGCTCAGGATAACGCTCATTGGCAAGATCAACAGACTAAGTGACCCCAGTACCCATCATCTCGTCCTGAAGTGAGATGTACTAGAGGCTCTTCTTGAACTCCTCAGCCAGAAAAGAATATGGTCATTTAAGCGAGCCTCCACCGAAGATAGCTTCTCTGCAGTCTTAGCAAGTTTTGCAGCCAACGAAGAAAGTCTCGCCTTTAGTCTCCGCGAGATCTGCGACCAACAAAGCTTTGGCGCCCTCGAAAGACTGAACAAATTTAGCATGAACAACCCGCACACGGTCCAATTCAAACCGAGGAAGATAGAGAACCTCATCGAAAAGGCGATGAGTCGATGCCGACATATCCAGATAAGCCTGTAGATTAAAAAAAAAGGTGAATCAAAAGCAATATAAAAAAGACAAACCATAGAAGAGTAAGAAAATTACCTCTCGGAGGCTCATCTCAAAAGGACAGTCTCATCAAAGTCCGAAAGTAGTGGACAACCAAAATCAATCAAGCTACCACAAAGGGAATTTCTCTCTCTAGAGTTCGGAAAAGAGCATCAGCCTAAGCGCTAGATTAAGAGACAGGTGAAGAACAAGTATACTGCTTTTGAACAGGGTGTCCACCTAATACCTTAGTTGAAGAACTCAATATCGAAATTATCTTAGGAGGCTCCACCACGTGTGAGAATTGATTCATAGACGATTTCATTAATTTGACAACTAGAGAAATTTACAAACATGTGAGAATTGATGCATAGACGATTTTCAAATAGATGGTCTAAATTGATACATTTATGAAAGTTTAGGAATTTAATTGATACACGTGTGAACTAATGTTTTTTAAACAAAATTTAATGGAAGGTGTAAAATGATATACTTATTAAATTTCAGAGTTTTCATTTATACCATTATTAGTTTAAAGTTTTAATTCATACCATGGATATAAATTGATTTTCACCCAAAAAAAATCTCTTATTTTTTTCTCTTTCCTCTCTCACGTCCCCTCTTTCCTTCGTCTCTTCTCCACCCCTCGTCGTGAATTAGATTTTAGAGAATTAGAGAGAGGCACAAGCACGAGAGACATGCTTTTGCTTCTATGATTTGAAATTTTAAATTGACAATGAAAGATACAAATGAGGACTTGAGGAGTGAATAAAATGGTAATGAAAAAACATCATAATATACCCACCTTTCTTAAAAAAGAAAAAAAAAAATGTTATCACAATGGGGAAAGAAGAGATGTTGTTGAGAAAAAAATATTACTCTTTAACGAATGTTATGAAAATCCTTCAAAAAAATATGTACTCCTTATCCAAGGTTATAAAAAACCTCTAAAACATATTTACTCTTTGTCGAAGGTTATTAAAAACCTTTGAAAAAGATATCTGAAAAATATTACTCTAAATTGAAGTTTATCTACTCGTCGTTGATCTCTGGTGGCCATTTCTGTCTACGACCACCGCCAATACCTCTGCGGATCACCAACGATCATTGTCGGTCATAGTTTTTAAAATGCAAATTTGAACTTAATAATTCATATCGTTTATTAATAGTCGTCATTTATAGTAATTTGACATTAGTAGAAACACTCCGTAGAAAATGTAATCAAAGATAAGGGTGTTTTAATTATAAACCTTTCGATAAAGAATGTTAAAAAAAAATACATTCTTTAAAAACCTTTTTTGTATAGTCAATCCAAAGACCCTAAAAATATAAGTATCCATTAACAACCGAGTTAGCTTTTGTTAGAAAGAAAATTCTAGATGTTGCGCATCTTTGCATTGAATATATTCTTCTTAATCTTCTAATAGTTGCATTTATGTTCTATTAGACTTTTTTGTTAGGAACAACGTAACTTTACATATCTCCACATTTGTATGATACTGTCCATTTTTTGGCCTAAACCCTCATGAGTTTGCTTTTGGTTCCACCCAAAAGGCATCATCCCAATGGAGAATATTGTTCCTTTCTTCTAACCAATAACCAATGTGGGACTTTGGTCGCACTCCCAACAATTCTCCCCTCGAACGAAGTACCATCGAGCCTCCCCTCAAAGAGTCATCTATCTGTCTAGTTCTTATCCAGGCCAACTCCTTTACCGTAGCACACCTACTGGAGCACACCGCCAGTCTTATAGAGCTAAACCACAGAACTCCACCTAATGACTACGACTTTGAGGCTCACAATATCTTTGTTCGGCACCCGAAGATTCTACCGCAACGGTTAAATTTTAGGGGCATGGCTCTGATACCACTTGTTGGGAAAAAAATCTCTCACTTCTTCCGTAGGAATAAGCTGAAAATAATTGAGAAATTATAAGAAAACAATAAAATAAGAAAACACAAGAATTTACGTGGAAAACTCCAAAATCAGAGAAAAACCACGACCCATCAGAAAGAAACTCTATTATGTGAAAAATTGTCTCCCCGGCCCCAATTACAAAAACACTCTCTCAAAGCTAATTTGCACCACTCACACCATTTTGCCCAACTCTAAAACTAGAGAATACAATATGGAATTTAACTAATTTACTACATCAAGCTTAAAGTATTTCTAACGGGGATGATTAGAAACCAAAGTCTTGAATCTTTCTGATGTGGGACAACCGCTCTTCTTATATTGCCAAAACCCTACAAATTTCATCTTGACAAGATATTTCAAGAATCCACAACTTTTGTTGCATCCATTATCTTTACCGAGAATCATAATCCTCAACTCAGAGAACTATAACTCACTCCACCATAAAAAGTAGACCACTTGGAATGTCATATTCCAAGTCTTTTACTTCTTCGTCACCATGTCGATAAACCTTGTTGAAATTTATGGCGCAACTTTCACCTACTTGGCTAACCTGGAATTTCTTCAGCCATTAACATAACTTCCACCACACACACCTTGCATATCTGCCAAGTCAATGTCTGTGTGTAAACTTGTGGAACTGCTAACATCACATTCTCTATCATGGTAAAGCGGACATACTATGAGGATGAATTATGTCTCTTTTAGTAGAAGTCAGCATCATCTCCCCTGACGAGAGAGACAATGTTAGCATTCGACCCAGAGCCCTTTGACGAACCTGCTCTGTTAGGACAATCATGTTTCATGTGCCCAAACTGTCAACATTTCCAACAACATTTCTTCTGCACGAAGTTTTTCTTCTTCTTCCAATTGGTAGCTACCAACACTGGATCCTCATGTGGAATACATCATCCATTATTCAACCTTCTTTCTTCGAAAAGAAGTTTGCTAGTAACCTCCGCAAAATCTAACGTCTCATTCTCGTACATCAAAATTGGCTTCATGTGTTCATAAGAAGATGAAAGTGACAAAATGAGCCTGGTTTTTTTATCCTTATTATATATCTCTACTTCGATTACCTCCAGCTCTGAAACGATGTCATTGAAAACACTCAGATGGTCTGAGATTTTCGTACCTTCCTCCATTTGCAGCGTGTTAAATTGGTCATTCAGGTACAACCGATTTGAGATGTTTTTTGCTTGATACATTGCTTCAAGCTTCTCCCAAAGCTTTTTGGCTGTCAAAATTCCATGTAGAGATTTGCAAGAACATTCTTAGCCAAATTTAGCCTCATTGCACTTGCTGCTCTCGAATCCATTTCCTCTCAATCTTCATCACTCATGTTGAACTTCTTAGAACCTCTACTGGAACTGCCACTAGACAATCACCACCGCTTAACTCTTCAGAAGAACGATCACCAGGTCTTTCCTTCAAAGCCTTGTGTAACCCAAACTGTATCAGTACATCCTTGAGTTGCACTTGTCACAAGTCGAAGTTTATCTCTCCATCAAATTTTTCTACGTCAATCTTCACTGGACTCATAAAGCTTGACATGTTTGCTCCACTCCTAGCAAATCTGCAAATAGTGAGCAACGCACACTATTCACAATACTAGTAACCCAGTTTGTTCCAAGAAAATTTTTCAATTATGGAAGCTCAGACAATGTTGCAACCACATAGCATACTCAGAAATCAAGAAACTACAAATCTAAAGCTCTGATACTAATTTTTGGGGACAACGTAACTCCACATATCTCTATATTGGTATGATATTGTTCATTTTGGGCCTAAACTCTATGACTTTGTTTTTCGTTCCACCTAAAAGGTCTCATCCCAATGAAGAATGTTGTCCCTCCTTATATGCATATGATCTTCCCCTCTTCTAACGAATAATCAATGTGAGAATTTGGTTGCACTCTCAACATGTTGTAACTTTTATTTAATTTAGTCCCTATCATTTAGTTTTTATTCAGTTCTTACCATTTTAAAAGCTTCAATTTAAATTTTAAAAGTTTTTATTCGGTTCTTGTAATTTAACCTTTGTCTTGATTTAAAAAAAATGAAATAGTAATTATGTTAAATTGCAACCCATCTAATTTCAATTTCAATTCGGTGGTAGGTGTTTTTTCCTCAAAATATGCAGTCTACCTTTAGAAATTTGATTTAAATATTTTAAAACAGATTTTCTATTGAGAATATGCTTTTGCTGAACCTCAATAAATAATATTGTTTAATTTATATTTCAAGATCTAGATAGCACTCACTCATTTTCAAAAAAGAAAAAAAACTTGCAATTTGAGCGAGAATAGGAGAATATCACTCTAGCTCTGCCAAACGACCGAATCGCGAGCCCAAAAACATTGCAAGAAAAACAAATGTCCAAACAAAAACTATAACAAAAACGTAAGATGAGATTGAAAAAAAATGTTGAGAGAAAAATAAGCAAGACAACTCAACATCTATAACAAAAATGCAAGACTTCATCTATAGACAATAGAGAAAAGAATGAAGTTGAAAGAAACTTGAAGAAGCTAGTAAATTTGGAGAATGGTGGGTGATATACTTGAGTTAGAGAGAGGTTGAGAGAAACTAGAGAGATAGATGGGAGAATTTTACCATTGACCCGGTATTTTAGGCGGATTGTCAAAATGATCCGGATCTGAAGAAAAAAAAGCAAACTGACCTCGGCTGACATCATCATTTTTTTTTTAATATTATTTTCTAGCTCTAGCTGCGGGCGCAGGCTGATCTCGCTCTAGCTCTAGCTTCATTTCAGATCTGAAAATTTCAAGATCTGAAGTTTTTTTCAGATTCGAGACCAGCCCGCAGCTAGAGCGAAATCAGCACGTGCCCGCAGCTAGAGTTAGAAAATAATATTTAAAAAAAAAAATGATGATGTCAGTAGTAGGTCAATTTATTTATTTTTCCAAATCCGAATCAGTTTGAAAAACGGACCAAAATAGGGGGGACAATCGTACAATTATTTTCCCGAGATAGAGAGGGAGTGAAATGAAAACAAAATGAAGTTTTGAGTATAACAAGGGTTTTTTCTTATAGGGAAAAATAGTAATTTCTTACCCTCAAAAGTTCTCATATTATTGTATAAAAATAAACAAGTGCTACATGGCTTATCTATGCTGTCATGTTGAATGAGGTGTTTTTCTTTGAAAATATTTTAATTGGCTCGAATGGATGTTCAAAAAGAACTTTATTGACCCTAGTTGTGCTATGGAATGAGAAACTATTCGATGCCAATATTATATGTTACTTTTTATGATATTCGACTCTATCTTAAACAATCAAATCATGTGATGTCTCGAAAAAAATTTGAATCTAACATAAGAACTATATTAAAACTTCTAAATTTATATTATATATACCCAAGTAAAATTTATGTTGTAACATTTGTAATTCAACCTACCATAAATCACGAAAGAAGGAAAAAGTCTAACAGAACAAAGAATGCAACTACGAGAAAAAGAAGAATAGATTCGACGCAAACATGGAACCTAGATTGGTAATTGTTAGAAATGATCCAAAATGTCAAAATGTTTTGAGTTTTATATACCCATTTTTTTTTTTCTTTTTCTTTTTCTGAAAGGAGCAAAAACTTGTTTTCTTAACTCTAATGAAAAAGAAAAAGGAATTTGAGGAAATAATAAAAAAGTATAAAGCAAAAACAAAGTCATCTAAGGAGAAGATTATGGGTATATAAGTAATAAGGGACAACATCTTCATTGATATGAGACCTTATGAGTGGAACCAAAAGCAAAGTCATGAAGATTATGCTCAAATTAAAGTGGACAATGTCATATCATTGTGGAGATATTTGAGTTGTTGTTCCCTTACAAGTGGTATCAGAGTCATCCCTGACTTAGCGTTGTCGACAGAAAATTCTGTGTCGATAGAATCCTCTGGTTTAGAACAAAGAAATGAGTGAGCCAAAAATGACTTAGTCATAATGAATTCGTGGTTGAATTCTAAACAAAAAGTAATAAGCTCAAGACCAGTAAAACACGGAGGGCTTGATGGAGCTTTGTTCGAGGGGGAGAATTGTTGGGAATACAAACAAAGTCTCACATTGGCTAGATAAGGGAGAGATCATGAGTATATATAAGTAAGAGACAACGTCTTCATTGATATGAGACATTTTGGGTGGAAATAAAAGCAAAATCAAGAAGGTTATGCCCAAAGTAGAGAGTATCATACTTACCTAAATGTTTAATTATTCTTGAAAAAAGTTGTGGTGTTTGGCAACCACCCAAAATGACTTCTACGAGGATGAATTTTGAAAATAAATCATTTTGGATGAAACACTTCATATTAACATTTAGATTTTTTTTTTTTTTTGGTGTTTAATTGAGAACTCTATCTAATTTTCATAGTATATTAAAATTACCAAAATACTCTTTCTCGCACTACCCCTTAAATTTCCTTCACTCATGGTTGTTGTCGGCGATCACCACCACCCACCACCCACCGCCCACTGAAGTCGACCTCCTCTACCAATCTTCGACAACCTTCTCTGGCGACAAGTTCTAGTCACCGTCGTCAATCTCTGGCGACCACCGTCGGTGATCGCTGTCCCCAATCTCCGACAACTACTTTCGTTCACTATCGTCGATCTGCGGTTTGTCGTTAATATGTGGCGACCACTCAGGTCATCGTCGTCGAACTACGGCGAAAATCTCTGATCATCACTGTTAATCTCCGATGACCGTCGCTGCCAATCTATGGCGACAATCTCTAGCCACCGCTTCTAGCGATCGCCTCCGACAACCATCTCCGACCACCACTTCTGGCAACCATCGTCGCCGCCCACACTTCGTCGTTGACCTCCAGCGGCGGTTAACATCGGTCATAGTGTTTTAAATACAAATTTGAAGTTATTAATTCTTATGGTTTATTAATAATTGTGTTTTATAGTAATTTGACATTAGTAAAAACATTTTTAGTCTAGAACAAACCAAACAAACTTTTATTTTTAAAAATACTTTTGAAAAAATGTAACCAAACATATGGGAGTTTCAATTATAAACATTTCTATAAAAAAAAATGTTTACAAAAGATTCATTCTTGAAAAATATTTTTTTTAGTAATCAATCCGGACTAATCTAGCTAGTGTCATCTCTTACCAATAAAAGTTCAAACAAACCCCTCTGTGTATAGTTGTATCTTCTCTGTATATGCCTGCAGTCCTAGAAGGTGTTTGCTCAATGCAGCATTTCTTGAAGGAGACTTGGATTAAAAAACACTTTTCCGGTCGGTAAAGTGTTTCTTGTTTCTCGGTCACCGTCCCGACTGGGATTGTCACCAGAAAAGCAGATCATTGCCAGAAAAGAACATGAAAACAATTTTTATAAAAAAAAGGGTAATTTATATAAAGACCAAAATACTTTGGGACATTTCCAACCATTACCCAACCTAACTTCGTTATAATATTCTTTGAAATGATTTTAGTCTTGGTAACGATTTAATTCATATATTTTCAATTTTGTAACTATTTAGTTTTTTACTTTTAAAATTGGTAACAATTTAATTATTATCGTAAACTTTAGTTGGCAACAATTTAATCTATGTATTTTTTGTAACAATTTTGTTCTCGTATTTCAAAATTTATAACAATTTAGTATCTATGGTGAAAAATATTCTTAAAATTTAATGAGATTATAGATCGATAAACTAATTAAGGATGGAGTGTGTTTATAACGTTTAAATCTTAACAATATTTTTTCGATAAAAACTAAATGGTTACAAATTTTAAAGTACAGGAATTAAATTGTTACAAAATTGAAAGTACAAGGAGTAAATTGTTACTTCCATGAAAGTCCAAGGACCGAAAGTATTTTTTAACGATTTTGGGTTCGTTTGGCCCAAAGAGTTGGAGGAGTAAGTTTACTCTCCGTTTGGCCTGCGGAGTTGTTGAACTCGAGTAAAAAATATCAACTACCCTGACTTTAACCGTAATTACTGTGTTCAACAGTAATTACTATTGAAGTCTGTCTCTTTTTGGAGGCAACACATTTCTTTCTCTCCCTCTCTTTCTTCCTCTGATATTTTTAATTATTTAAAAAAACGTAATTTAAACAAAATGGATAAAATGACTAAAAATGCAATAAACCTATTTTTATTATTTTAAATATAAATTAGGTTGTTCAATACAGATTGATACTTAAACAAAATTCAAAATATAGTATCCCTACCATGGAGAATCATCAGCTTATTTGGATCCGTTTAAATTAATGAATTAAAATCTTTCAAATTCACATGTAATATTTAACCCCTATGGTAAGACTCTATTTTATTTCAAAATTATTCAAATAAAATAAATAATTAACATGAGTGATATTGACAAAAGAATGTGAAGTATTGTGGTCAAAATTATTTGTGTTATGTTCAAAGAAATTTGTGGAAGATACATAAAATAAAAAATAAAAATCGCATTTCTAAAATTTAAATGGTAAAAGCGGAGAAAGATGTGTTTACATGAGTAAGGACAAGACTATACTAATGTGGGTTTTTTTTTTCTTTAAGAAGTTTGTAAAATTTACCTACATTAATAAAAACAAAAAAATCACAAAAAAATCTCAATCTTAGAATTCATAAAATTAAACGAGTCCAAACAAAGGTGGATATATATATATATATATATTTTTTGATAATCAATATGAGATATTGAAAAGATAAAGTGGGGTATCGTTCTCAAATTTATTTTTGTTGTCTTAAAAAAAAAAATTATAATGATAGATAAAATAAAATAAAATAAAAATTGCGTTCTTAGAATTTATTGAAATAAATCTTTAATAATGAAATTTTGAAAGTTGGTAAAAAAAAATTGTACAAAAAAAAAGCAGCTAAAATAAACTCAGAACTTCAAGTTTAACAACGCTCTCTGTCCCAAACACAAACTTCAAACTAAACAACTCTCTACCTCAAACACAGACTTTAGAACTCACTAACTAACACTTCAAACTAAATAACTCCAACTCCTGGCGAAACGCCCTCTCTATTTCTACTATTCATTGTATATCATGACGAAATTGTCCTTCAAATCTCCTATAAATTCAGCCCTTCCCTTCCCCCTAGATTTCTTCACAATTGAACTTTTCCTCTTCTCTCCGATCGTAGCAAACCAAAGGTAATTTTTCTGGAGAAATTTTAAAAATTAGGCCTTGAAGGTTTCCTGATTTGGAAAATAGGCAAAATCAGTATTTTTGTTTTCTTTTCCATTAAAAGAAGTGTGAGAAGTACACTTTTTTTTTTTTCAACTTAGACTACAAGTACTTATTCAATCATTTTGTTCTTTCTAGCCACTTTTTTCATCATTTTATGGAACGATTTCGATAAAAATTCGGGGTGAGATTGATCGAGTTTGAAGCTTAGTGTTTGTTTATGGTGTTTTAAATATAGATGCAAATCTCGGTGAAGTTCCTTTCTGGAAAGACAATCAGCATTGAGGTGGAGTCTTCTGAGAGCATTGAAAGCTTAATGGAAAAGATCAAAGATAAGGAAGGAATCCCCCCATGGCAGCAACGTCTTGTCTTCAATGGAAGGCAACTTGAGAATGCTCAAACCATTGCCTCCTACAACAT
This sequence comes from Herpetospermum pedunculosum, assembly GCA_028017165.1. NCBI lineage: Eukaryota > Viridiplantae > Streptophyta > Magnoliopsida > Cucurbitales > Cucurbitaceae > Herpetospermum > Herpetospermum pedunculosum. The sequence continues at coordinate 64,280,479 of CM051528.1, forward strand.
TAACACTGGATCAGAAATTCGATGCGTGCTAAGGCTCCGTGCGGATGAAGCTGATTATACTAATTTCAACTTATGATCATAATAATCCAAAAACTTGTTCAATAAATTTTGGATCATTCTCTTCTCTTCTTTACTTTCCAAGTACTTTTCTTTTCAAATGTTCTCCTAAGTTTGCAATTTGGTGAGAATATTTTTTTATGTGATGCCTAATATAATAATATCCACTTGTCAAATGTTTTTCGCACTAATCTTTATGGTTTGAAATAATACTCGTATTAACATGCTAGTACACATATTCGAAACTATGTCATTCATTTGTTAAAAATAAAATAAAGGTTTCAGGACCAAAATTGAACCAACTTGAAATTTGAAGGAGAAAAATCATATTTAAACTTAGTTTTTATCTAAGGATTCATTTACTTGCATGAAATAAGAAATGAGCGGGAATCAAAATGAGAATGTTATTCTTTTCTTGTTGTTTACTATATGAGGTATCTGGAATCAAAATTATAAGTCAATTGATGCGGTTTACTAGAGATGGATTATAATTACGAAGATACCCTTTTCATATTTTTCACTAATTAAAATGTGTTACTAAATAATATGTCAATATAATCTTTTAATTAAAATAATAATAATCAATAATGTATTTAATTAATTTATTTTTATAGTAATAACTTACATCAACTTATAAATATTGATATAATTCTTTTTTTTGCAACGATATTTAATTAATGCGAGGATTGAACCCATGACCTCATAGTCACAGGTACAACCTTATGCCAATTGAGCTATGCTCGATTTGGCAATATTGATATAATTCTTGTTAAGCAACAAACCATACCTATAAAATCAAATTTATTATATTATTAAATTATATTTTGTTAATTCTATTTAAATAATTTCTTTAATATTAACAAATTAATAATTAGTAACTAAAATAAAATTATTTCAACCAAAAAACATTTTAATAAATTTCTCATTAGAGTAGAATGAAGGCTAATTTTATTAATATATGTTATCTAGGATAAATATTTTATTTTAACAAATTAATAATTAATAATTAAATATTTATCATATTAAATATAAAATTTTAATTGTATAAAGATTAGATAATAAAAAAATAGATTAGAATGAATTTTTTTATTAGAAGAAGTAGTAAACTAGGATTGACTACTAAAAAAAATGTTTTTCAAAGAATGCATTTTTTCAAAAACATTTTTTCTAGAAATGTTTATAATTAAAACACTCATGTGTTTGGTTACATTTTCTCAAAAGTGTTTTTATCTACAAGTGTGTTTGGTTTGTTCTACACTAAAAGTGTTTCTCTCAATGACAAATTACTATAAGGACAATTATTAATAAACAATATGAATTAATAAGTTTAAATTTATATTTGCCGTTTAGAGTTTAGGGTTTACTATTGTTGATGGTCGGGGTTTGGCGGTCGGGGTCGAGGTCGGGGTCTGGCGGTTAGGGTCGGAGTCGGGGTCAGGGTCGGGCGGTCGAGGTCGGGGCCGGGGTCGAGTTCGGACAGCCGGAGTCAGGGACGGGGTTGGGCAGTCAGGGCTAGGGTCGGGGTTGGTGTCGGGGTCGGGCAGCTGGGGTCGGGGTCGAGGTCGGGTGTCCGGCGGTGGTCGGGGTCGGGGCCGAGGCTGGGCTCGGGGTCAGGGTCAGGGTCGCGGTCGGGCAGACGGGGTCGGGGTCGGGGCTGGGGTAGGGGTCGAGGTCGGGGTCAAGGTCGGGCGGTCGGGGTCGAGGTCGGGCGGTCGGGGTCGAGGTCGGGGTCGAGGTCGGGTGGTCAGGGTCAGGTGGCCGGGTCAGGGTCAGGTGGCCGGGTCGGGGGACGGCGGTGGTCGGGGTCGGGCGGTCGGGGTCTGGGTCGGGTGGTCGGGTCGGCGGTGGTAGGGTCGGGGTCGGGTGGCTGGGGTCGGGGTCGGGTGGCCGGGATAGGGCGGCGGTGGCTGGGGTCGGGGTCGGGTGGCCGGGATAGGGCGGCGGTGGTCGGGGTCCGGTGGCCGGGGTCGGTGTCAGGGTCGGGGTCGGGGTCGGGGTCGGGGTCAGGGTCGGGGTCAGGTGGTCGGGGTCAGGGTCGGGTGGTCAGGTCGGCGGTGGTCGGGGTCGGGTGGTCAGGTCCTGGCCAGCGGTGGTAGGGTTGGGGTCAGGTGGCTGGGGAGGCGGGAGTCGGGGTCGGGTGGCGGCGGCGGTGGCCGGGGTTCGGGTGGCGGCGGCTGTTGCCTGGGGTCGGGTGGCGGCGGCGGTTGCTGGGGTAGGGTAGCGGCGGCTGTTTCCCAGGGTCGGGTGGCGGCGACGGTTGCTGGGGTCGGGTAGCGGCGGCGGTGGCCGGGGTCGGGTGGCGGCGGCGGTGGCCGGGGTCGGGCGGCGGCGGCGGTGGCCGGGGTCGGGCGGCGGCGGCGGTGGCCGGGGTCGGGCGGCGGCGGCGGTGGCCGGGGTCGGGCGGCGGCGGCTGTTGTTAAGTCTCTGAAAGTGACTTATTTAGGACCCATTTAGCTTAGGAAGTTGCACACTTTTAGGTGTTTTTGATAGCCTTTAGCCGAAACCTATGCTTAAATATGAGAATGAGAAGAAGGTAGCTAAATTAGGACTTATGCACAATAGGAAAGAAAAGGGTTGAAAACCGAAGGAAAAGAATGAAAAAAACTGCATTGCGACAGCATTGCGAAAACATTGCTGAAGCCGCAATTATTCAAGTGAAAACCGTAAGTTGGCTGATCTTTTTCTGTTAATTTCCGTGATTTCAGGGATTCGTTCTTTCTCCTCCATCCATTCTGATATACGACGTTGAAGATTGATGGTTCTCCTTGGCCCAAACACACCTGCAAACTACTATAAAAGGGGGTCAAAGTCGGAGGTTCAGTCATCATCCGAAAGCGTAGAGTCTTCTCGCAGTCCATCTGTTCTCCTGTTTTTCCTTTGCCGTCTGTTGGTTTGCGAAGCTCAGCTGTTGGAGTCGATAATCTGATAGGAAGGAGAGGAGATTCTTCTTCTCTCCCGATTGGATTCATCCAAGCAAGGCTGCTCTTTTTGATCCTTCATTCGAGGCGATTGCGACGAAGCTTTCAAGCTGCATTTACTATATTCTGTCTTTCCTTTCTAATTTCCAGCTTTGATCAGTTGTTGTTTCTAGTTTAGTGATTAATCTATTGCATTTCGTTGCTGTCTGTCTTGGGATTATTTACTTTAAGTTTCCCTTTGTTCGTTCAAACATTCAAAGCAATCAAATTACAAGTCTTCATTTCACAGTTTCCATCTTATGCTGCTACGGTTTTGTCTTACTGTTTTGAGTTCATTTCCCTTCTAAGCATGCCTGTTTTATCTTATACTTCTATTCTCTATATATCCATGAGTAGCTAAGTCACTTAAGGGCATGCTAATGACAGAACTATAGGCTAAAAAACGTGAACCAAGCATGTAGGATAGCTCTCGAACCATTGATTGTATGTAAGCTTCATCCCACGGGCAATTTCGATTGGCCATCCATTTTGTCCAAAGAACTCCTAACCTCTGGAAGGAGTAAGAGTTCAAAGTCGTATAATCATGCTAGCCTTTCATGGTAACCAGGAAACGGCCTAGGAATAGGCGTTTCCCTAGTACAAACTAAACACTTCTGCTTTAACAAGATGCTTAAGACCTTACTTTGAGTTGAGTAAACTAAAGAATCTAATGCATGGAATCGGACGATACATGAGATAGAGTGAGTTTGATGCATAGAGAGTGGATCTAATGCTTGGGAATCGTATTAAAATGCCTATAGGATAGTCGTTAGTAGCCCTTAATTCTCCATTTTACACACGTTTGCTGTTTTTACAATTGCGATAACATTGCAGTGACCGCAATTCTGTTAAGTTACCATTCCGTTTAGCTATTTTCTTCTTCGTTTATTAATTCCATCTCTTGTCCTTTGAGTCTAATTTCAACTTGCATTTGTTTATGTTGCATTCCTCTACACATTCAGCAAAAATTAGATAATTAAAGACCAACTTTACCCCATCAAATCCACCCCTTCTTTCTTAACAAATACACTTCGTGAATAGCTAAAAATAAGTCTCTGTGGAAAAAACGAATGAAATATACTTACTACTTGCTGTGAGACCATGTATGCTTGCATGTCCTGAGTGCTCTCTCTACCTTCTTGCTTATTCTTATTAACACATTGAGCACGCAACAAGTTTTTGGCGCCGCTGCCGGGGACTTATTTTAAGTGAAAACGAAGTTTGTTAAGTTTGAAAAACCAAGTTTATTATCTATTGAAACTAATCTACTTTTCATTTCTTTTGCAGGTACTATTGGGTTAGTTTATGAGTGAGCGTTCAAGTAGTGATCTAGAGTTCAATCCTGAGCCTGAGAGACTACTTAGAGCTAGAAACAAAGCAAAGAAACGACTCTTTAAACAACCTCCTATACCTCAAATCATACCTGAAATCGAAGAAATGGACGATATAGTTCCAAATCCGGTACCTGTCATTCGCAACCCCATCGAAATAGCGAATGACAAGAATAGTGCCATTCTTTCATATCTAGTACCTATGCCTGGGGAGCTGAACCCCAGCATAATCCGTCCTGAAATCACTGCCAACTCATTCGAGTTAAAGCCAGTGATGTTCCAAATGTTGTCCACTGTGGGACAATTCTTTGGAATAGAAAATGAGGACCCCCACAACCATCTTAGGAACTTTTTAGGAGTCAGTGATACCTTTATCATCCCTGGAGTGTCCCAAGAAGCTTTGAGGCTATACTTGTTCCCTTACTCTTTGAGGGACAAAGCCAAAACATGGTTGAACTCATTACCCTCTGGATCTGTCCGCAATTGGACAGATTTAGCAGAAAAATTCCTAGTCAAATACTTCCCACCTGATAGGAATTCTACCTTTCGTGATGACATAGTTAAGTTTAAACAAGCTGATAATGAGTCTCTTCACGAAGCTTGGACTAGATTCAAAGATCTTCTTCTTAAATGTCCACATCATGGCATCCCATGGTGTATCCAAATAGAGGTCTTTTTCAAAGGATGCAACCCCAGCACTAGGCAAGTCTTAAATTCATCTGCTGGTGGTTCCATGTTGTCCAAGAGTTACAACGAGGCCTATGAGATCTTGGAGAAGATCTCAGCATCTCACTGTAGGTGGTCAGATGATCCAGTTGAGCCAACCAGAGCTCAAGACAAGGATGCTCTAAGTGCAATGAGCACCCAAATAAATGCCCTGACCAACCTAGTTAAGCAAATGGCTCAGGCCAATCTCCAAACAAGTGCCAACACCGCTACTGCCATGTCAATGGGCACCCAACCAAGTCAAGGTGAGGCACTTATATGTGGATTCTGTGGGGAAGGGCACCTGTATGAATACTGCCCTGGGAATCCAGCCTCAGTCTGCTACATTGGAAGTCAGCAGCAGCCTAGGAACAACCCCTATTCCAATACTTACAACCCTGGTTGGAGGAACCACCCAAACCTGTCATGGGGTGGCCAACAAAATGCTAACCAAAATCCTAACCAACCTAGACCGAGTGGAACACCTGGTTTCACTCCCCAACATAACCAATCAATGTATCAAAAACCTTACAACCAACCTGTAGGATCTTCTGTAGAAAACTTACTCAAGGAGTACATAGCTAAGAATGATGCTACTCTTCAAAGCCAACAAGCTACTCTTAGGAGCCTAGAGAATCAAATAGGCCAATTAGCCAATGAACTCAAGAGTAGGCCCCAAGGTAGACTCCCTGCTGACACCGAGGTGCCAAGGAGAGATGGTAAAGAGCAAGTTCAAGCAATTGAACTTAGAAGTGGTAGACCCTTGGTAAGCAACACAAAGGACACACCAAAGAGAGTAGAGAACACTGAGTCTAGTGCTCCACTGGAGTCTCTGCTAACCCAAGGTCCACCACCAACTAGCACATCAGGAGCCAGGCTGGAGCCAATCATTGAGGAGATAGAAGAAATTCCAAGGCCTCCACCTATCCTAAGGCGCCCTGACGTGCCTGCATATGTGCCACCACCTCCATACCCTCGAAGGCTTAAGAAGAAGCAGGAACAGGAAGTTCATTTTAATAAATTCTTAGAAATTCTTAAACAAGTGCATGTCAACATTCCTTTTGTAGAAGTTTTACAGTCTATGCCTTCATATGTAAAATTTTTGCTACTTGCTGTGAGACCATGTATGCTTGCATGTCCTGAGTGCTCTCTCTACCTTCTTGCTTATTCTTATTAACACATTGAGCACGCAACAGCTGTGGCCGGGGTTCGGGTGGCGGCGGCGGTGGTCGGGGTTCGGGTGGCGGCGGCGGTGGCCGACATTCGGGTGGCGGCGGCGGTGGCTGACATTCGGGTGGCGGCGGCGGTGGCCGACATTCGGGTGGCGGCGGCGGTGGCCGACATTCGGGTGGCGGCGGCTGTTGCCGGGGTTCAGGTGGCGGCGGCGGTGGCCGGGTTCGGGTGGTGGCGGCGACTGTGGCTGGGGTTCGGGTGGCGGCGGCGGTGGCCGGGGTTTGGGTGGCGGTGACCGACGTTCGGGTGGCGGCGGCGGTGGCCGGGTTCGGGTGGCGGCGGCGGTTGCCGGGGTTCGGGTGGCGGCGGTTGTTGCCGGGGTTCGGGTGGCGGCGGCGGTGGCCGGGTTCGGGTGGCGGCGGTGGCGGCCGGGTGTCGGGTGGCGGCGGTGGCGGCCGGGGGTCGGGTGGCGGCGGTGGCCGGGGTTGGGTGGCGACTGCGGTGGCCGGGGGTCGGGTGGCGGCGGCGGCGGCCGGGGTCGGGCGGTTTGAGCGGGGCGACGGATGACAAGAGTGGGAGGCGGTGGCCTGCGACGGGTGGCCGGAGTTGGACGGTGGTGGTTGGAGTTTGGAGGCGGTGGTCGGCGGCGATCGGAGATGGTCGGTGAGGGGCGGCGGTGGTCGAAGGAGGTTGGTTGGTGGAGAAAATTTAAAAGATGAGTGTGAGGGTATTTTGGTAATTTGAATACAATATGAGAATTATGTAGCTTTTTCAAATAAACACTCAAAAACATTTTTTTCAAAAGTTAATATCAAGTGTTTCATCCAAAATGCATTATTTCAAAAACTCATTCTCCAAAAATTCATTTTGGATGGTTGCCAAACACTTCAATTTATTCCAAAATGACTTTTTGTAAAAATTAAACACTTAGGAAGCTAAACCAAACACACCCTAGTAATAGTGTAAATAAATGAGAGAAAAATTATAAAATAATTAATAAGATGGTTGCGCGTCTCACTTAGATGAGAGAAAATGAGTAAAAAGGTAGTCAAACAAAATAAAGATTTTTTTTTTTTTTTGGTGTGATTTTCGGTTTGGAGTGGTCTCACATTTTATTCTTTTTCATTTTGGTAATACCATTAAAAATTCTTTGATTTCTATTTATGGTAAGTAAACATGGATAAATTGAATTCTACTATTATAATATGTCAAGGTTGAATCCTACTATTTGGGTTTTTTTTAGTGGTGGGATTTGGGAGAGTGTATTTTAATCCTAAATAAGCTCGTTAAGAGTCCATTTCTCCTTTTGACAGTTATAACTGACCTTGAATTGATTGTACTGTGCTGGAAGAGAAATCAATACCAGATGCACAAGCAAGTCATCTGACAAGTCAAGCTTAAGGGCCTTAAGCGATGAAGCAATGTGAGACATTTCCATAATGTACTCCCTCATATTTCCTTTCCCTTTATATTTCAATGAAATTAAGCGTTGCAGAAGCGTGCTTGTTTCAGCCTTATCGTTTTGAGCAAAACGTTTCTCAATTTCAGAAAAGAAATCTTTGGCAGTGGATATCTCATCAGATACCGCACCCCTAAATGCCTCTGGAATGCCACGCTTTATGATCATGAGACTCATTCGGTTTGAGCGTTCCCATTTCTCAAAGTTCCTCCTGTCTTCAGGAGAACTCACAGCCGTAAGAGAAGCAGGTTGCTCAATTCGAAGTGCATAATCTAGATCCATGCATCCCAAAACAATGTGCATATTTTCTTTCCAATCCTTGAAATTTGTTCCGTTAAGAACTGGGATATTATTTATGTTAGCAGATACTGTAGAAACATTAGTTGTTAAAGAACAAAAAAAAAATTAGACATATTCATAATTAATTACAAACTTTATTAATTGTCAAAACAATCTACAAAATTAAATCATGGTTTATCCCATCACAAGACACCCAACACAACATTAGTATCAAGTCTTTGGACAATAATATTAACTGTAAGTGGTGTCATGTTGTAGTGATCAAATATTGATGATAAGGTCACGCCAAATAATAAAATATCTTTGGATAGTCTCATTATTTGCATGCTTAATTTTGTTAATCATCACATATTTATCACCACATTTGTGTGTGCAATCTACCAAATATTAATCTTCCTTTGGGCCGGGGAATAAAAGGCAATAATATGCAAACACCCAAATAAATTAAATAGTGTCATAAATAATTTCCATAAGAGAGGTCACTTTGGTGACATCATTATTTCAATTAATTTAATCAAAAAATTTAATTTAACTTTAATTTATCATATAGATATGACAAAACCATAATTTAAAAATTGTACAGATTCTGTATTCTTTAAATGATTAATTAAAAAAACAATAATTAATTCGTCAAAATAATAACAAAACCAAAAAAAAAAAAAAAAAATCACACTTTTTTTTTTATTAGTACAGTATAGTGGGGAAGGCACATACAGAATCCAAAAAAAAATTGGTTATCTTCTCCAAAAAAAAAAAAAAATCAGAGGCACAGTACACAAAATCTAAAATGGTTTCTTCTCCAAAATAAACCCAACTTTAAATCAAAAATGATTTAAAACATAGATCTTCAATCAATTTCACAGTGTAAACCAAAATTTCATGAAGTCCACACACAATTTCATAAATTAACAGAGAGAAAAAATTTATGCTTGATTCTTCAAGAATCGTTCATGGGAGGCTCTGATACCACTTGTTTAAAATTTTAAATTAGAGTTTCAACACAAGCCAAGAAATAATTTCCATGACGAATTCAAGAGAATCCTAAAGAAGCGGAAGCGTACCTGTATGTGTGGTTGGATTCATGATTCCACGGGTTTGGCTTTCTACTTCTGAGAACTCACAAAATTATCCTACTGATTGTTTTACAGAGATCTTAGGTTTCTCTGATGGGATGAGAAAGTTCCACGTGAAAATCTCCAGAAGCAGGAACCATAACTCTCATCAAATAAAACGGTAAAATGGTGGTTGATGAGATTTGTTATTTATGTTTCAGCCCCTCATAGAAACACAAATAACTAATGTATCTATGCATAATAGTATAATTATACATTTAACCCATGACCATAAATTATATACTCCCAATCATTAATCACATAAATTAATCACTTTATAATTCATTAATCATAATAGCATACACAATATTGTTATATATGTTGCCCTACTAATTGGAATTCCAACATCTGTCACATGGGCTGATGCAAGTGGTCAAAGTATTATCTTAATTATCATATAATAACATGTTGTGTCGGCGCTGATGCAAGTGGTCAAAGGGTTGTCTTTCTCTATATATATATATAGATAGAGAGAGAGTTAAACAAGTGTAGGTGAGAGGATTGAACATCTAACCTCAAAAAATAGATTGAAAGAGTACATGTCTATTGCCGCTAAGATATGATCATTTCTTTTGAAAATAATTAAAATGACTCGAATCAAGTATGTTATAAAAGAACTTTATTTATTGACTTTGTTGTTATTCATTGAATAAGGACAACTATTCTATTTCAATATTGTATGTTTTTTTTTAATATTCGACTCTATCGAAGAATCAAATCAAGTGATGTCTTGGGACACATTTGAATATAACCTACTAACTAAATTAAAATTAAATCTAAATGATTAAATTAAAACTTCTAAATTTATATTATATACACTAAAATAAAACTTATGGTTCCAAATTTGCAATTCAACCCACGATAAATGAGGGAAAACGTGTGATAGAATCATAAATGCAACTTCGAAGAAGAATAAATTCAAGACAAAAGGATGGAAGCTAGCTTGGGTTATAATTTATAATGAGCATTAATGGTGGCTTTTGGTGTTATTAATGACACTTCACAAGTTGGCTCTAAAGATTCATAGTGAAAGTAACATTTTAATCCCTCTACTTTTAGTTTTTAATAACTTACGTGTATATGGAGAACGAATTCAAGAATTTTTGTCAATGACACAATTCTAATAGGGTTAACTACAATTTTAATCTTTGAAATTTTCGATTTATGTCTATATAGTTCTTGAACTTTAAAATGTGTAACACTCTTAAACTTTCAATTTTGTGTCTAATAAATTCTCCTAATTTTAATTTTGTGTCTAATAAATACTTAAACTATCAATTTTGTATCGAATAAAGACATATTAAAAAATTTAAAATATTAAACATTTTGTTAGAAATTAAATTAATGGGCCGTCGACTAATTCGACATTTAAAAAAAAATCACGTATCTTGACTACAAAATTAAAATTTCCAAGTATAATTAGGTCTTCAACAGTTGATTTTTACATTAAAAAAATTTAATATGACCTATTATACAAAATTAAAGTTAATGAAATCTCGGTTTTTGATGTAGTTGCAATAAGTTTGCTTTTTTTCACGCCGACCATAAAATACGACCTTCTCAAAGATTTGATGGAGAGCTTGAACCAGATAACAATCCCCAAGCTTCTGTTCTTCAACAACCGGATTGCTAGTTGGCCTCCACTACCTCTTTCTTGAGTAAATAGGAGGTCTTTCTTCTCCCCTCTTTTTTTTTGTCGATCGAGCCGCTTTCCCTCATTCCACTCGTCCAGCCCTCTTCACGAACGTGAGACTTCCGCATCATACGGCTCCGTCCCGAGCTTCCGCATCCCTTTCTTAGTTCCCATATCCCGGTCAAGGCTATCAACCGATTCATTCCTCAAGCTGCTTCGCTCCTTCCCCTCGTAAACTCGGTGTTCATCCGCCACGTTGATTTTTCCTTCTTTTATGAAATCTTGGATTTTGTGCTTCAAAGTCTAGCTTGCATCAAAAGTACTCAAAATAGATTTCGCGAGTTCAAGAAGAAAGAATTTTTTGGCTCTCCCTCATTCGACCGCCTTTTGCACAAAGATGAATGATCTTCACGGAGAATTCAATTTCACCGGGTCCATGTCGGAGACAGCGGGGCCGACTCCTTTCTTTGGGGAGAATTTGTGATAGCTTGGCCATTCGATTAAGGTTCTTTCGATCGAGAAAGAGGACTCAATCGTATGGATATGTAAAATACAGGATTTCCAATCTTCCGGAAAAAGTGGCCTACTTGAAAGAAAGGGCGGGCACTCTCGTGTTTCGGGGGTTGAGGCGAGAAATGGCTTGATGAACCGTTCCGTTCGCCACGCACCGCAGACCCGTTTCGGTGCCATAGTTCCGGGCGCATTAGAATCCCTCTCCATCCGCGAAGTCATAAGTTCTCTCTTGCGTTCATTCTGCTGAATTCTTTCATGTTTTTTGTTTTGTTTCGTTCATATCGCTACGCTTCCTGAACTCGTCCCTGAGCCTGAGGCCCCCCTTGTGATAGATGGGAAAACCATTTTTGGTATTCACTAAATTTTGTTAGGTATAGGTGCTTTTCTTCTAGGAAGATTTTGGGCCCCAACGACAAAGGAACGGGCATTTTCGGGGACTAGCCTCACTATATCTATATACGTATACGTTGATAGCCTTTCGCAAAAAGCCCTCTCAGTAGAGGGGCCCGTGGAGACTTTGACCGAATGAATAGGGATAAATTTCTACATATGCGGTTAGCAGTAAAGAAGAAGGAAATTTCTGCTGCTAAAATCAGAGTTGTTTCAATACCAAAGACTTGTTCGTAGCAACAAGAAAGTGGCGGACATTTTCCCCCATTCCGGTGCACGATGGAAGGTAACATGCCGGGACGGCGAGAACGAGAAGAAGGATCAAAACATCGAAAGCCTTTCTGAGCCCAGATACTCAAACTAGGATTGCATCCAAACCAAGTATTTGAAAACCCTTACCATGACGCTAAAGGATATTAATGTTATATTTTTCTATTTTCCGACATTTTATATATAAATATTCCAAATTAATAACTTGAGGGGCACGTGCCCCTGGTCCCGATGTGGCTCCGCTTTGCTTACATGAATTATAATATGTAACTATTTAGTCCATGCATTTTAAAACTTATAACAATTTAATTTTTATTGTAAAAAATTACATACAAATTAAGTGTTAAATCTTATTTATGTACCGATTTGGTCTTTGTAGTCCTATAAACACACTTTAACAAGCTAAACAAAGAAAATTCAGATTGAGAAAGAGAGAGATACGATATTACAGATCACAAATGGATGAATTTTCTTATTAATTCATACACAAATAGGGCCTCATATAAATAGGCCCAAAGAATTCATTCTAACAAACTCTTTACACATAACTGGCCCAACATAACTCAATTACAATCTTTAAATAAACTAGTTAGTACAACCAACTAGACTAACAACCCAAACTACCTTTAACAGAAAATACAGCCGTCCATGAGATCCTAATGAGCTCTCTTCACACCCCCCTCAAGCCAATGGCTGTCGAAGACGAGACATTAAGCTTGTACATAAGAGGTAAAAAACTAGTAGCAATTAAAGGTTTAGTGAATATATCTGCCACCTAAGCTGTAGCTGGAAGATGATAGATGCGCATTAATTTTCTTAATACAAGACCATGAACAAAGTAAATGTCAAGTTCAACATGTTTCGTACGTGAGTGTAAAACTGGGTTTGTACTTAAATGCACCGCTCCTAGATTACCACATCAGACAGTAGGGGATGATCCAAAACAATATGTAATTCAGAAAATAAAGACTGCAACCATACCAGTTCGGCGGAGACATGTGTAAGACTTTTGTACTCAGCTTCAGTACTAGAACGGGATATAATACTTTGCTTCTTAGAGGACCACTGAATTAGATTGCCCCCAAAATATACACAATACCCTGATGTGGATTTTCTATCATCTGGATCAGAGGCCCAGTTAGAGTCTGCATAACCATGAAGTTGCAAATCTGTAGGCTTGCGAAATATTAATCCATGATCAATAGTACCACCAAGATACCGAAGAATGCGATTAACAACAAGTTAATGAATATTAGTAGGAGAGTGCATGAATTGGCACACCTTATTTACACAATATGCAATGTTCGGACGAGTTAATGTAGCATATTGCAAATCACCTACTGTACTCCCAAGAAAGTAAACCCATGTATATCGAGAGTATACATCAACAAAACTAATATAAAATCTAAATTCATTCCTAGACACTTGACACGCAGGCCCCCAAATATCGATAACAATTAATTGTAAGGGAGCATTGTAGACAGTTAAGTATTTTGAGAAGGGGAGATTATGCATTTTTCCCATGGCACAGGCATGACAAACAAAAGCTATTTTATTGGAAGAGAAAAACACATTACAATCTTTTAAGATGTTTTGAGCAGTAGAGATAGCCGGATGACCTAGCCTATTATGCCACATTGTAAACACATTACAAGATTTAGCCAACAAGAGAGGAATAACATAAGTAGGTGAGAAGAAATCAGTGTGTAAGACTTGAGGAAGAACTTTTGAATAAGAAGAACCTGAAGACACAAACGAACCCAATTTCTGAGGATGACCATTTTCCACTTTGCGTAAATCAAAACTATATAGTCCAGTGAGTTTTCCTTGAAGAAGAACCTTGCTAGTGAGGATGTCCTTCACAAAACAATGAGAGTGAGTAAATTCAAAATACACGTTATTATCTTTAGAAAATTGGCTGACACTTATAAGATTTTTCGTTATGAGAGGAACATGAAGTAGATTATGAAGATGGAATATAAATTTGGAAGAAGATTGAAACGAAGAGGAGCCAATGTTGAGAACATTCAAACCTGTGTCGTTGCCTACATGGACTTTGTTATCTCCAAGATACTCAGAGCTCATGGAAAGATTTCCAAGATCATTCGTGACATGATTAGATGCCCTTGAGTCCGGATACCACTGATTTTTCTTGTTCAAATCATTCTGTAACACAAAGGCAGAAGCCGGTTGTGACGCTGGATATTGATGAGGAACATTCCCAGATGAGGGAGCCCATTGTCCTGAACCATTCACATTGGGACCCAGATAAGCACGCTCAAACCGAAGAAAGCACTTCACAACCGTATGACCATACTTTCTGCATAACTGACACTGTGGTTTATTAGAATTCCACGTCTATTGGATCGATACCCCGAATTCTTGTCCTTTTTATTACCATCAGCAGATCCTCCACTGGATGAGGAAGATGGTGATTGCATAGTAAGGTTCACAGATGGCAACGAACCATCCTGATTAATAGGGGAATGACGAAGCAAGCGACTCTCTTGGGTCAGCAACATCGAGTAAACTCTTTGAAGATTCGGAGTTGCAACATCATCAGACAAGACAACAACTGTAGAGTCATACTCAGGCTCTAGCACCGCCAAGATATGCATCACATGATCATCAAGAGAAACTTTCTTTCTCGCAGCAGCCAAAGAATCAATCAAATTCTTAATTTGTGCAAAATATTCAGAAAGAGTTGAGGTACCTTTCTTGGAGGTTTCCAATTTGGACTTCAATTCCATAACCCAAGCCAAGATTCGGGAAGAAAATCGACCGGCCAAGATTGCCCAAACTTCGCTTGCAGTCTTGCACTCCAACATTTCAGAGATTAAAGAGTTGGGCATAGAACTGACCAACCAAGTCGTGATGAGATTATCCTGACGAAGCCATTGGAGGTACTCCGGATTAGGAACATATGAGTTTTCATCATAATCAGCCAAAGGCAGCACTTTGGACGGAATTACCACTATTCGATTTCAATATTTTCATCAATATTTTATTCTAAAAAGTTGTTAGAGGTGAGGGAGCTAAGTGGTGGTCGCTAGTAGTTGTAATTTCGTCCAAAGTGTTGTCTTCGGCTGATTCTGATGAAAACTCATATGTTCCTAATTCGGAGTACCTCCAATGGCTTCGTCAGGATAATCTCATCACGACTTGGTTGGTCAGTTCTATGCCCAACTCTTTAATCTCTGAAATGTTGGATTGCAAGACTGCCAGCGAAGTTTGGGCAATCTTGGTCGGTCGATTTTCTTCCCGAATCTTGACTCGGGTTATGGAATTGAAGTCCAAATTGGAAACCTCCAAGAAAGGTACCTCAACTCTTCCTCAACTCTGACAACTACTAGCGACCACCATTCATTCATTTCACTATTCGATTTCAATATTACATGTTACTTTTTAGAATAAAATACAGTTTTGGTCCCTAAAGTTTGACATTTGTGTCGCTTTAGTCCCAATGTTTTAAAATCGGACAATCAAGTCTCCCAAGTTTCGAAAATAGCTCAATTTAGTCCCTCCTACATTAAATAATTAACGGGTGCTGACGTGAAAATTTATGATAATAAAAAATAATTTATAATAATAATAAATAAAAAAAAAACTCTCTCCTCTCACCCTCTCGTCCCCTTCCCCTTCATCAACCCCTCCTCTACGGAACTTGTCGTCACCGTTAATCCTCCCTCCCTCATTTGTTTTTGTGAGATCTGGGTTTTAGACCCATATATGAAGAAAAAAAAACATCACCGACGACATTCATATAAAAAAAACATCACCGACGACATTTTTGGGCAAACCAAGCTCCTCCCCTTCTCTTGTCTGCCAGTTAAGAACAGGGACCGAAATTTCTCACAACGAATTTTGGGGCTCTCCGATTCTCTCTTCCGGCTCGCTTTACCATTACTTGACCCTTCACTATCATATTTCAATCCCTTCAGCCCTGTTTGATAACCATTTGGTTTTTTATTTTTTAAAATTAAGTCTATAAATCATACATCCACATGCGAATTCCTACAATGACTTTCATTTTTGTTAAGGAAACATTACCACTCTTAGCCAAATTCCAAAAATAAAAGCAAATTTTTTAAAGCTTCTTTTTTTTTCCAATTTTTTACTTGAATTTTGGAAACACTTCAAAATAGATAACACAACCAAGAAATTCACATGTGAATGTATTGTTTATAGGCTTAATTTTAAAAAACCAAATAGTTATCGGACCTTTTTTTTTCGTTTTCAATTTGTTCTGGTTTATTTTCTTGCTATGTTCTGTGCTAGTTTCTCTATTTTTAATGTTCTATTCGTATGTATTTTAAATGGAGTTTTGAAAACTTTGATTGATAATTTTGGGTTTCGGGTTTTATTCTTATAGTTGACCTGATGCAAGAACTGAGGCATAGCTCCAGACGATCTCCGACGATGGAGAGAGGATCCACGGCGACGACAACAACGAGTTTCTTGGGGAGGGAAGGGAAGGGAGGGAGGGTGAGAGGAGGGGATGAAATTTTTTCATACCACTACCATTGAATGACGGCCGGTATCAATTCTTTTATAATTAAAATATGTAAATTTTTTAGAGCTCACCAATTTTTTAGTTAACAGATTTTCTTTTTCGATTCTCTTTTCCTCTCTCTTCCCTTCCTTACCCTTCATCTTTCTAGTTGTTTTAAAATAACAAAATCAAAATTAAATCACCATATTTTAACGATTTCATAAAGAAAGACAAAAAAATAAGATGGATATTCATTTCTAGGTCAACCCTATGGAATGGGCGAAATCACCGGCCATATCAGAAGTGAATCAGTTCAGTCCAATTTTTTCCGACAACAATGGCGTCTCCCTCACTTTAAATCTTCTCCAAAGATATGAAAAATTCATCTTTAATAGATCTATGAATTTAAAAAAAAAAATGTAATAAGTGAGGGATCTATTAAATACAAAATTGAAAAATAATGTAACTGGTCAAGGATCTATGAAATACAAAATTGAAAAATTCATGAATCTATTGGATATACTCAATTCTGAAAGTTCTAGTAGATACAACTTTAAAAACCTATCAAATACAATTTTTAATTTTTCACACAATTAAAAGTTGAATAATCTATTAAACATTTTTTTTTAGAAAATTAAAACTTCTAAACACTTTTTAAGGTTTAAATATTAAATATATTCAATTCTGAGAATTCCTAGTTATTATTAATTTTGTTGTTTTAAACTAATGAGAAGATGAAGGGAAGGGAGAGGAAAGATAACGAGAAGGAAATTTATTAATTAAAAAATTGGTAGACTCCACGTGAAATTTACCTATTTTTAGTTTTAAAAGAATCGAATATGTAGCCGTCATTTAAAGAGTAATATAGAAAAAATTTAGAGTAAAACTTAGTTGCAAGCCTCGGCTACAACTATCTTTTGCAGCCCAGCAACATGTCAGAATTTGATTGGTCAGGTTTTATGTTTTTTTTTTTAATTAAAAAATCATATGAGTAAAACTTGCTTACAGCCCGGGCTACAAGTATTTAAACTTGCTTACAGCCCGGGCTACAAGTATCTTTTGCAGCCCAATACGTGTTACGATTTGATTTGCTGAATATTTATATTATTTTTTAAATAAAAAAAACTCTTCACGCCCGTTTACTTAGATTTTTTTCTTCCGTAACTTTCCCTTTCTTCTTCGTCCGATAAACAACTTCTCCTATTTTCTCTCTCTTTCCTCCATTTTTATCCGCCATGACCTTTGTTTTCAATTTCATCTCTCACTCTCTCTTCCTTACTCTACAATAAGTATTTTTTTCCTTTTTTATTTTGTTAACTATTTTTTAAGGCAGTAAGATTTGTAATACTCTAAAGGATATCTCTAGACAAATAAAAAAAAATTGTTATCATTTTTTTTCTTTTGGATTTTTTCTTATAAAAAAAAATCCAATCTACCTTCCCCTTTACCAACCTCAGATGAATCCATATCCAACCGTGAAATTTCCTACTCTTTCCTTCATTTTCTCTAAAACCCACTTGAAAATTTATGTCTATATAACACACAATCAATCCTGCAAATTTCAAATAATCTCAATTGAAATTTATGACCTTGAAATTGGAGTGTAGAGAAATGAAGAGAGAGAAAATAGAAAAAGTTGTTAATTTGCTGGAATAAGAAAATGAAAGTTACTGACAATAAAGTGAAAGATTTTTTATTATTTAAAAATGATTTAAATATTAGCCAATCAAATCATGAGAGGTGGCTGAGCTGTAAAAGATACTTGTAGCCCAGACAGCAACCAAGTTTTACTCAAATCATATTTAATGTCTCATGTCACTTCAACGTTTTTTTTTTCTTTCATTTTTTCCACTTCCCCATAACTTTCAATTTCCAATTTTGCCCTTCCCTCTTCAATTCTCTAAGTATCTCTTTTTATGGATGATTTGCTACTGTCAAATCTTAGTAAACATTTCTTAATCTCTCCATATGCCTAATTGTATGGCAAAAATTGGCAGAATTTTAGAAAGGTAATAGTTAATTATTTATTCTATGATAAATGAAGTAAAATTGAGTTGAAAACTTGAAATGAACAAAGAAATTAGATAGAAGAGGAAAGAGGAATTTTATTGCATAATTTTAGAAAGGTAATAGTTAATTATTTATTTTATGATAAATGAAGTTTGAAATGAAAAAAGAAATTAGATAGAAGAGGAAAGAGGAATTTTATTAAAAAATGTCATCAGATGTTGGACAATGGTGAGGTTTTAGATATTACTATTATTATTATTATTAAAAATTGCTGCAGGATTAGGTTTTAGATATTACTATTATTATTAAAAATTGCTGCAGGATTTCTTTATCGATGATTTACTATTTTTAAATCTTAATAAAAAATTTCAAATCATTCATAAAAAAAAGATATTGGAGAGGATTGAATATGGATGGACAAAATTGAAAATTAAAAGCCATGGAGAAGAAGAAAAAAAATAGTGAAAAAAAAAAATTGAAGTCACATGACTCATTAAATATAATTTTTTTAATCGAAATCTGACACGTAGCTGGACTGCAAAAGATAGTTGTAACTAAGTTTTACTCAAAATTTTATACCTATTAGAAATTTTTAGAATGAGGAGGGAGAGAGATTAGAATGTAACATTACGCATTCAAGGTAGAAGAAATTTGATAATTATAACATAAATAAATAAATTAAATAAGGAACTAATAAAATTAAACATAATACAACAATCACTTTGGAGGTATGCAATTATATTGATGACACAAAAAAAGAAATCAAAATTTGATGTGGCGCTTGCTTCTCAATTCCCAAATCATCAATCCCATGGACTCAATGAACACTCCCAAGGCAAAGTGGGGAACCTCTCCGTATCCTTGCAATAATCATAGATTACAAGGTTTCTCTGAACCCAAGCATAGTCCATTTTCTGAGAATCCGTTTGATGCCAAGCTTCGTATTGATCCCACCAATTCTCTGTCGTCGTCGAAACGCATTTCGGATATGGGTCTTCCCATTGACAGGCATCTACATTGAATTCCTTATACGACGACACAAATGGCGCCTTTGTCCAGTTCGTCTTCTCCAGCCCTCCTCTCGTCGCCCAATCATCTGCGTTCCAGATGCTCGAGAACAGGTACATTGGCTTCTCGTTAGGGAAGAAGTTGTTTGGTTTATCACTATCACTGTTCATGTACACTCTTACTGGGACTCTGTCCACATAAAACCTGTTCCGAATTTTCAATTCAGGAGTTAGACAATTGGGTTTCCTCTGGCAAAGCAAATGAAGGTAAATTTTGCTTTATCTCTCGTCTCTCTTGTTTAATTTTTGAATTCTGGGTTGCTGTTCTGTTTGAGGATTTGGAAATTGAGAGTCATTTGTAGCAATTTATCTGAAACTATGAACTTCTACTTAAAAGAGGAAACATTCTACAATGATTCATTCACTCCGCCCACCAGGTGTTTGATTAAATGACTGTGAGAATAAATGGCCCACATAAGTGAATTGTTTGTGTCTGATTGTTGCCATGGAGGACGATGACAACTTAGTAAAACTAAAACTAGTGTCCTTTTTGGATGACCCTTTAATAGAAATTGAGTTTGCAGTAATAGAACTTACACAATCCTGTGGTCGTTCCAGAGAATGGAATAGGTATGGAACTCTTCTGTGGGGTCAAACCAAAGCATGTGTCTCATCTCACGGTTCCCAGTTCCGTTCTTGTACACATTCGTCTGAATCAGATATGGCTGCCCACTTCTGTTCCCTAAGAACTCGAAATCTAGCTCATCTCTCTCTGGTCCAGCACCATTCTCTGTGCACATCTGCAAAAAGCCTCTTAGTCTTAGCTTAGCCATAGCTTAAAAAAAGATCAACTTAAGCTTGAAGTTTACGCTTGTTAATGGATGTTTAAGAACCTACATAATAAGCTGTGACAACACCAGCAGAGTCACCTCCAACCAACTTCAGTTTCATACTGAACCAACCAAATCTATATCGCTCCTTTGTCTGAAACCCACAACCTGTTTTTGTCGGTGGAAATTGAAAAAGGGAAAGAGAAGATTACTTGTTATGATAATAAAAAAGATAGCTTTGATTGGTGAATATCCATTGGCTTTCAATAACAATAAGTACCTGCATCTTTGTCGAGAGACAAATGCCAGATCTGGCCATCTTCAGAGGTTTTAAAATGGTCATCAGGGCAAGACATTTCGAACATATCTGCAAAAGTTCCTTTGGAATCATCTGCAGATGAAGAAGAAGAAGAAGCAGCAGCCAAGAGTGCAGCTATGAAAACAAGAATGCGTATTGGAGAGATCCTCTTCATCTCCATCTTGGAAAGGGGAGGACTGTTGAAGCTGAGAGATGAGAAATGGGGTTTCTCAGATGTAACTCAGAAGAAATGAGCACTAAATAATTGAACAGGACGTATTTTTTGTTCTTAAAAATCAAGTTGAAATTATTGATCTGCTTTGATAATTCAACTATAAGAAATGGACAAGCTGGTGTATGCCTACATAAGTTGAAAGGCATTTCACATGCAATTTCAAGCGAATTTTCACAAAAGAAGTTTTGTTCTATTGAATATTTTGGTCTGAGGATATAGTTATTTGACTAAAATGCCCAAAAGAAGCTTGTTATAAAAGAGAGCAGATGCAAAAGCCGACATGGGTATTAATGGAATTCAGACGAAGTGATGCAGCTGAGTAAAATAAAGAGTAGGGAACAGAGAGCGCCAGCCAGGCTGCCACCCAATGGGGGTGTCTTCAAGAACATGATGAGTTATTTTCACAATCATGGATTCTTTTTTCTTTTTCCAAATGGGTTTTAGGATTCATTAGATCTAATCTAATCTACTAGCTGGTTTTGTAATTGAGAGATCACATGGTTTAGAGAAATGAATGAATATTCTATTAGGGTTATGAAGTCAAAAAGATTAAGATGCCATCAAAACATGCTAAGAACACACTTTCCAATGGATTAAGATGGCATCAAAAGAATAGAAGAAAGTGAACAAATGTTCTCTATTGCAGATTTCATTGGTTTAATCAATGGGTTTTTGTTTAGTGAACCTAATTAGACGGTGTATGAAGATTTTTAAAGCGGTGGAGCCTTCACCTTTTTAAAGTCCTCTTTCATTGAACTGTGGTTTGTGTCTGGACTGATGGCGATGGGTTCGGTGGAGCCTTCACTTTTTCTTGTGTTTTAGCAATATTGTCCTTATTCCTATTTTTCTGACCTTTTTTCTTTATTAGATCAAATCTACTTAAGAATTTGATTCCTAGATTTATTTAATACAAAAGATGATGTCAATCCTTTACTTTTGTTGTGCTAAAAATATGTGACAGGTGACAACAATGAAATTCGTTTTTTTAAAAGAACAAGGTTGATTAGGACTTGGAAGATTTTACTTCCAAAAATATAATCATCCTCAAACAAATCTTTTAAGAACATAATACATTAAACTTTATTGAACTGTGAATCTAGACTTGAAGTTGTCATGAAAGATTTTGAAATTATTAATTTTTGGTGTCATCGAATACTTAAAGAATTAATTTCTTACCAGTTTCTTTGGTAGCCAAATGTTATAGCATGAGACGGTCTGTCTAAGAAAATTAGTCGAAGTGTGCGTAAGCTGATTTGGACATTCACGAATAAATATAAATAAATAAATAAAAATTGACTGGAAATTAAAATCTAACACATGGCAGTTTTTGGTAGAAAAATTTGATCCTTTTGTATGTCTTCAATATAATTGAATATTGAATGGATAATAATGGAGTTGAATTGAAGGCCTAATCCATCCATTTTATTAGTACTCAACAAAATTGAACAGCAAATAGAGAAGGAAATTGGGTGGCAAAAGAAGCAGGAGTCACGTGGGAAGGGCAGGAGGTTGTCGATGAAGGATAGGAGCTAGATCTATATCTACATCTTTCCCTCTATTTTTATCCTATTTTTATCTAAGTAGTTAGGGAACCAATTTCTAGAGTTGTGAAAATTCAGCCTAATGTTTTTGGGTTAATAAGAAGAATGTCTACACAAAAATACGGATAATGAAATTTGTCTAAATTTGAGTTTACATTGTAATGTATGGCTAGAGTGTTTTTAGGAGTAAATCTCTATGTGTATAATCTCTATTACACCCTTTGAACATGTTTTTTTTTCACAATATTATATTGTTAAAATTTGTTTATTTATTTTAATGGATTAATTAGTTTGTTTAGTTTATTTAATGAGGTGGCTTAATTGCACGTTAAGATAGACGGTTGTTTTTTCCGTTTACTTTTGTATCCCATTATGCATCTTTGGTTGGCCGTAGGGTAGATCCCACGCACACAAGGGGAGGGCCGGGGGCACACTCGTCGGGCATATATTACGTGGGGGGTTACACCTGTACCTGCCGGGTGTAAGGAGGAGGTCCATTTTTGGTTGTTATTAATTTCCGGAAATTGTGGATCTCCACATACACCAGTCAAAATTCATTTTTTGTCACAACTAATCCGCCCACAACTACTTAAAGGTTTCAATTTGTCTGGTTGCATTCTTGAATATTTGCGTATTGCAGAACCCAATTAAGACCACCATCCAGGGAAAATAATCCAACCATCCTTTTCCAGTCACTCTGCAAAACTCGAAAAACCCTCAACCACACAACAACCATCCATGTCGTCCCTTCCCATTGTCGATGATGTTCAGGTTGTCGTCCCTTCCTCTCTTCCCTTACCATATTTTTATACGATTATTTTATAAATACCCTATTCCACAAACAAATACGAAGTTGTTATATTTAACAACGTGTACATCCCTAATAACCGTCAGAACAACCGAATCGCTTAAAAAAAGGAATCACCGGCTATTTTTTAGTTTTTTTGAAATGTTGGAGTTTCCTTTGGTTTTAATAAACGAAATCATATGTTAAACTAAACAAAACATCTACACCTTCCTAAACTTCAAACCCTAGAATACTAACCTACTAACGGAAATCAGGTAGCCCTATAGTAGCATTACAATGAAACTCGTTCGTTGGTAAACACATGGAGGGGAAAAAATGCGAGAGAGGGAAATGCTTACCAAGTAGGTTATGGAGGAACGACTTTGCGAGAGAGGAATGCCGAGTCTAGGTCAGACGTACTCGCCTAATGCGTCGGTGGTTCAGTTGCTCTCAGGGTTAACGTAGGGGCGTTTCGTTTGCCTACGCTTCTGATTTTTGAAGAATGGAGTTCACGATTTGGCGTTGGCGATCTTTGAAGAAGGCGTCCGTGGTTGAGGTAGCGTGTTCATAAATTGGCGATTTTTCATCTACCCATAAATGAATGGAGTAACCCCGTGTTCATAAATGAATTTTCATCTACCCATAAAACACATCATTCCCATTATTGGGAAGCGATACCTTTTTTTTTAAAAAAAACAATCACCTGTTGTTGGCTTCCTTTATTATTGAGTAATACACAGAACTTCCAAACTCATTTCCACTCCCATTGTTATTAGGTGTGCACGGACGCACACACCCCTACTGTTAATGCTAATTTTTACTGTCTGCAGCTGCACAAACGGAAAATTCCGCCCCAGCATTACTTTGTGTGCAGTCACACACACACCGACATTGGTTGACGAGACCCCTAACTATAGGTATATACAGCTCTTTGTGGGTATTCTTTTTCCTTGGTATGCAAACATTCACACACCGCCACTGATGGATGCAATCTGCCTGTATTACTTACTCCAGTATATAGGCTCATTTTCATTTTTAAGTTATTTACACTATTGGGGGTGGGGTATACCCATGTATGCAAATTTGGATAAGTTTCATCCCTCTGGTTTTTAACGGCTTCTCTCTACTTAATTAACCCTCTCTGTTAAATCCACGTCAAACTCTGTTTTCTCTCTCTTCCTAAACTTTGATATTTTAAAATATTCTATTTTTTATTGTCAAAATTAGTAGCAATTGACGAAGGGTAAACAAGTCCATTTGGTTCTAAAATCTCATACTAAATTTAGGATTTAGACATAATTCAAAAGAAAAAAGTGATTGGCCATTTTTCATGTTGGGTGGCTTAATTGTAGACATTCCTCTGGTTTCTCCAATGTTTTTCTATGCATAATTGGGCCTAATTCCAAGATCAAGATGCTTGTTTGGTCCAATGGGACTGGGGGATTTAACTGTGATTTTGATTAACTATTATTGTTGATGTGTGATCTTCGCTCTGTTCGACTGGGTCTTGAATGAGCTGCCTTGTGAGCTGACCGACAGAGGGGTCTTGAATGATCTGCCTTGTGAGCTGACCGACAGAGAAAGATAACTTGCAGTGTGGTGTTTGACCCAACACACTCTGATGCTTAAGTCAGAGAGATAATTGTGGGAAATCGACCTCAAGTGTAGTGTAAGGTTGGATTGCTTACCCAATATGAGAAATGAACCATCATATTTATAGTGGGAGATGCGTTGGTCGTGGAGCCAACATCGTACGCCTATTCTGGCGTGTTAGGGGTAGCCAACAGACTGGTCGGCTAACTCATTTTCTCATCGGGTACTCGGCTCGGTCTGCTCGATTCGGTGGACCAATCTTTGAGGAGTGCTTTGCCTCTTTGAGCAATCGGGCCTCGTGGGCTTCTTGGCATTCCCCGTGGGCTTCTCGGGATTCACACCTCAATCAACAAATGAACTTTTACCCATAACAACTTTCATTAAATTAAAAATAATTTATTTTTATTTGTAAGTATTTTGTATTTTAAAAATGAAGTGGAAAATTAGAAAACAAAACGAAAAAATTGTGCCCGCCCCGATTTGATTTCACGAATTTGGATGTCTAAATATTTTCGTCGACATTTCCACTTATCCATAGATTCGACATCGACATGAGAGGTGAATCGACATTTTCATCATACCGTACAAAATCAATGAAATATTAAAAAAAAAAAACCAAATGTAACCTAATGAATATAATATTATAATAAATGTATTTTAACTCATTTAAAAATGTAAAATGTTTATTTATTAATTTGAATATACTTTTTAAAAAATATATTTTTAAAAACCTTCTATAAATATTCATCGATATTTTATCGATATTTTTATCGACATTTCCATAAAATTGAGACTTCAATATTTCCGTCGATGATATTTAAGTCTTCCCTCATATTTTATATTTTCATTCTAAATTCATGAGTGCGCCTGCATAGTTAAGAGTTTTTTATTTATTTTTTTTGATAAAGAAAAAAGGAAAAGAGAAACAAAAGGAAAATAAAATAAAATAAAATAAAGGCAAAGAAAGAAAAACCCTAGACTCTACCCCTTTCAAGACCTTTTATACTGATGATACTATTATATAGAAAAACAAATCGATAACAAAGAATATAGCGAAAAGCAACATAAAGATCTACGTGGTTGATTAACCGTGTGTTAGTTACGTCTATAGATAGAAAAGAGATGACAATTGTATTAACTTTAGAGAAATAGTAAGATTACATATTAGAGGACAAAAGTTATTAGATTCCGTGCTTGATCATTCATAACGGGTTAAAACAAATCCAAAACATTCCAAAAGATAGGATGTAATAGTGATCTTAGTAATCGTTGACCTATTTGGCTAAGAGTCATGCTTTCAAAATATATATAAGAGGCAAATTTTCTCAATAGGATGGCGGTAAAGAAGTGAAAAGGGCATATGAAATGAAGTTGATTGATTTTTTTTATAGAAAAATCTTTATTTTTTATGTGAAATCTTCATTTTTTTTTTTTATCCCTTTTTTAAGTATGAATCATAAAGACATTTTCTCTTGTAATGTGTGGAACTTGATTATTACGTTCCAATTCCATAATAGGATCCCAAAATACCACATTATAAGTGAAATTTCAAATAGGATCCCAAAGGGAAAGGGATATATGTCCATAATTTTTTTTCGACAGTTTTTTAGTCGGTTTGAAGGGTCATTTCGCCAATGTATGTGAAGATGGATAAGGATTCAACCTAAATTAAACACATCATATATTCCTTTAATTAGTTCATAATGAGAGAAGTTCGAATCTATCGAAAGAGTGTCATCCAACATTTTGTATCAATAGTCAAATGACAATCACTATAATAATTTTGGCTAAATTATAGAAAATACCATCGAACTTTGTACATCATTTTAATAATACTCTTAAACTTTTAAAATTGCATTAATACTCTAGACTTTTCGAAAATGTACCTTTATAATGAGATGGTCCTATTTATGAGCTAACCCATTCCATTTTGGATGTATTAGAATATCATATTTAATTTTGAGAAGATTTGTCAAAATTGACCTGAAATTGAAATTTTAAAGTTTCTAACTTAAATTTGACAGCTATCAAATTTTATCAAATTTTCAATTTCAGGTCAATTTTGACAATTTTTTCAAAATTAGATGAGATTTTGTAATTCTCTCGTGTTTTTTTTTCCCTCTTCTTCAATACCCTATTTATTCCTTCTTCAATTCCCCAACTTTATTGGAACTTGAAGAGAGTGAAGAGAGGGGTTGCTCTGAGTCATGAAATTTTGACAGTGAAGGCAAAGTTTGGATGTCACACAACTCATTAAAAAAGAAAGCTCACCTGAATATCGCTAAATTGAAAAACACAGAGAAATAGGGGAATAATTTTCAAAAGCGAAATTTAAGGAAGTGAGTTTTTTTGGGATGGTGTGTGTTGTAGATGAAAAATGGACTTATGAAAAATATGGGAAATCAGAATAATGTACAAATCTATTTGAGTTGTTTCTCCATTATAACCTTTTATGATTCAGTTTTTAAAAAAATATTAAGTTTGAAATTAGTTTAATTTATTTTTAAATTAACTTAATTTTAATTGTTTATTTGGTAAGCGTGATCATTTTACGTAAAAATAAATCGTTTTTTCTTTTTCCATTAACTAACGTCAGCCATTTTGTATCTCCATATGTTGTTGTGAGTAGATCTGACACTAACACCCTTTGCCGAGTATACGCTAGGACACACCCGTGGGTATATACAGCCATTGCGCACCAGAAAAAAACGGTAGGGGTATACAGCTGGAGCCTGCGTGTCTAATTACTAGTTCCATTGTTTTTGTAAATTTTTTTCTAAAAATAGGGATCAGACAATACACAATCCACCCCTACAAATGAGGAGATATCGGTCAAAATCCCTTAGTTTTAAACAACAATACCCCTGAAATTATGCAATGTCTAACATTTTGGAGAATCAAATCTTCAACGTTAAGTTTTTTTTTTTTTTTTACGTTTCCCTTTTCCATCGCGTTTTTCCCCTCATCCTTTTCAGTTCTTCTGCATTGTTCCACCACACAACAACAAACTATGTCCTCTTTTTCTATTATGGTGGCATTTGATGAGATTTGGAACGAAATGAACCAATACATAAGTTACAAAACTTGCAGAGTTGTGGTCCCCCTGAATTCTACACTTGTGGAATTCACCAATTCAATCTCCAAGGCTCTAGAGTTGGATTCCCACCACACAATTTCACGGTTGTCCCTCTTTCGGAACGACACTGACAAATCTTTGATTACGAAAATGAGAAAAAATAGGCAGTTGTTATATTTAACAATGTGTTTTTTATATTCTGGGACTTCAACTAAATCCCGCAAAAAAAGGGATCACCACCTATTATCCAGATTTTTTTTGAAATCTTGGAGCTATCCGTGATTTTAATTCAAACAAATCACCTGTTTAACAAAAAAAAAAATCCAGTTTTCGCGGAAGGTAAAACCCTAGATTGTTAACCCGAAACCCCCTATACCTAAACTTTCATTATCGTTGGAAAAACAGTGATGAAGAAAAAATGCAAGAGATGAAAATGCTTACGAAAATGAGGAAAATGTTTACCACGACTGTAGGTCGAACTTCCCTGTCTAATGCGTGGTGTTTACTTTGAACGATGTCGAAGAAGGTAGTGTGTGTTTTCAGTGTTTTCTGCCGAAGAAGGTAATGCCAAACAAAAGAAGAACTGCGTTTTGTGTTTTCGGTGTGCTCTGCCTCTAGGTCGAAGAAGAAGAACGATGTCAAAGAAGAAGAACGATGTCGAAGAAGGTATGCGTATGTCTTTTCTCCCTCTAGGTCGAATCGAAGCAACTTCTGAGGATGAATTTAATTCTAGGCGTCGTGGTGCAAGTTTCTCTCTACCCCATAAACTACATGATATCAAAATATTGGGAATCGTTACCTTATTTAAAAATAGAGTATTCTCTCTTTTAAGTTGTTGACCTCTTTTATTACTCTGTATGCAGTAATGCACACCCCCAGTGATGGTTCATTCGTTAGCTGTATAACTTCTTCGGGGTATGCATATTTCTGGTTCCTACAGAAATCGTTTATGCCAATTTCTTACTATGTGTGCAGGCATGCACACACCGCCACGGTTGATATTCTTTTTACTTTGTTTGCAGACACACACACAGACACCCTGCTTTGTTTTTGCTTTGTGTGCAGTCATGCAAAGACCTACTTTGATTGTTGCTTCGTTGACTATCACACTTCCTATGGTTAAACATATTCGGTCCCCCTAGTGTCGTGTATGTCTCATTCTTACTACGTTTGCAGTCATGCACACACAACAACTTTTCGTATTCCTTTTACTCTGCAGTCATTCACACACCGACCGCCACTTATGGATTCGTTCTGTCTAGACCCATTTATTAATTATTTGGGGCAGAAGGTATATCTATGTAATACTCATGGGATAAGTGTCATTTTAGTTCTAAGATTTTTAACGTCCCCTCTCTGTTAAATCCACGTCTAGAACTATTTTCTCTCTCTCCTCCTAACATTTTATATTTTTAAATATTAATTTTTTGATTCTCAAAATTAAGATAAATTGTGGAAGGGTAGACTTGTCCATTTGGTTGTAAATAACTTACTAAATATAGGTTTTAGACATAATTCAAAAGAAAAAAGACATTAGACATTTTTCATGTTGTCTTCCTTACTTTTAGACATTCCTCTGGTTTCCCCATCAAACCGAAACTAACGAACAAAGTCATCGAGTTCCATCAGTTAGTCTAGGGCCCAATTAATCCAGGAAAGACCCATAAAAGAAATCAGGCTCAAAGATGAACAGGGTCAGCTCAAAATGCCAATGTCGAGGTTGACCCCTTCCAAGAATATGTCAAGGCTCAATTCCCCGGTCAAAGGCCCGGAACTAGACTTCTAGGGCCCAAAAGCCTTTAAGAGTAGGGTCGACCATTTTGAGGCCGACCCGCTAAAAATGATCAGCTCATCCATCTTAGGCCAAACCTAAAAGGAAAAGGAAAGACAACCATAAACCATTATAAATATCATCTCACACTAAGGAGAAAGTAAATTCATTATGGCCAACAAGAGCATAGCTCAACAACTAATGTATCGACTAGTGACTAAGAGGTCACCGGTTCAGTCTCTCTCATCCTCACATGTTGTCAAAAAAAAAAGTTCATTATGGTCTACTAAACTCTCGAAAAGTTTGTTATTTATCTGATACTGAGTTAAGCATCGGAACTACCGTGACAAGTACCACAACAATGTTTTCTAATCTCTATTTTGCAGGTCACTTCGTCCTATCAACATACAAATTAACAATTGAAGCCACGTGAAAGTCAGGTGATATTTCTTGTTGGTATTTTGACTTCCATAATGTGAGAATTTTGAATTGAATAGATGAGGAAAGGAGGAATGAAAGTCGAGGGTGGACTCAGTGGTTCAATGACACCAAAATCCAGCTAAATATGATCCTTTTTTCATGGTTTCCCTTAGTGGTGTTTTTAGTTTCAATTCAAAAATATCGAATGGCAGCAAACGACGACATCGACTTTGGCAAGTGTTGGACAACAACAACGTTAATATTTGTCGGAGAAAGAAGAAATAGAGAAGAAGGTAGAAGAAAGGAGAGAGAAAGATGATATTGAGAGAAATTGATAAGTGTTAAGACCATAAATGAAAGCAAAATAGAAGAGGAAGGTGATGTAGCGTAAATAAACTCTTCCCATCATTTTTTAAAGGTCAAATATATTAATGCAACTTTTTAAAGTTCAGTAGTATTATTGAAACGAGGTACAAAGTTCATTCATATTTTCTATAATTTATCTTAAGAACTTTATTTCTTATCATGTTGTGCATAATAAATCTCTTCTTTTCTCATTCACAATAGATGGACTATTGAATTTAAACCAACTAAATATTGTATATCCACGTAACTAAGTCACAAACAATCTATACATTCTCTATCTTCGAGAGTCTTATCTTACCTAGTATTCTTAAAATTTGAACTATAACTACGACATACGTCTATTATTTTTATCAATATCCACGTATACATATACCTATTCGATTTACGAAGTAACATTTGTTATTTTCCTAAATTTGACTACATCTTATACTTCGGGAGCCGACTATATTATATAGGACAAAACTCAAATAACTCCTTGATTATTTCCTAAATACAAAACCATTAAAACTTCATTGAGAAACAAAAATGAATCAAACACAGAAAATTAGTAATTAGAATGTGGTTTATTTGGTGAAAGCAAAGAATAAAATTGCATAGCCGAAAGGGTTGGAAAAGTGATGCCCTCATTTTGATACTCTTTTACCCTTCTTTAAATATTCCTCTGTTTGCGTACACATACAGCGGTTTCGATTCCTTATGTTCATCACTCACTCAAAATGACTCCTCTACCCTTCTTGCCCTTCATTGTTCAAGCTGATCCCAAGGGCATGACAGTAATTCACTCCAACATGCTGAAAAACACAACAATATAATCAGACATTTGAACTTAGCAATGTATATGTTGTTTTAGACCATCAAATAACACTGATTTTCGAAGTAGAGAAAGAGATGGAAGAACAAGCTGAAATAGTGGGGAAGGCTTTTGTGGAACATTATTACCAATTGTTTGATACTGAAAGAGCCTCTGTTTCTTCCTTGTACCAACCTGACTCTATGCTCTCTTTCGAGGGCCAGCAAATCTTAGGCGTTGACGACATCTCCACAAGGCTTCAGCAATTGCCCTTTGAACGTTGCCGACATGTCGTCAGCACCGTCGACACGCAGCCCTCCGCCACCCCCAGCTCCGTCCTCATCTTCGTCAGCGGAAGCCTCGAGCTGCCTGGCGAAGAACACCAACTTAGATTCAGCCAGGTTAACCTATCCTTTAATTAGTTGGTTAAATTACAAGATTGAATAAAATATCATAAATAATTCTTACTCTCAGAAGTCACTATTACGTGATAGTTAACTATCCATGGTCAATGAGGCAACTTTTTATATTTAGCTGAGTGTACGAGTTAAGTAGCTAATTGGATAGGGTAAAAACAGACATTTTTTTTAGTATTGACAACCCATTTCATTGACATTTGATAGGTCGATGTCACATACTCAATCTGTTAGTGTTTTTTGAACAGTAGAGATTATTTATGAGATTTTATCAAATTATAGGACAAAATTATAACTTTTAAAACTATTTGGAAAAAACTCCAACTTAAGATGAATATTGTAATTTAACCTTTATTAGTTTAATCCAACAGTATTGAATATAACACCTCCTGTTCTAAACTTTTAATATTATTTTAAATTGACAAATTAGAGTGAATTTAATATTTTAATTATATTTTTAACAATAATATTTTGCATGCAGATGTTTCACTTGGTACCCACGTCAGAGGGCAACCTTTTTGTTCAGAACGACATTTTTCGCCTCAATTACGGTTAGTTCATTCAGGGATTGTTCGAACCTACATTTGAACAGTGAAACGATGTCGTTTAATGGGATCTGATTTGTATTCTGGCTCTTATCTAAATCTACAAATTTCTTATTCAGTTCTTCTGTTGTATGTTCTTTTTCCATTCTCTCTTTATGGGCTTGGGTTGTCGGCCCAATAACTAAGCTAGGCTATGGACTTGCTTGGCCCAATTTTTTTGTGTCAAATAGGCCCATAGTGGTCAATGGGATGGTTGTTTGAGACGTAAACGATTTCGGAGCGAGGATTAAACCATCGTCTTTAAGATGATAATTAATGTTTTATTCACTAAACAAAGTTAACCTTTGATAAATTTAAAAAAATATTTTTGTGATTGACGAATGGAAATTATTGCATCTAGTAATTTTATCACAATCGTTCTTTACAAGTACGAAGTAAATTTAAAGGTGTTATAAATATTAGAATATTTTGAAACTATCGAACGTTATTTATAATTTTTATTTATTAGGTTCTTGTCATAAATAATATAATAAAGTGCATATTTTCATAAAATATTCTTTAAATTAAAGCCCGAGTAAATATAACTGACATAAAATATGTGTTAACGACCAAAGGATCTGTAGTTCAAATTCTCGCACACCATATTGTATTTTTTTTTTTTTTTTAATTTGACTTATCATCAGCTATTTGTCTATTTGTAACCTAAAGATTTAATAATTTAAAAATATTTTTATTTTAGTGAATGAACTATTATGTAATGATAAAAGATCTGAAAAGTTGTCATTATACTTCACGAGTATGGAAGATTATCTGTTTAAAGTTATTATCATTATGTGCATTATTTTTTTTAAGTACAATATGGAGGCAGGAGAATTCGAATCACGAACCTCTTAGTCCCTAACACATACTTTATATCAGTTGAACTATACCCGCTTTGACTCAATATGTGCATTTTTGTTGTCGAATCAGTCCTATATATGAAGACTATTTGTTTAAAGCTAACCTAATTAAGAAAAATAAAAAAGCAATATAAAAAATAACTCAAAGCATTAACTAATGATCACAAGTACCATTAAACAATATAAAAACATTCATACTTAGCGGACCTTATTTCTTTTTTAAACAAATATTTTGCTAAAAGAAGTTTGATAAACTTATAGTAATAAAAAAAAAAATGTAATTACAACCTCCAAATTCTAAAGATATAAGCATCGCTATTGAATAGTGAAATCGAACCTAATTCAATTGTCATAGATTAAGATTTGAGGTCAAATTTAAAAAATGCGAGAGTTGAATAAGGGAAAATGTATTATAGATGGAAATGAAAAGGGAGTGATAAAGAGGAAATGAGTTTGTTTGAAATGAAGAGACAAGTCTGTTGAAGCAAAGGCCAAGACGTGCCTCCAACCACCATCAACGACACCTTTGCATTCAAACCAGCTGTCAAATGGAAAATTTCACTTCACCAAACTCAAAAACACCCTTCAAAGTTAATTTTTTTTTTAAGTACAACACCGTTGAGGATTTGAAACATCTTAAAACAATGAGTACATGTCAATTACCGTTCAACTATGTTCACTTTTATAATGCTTGATTTTGTTAATTACAATAAATAATAGGGAAAAAATCAAATCAATTTTAACCCTAAACTTTCAATTTCATCAATTTAAACCTTAAATTTGGCAGATTGTTTTCATTTTTACCATAAACTTTCAATTCATTAATTTAAATCTCAAAAGTGTATCAATTTATACCCTCGGTTAATTTTCTGTTTCAATCGTCATTAGAAAGGTTTCAAACACATGTCTAAAGTCATGAGTTGCTCTATGATAGGTACTTGTGTTTAAAAAAAATACAGAAAAAAAAATTAAATTATTCACGATCAAGTCACGACCATCATGAAAATCACAAACCAGGCTCTCGAAAGTAGGACCCACACGAAAACAAATGAACTCTTGCATTCACCATCGCCTTTGGTGTCGTTGCCAATGAATTTGAGTGTGAGGAAGATCCAGGCGGCAACGTCTTTGAAGGTGTGACGACTATGACAGTTTCGTCGGCTTTAGTGGTGAAGAGTTTGAGCTTGACTGAAATGCGAGCGAGAACATGAAATGTGGTGTTTGACAAATGACACCCATGAGTACAATAAACTGGTTGTAGCCGACCTTGTCGAACCTATCGACGGTCTTACGGAGGATGTAGGCGATATTGATGCCAGAGAGGAAGGAGACATACATTCTAGCGAGGGCAATCCCGAAAGCCATGCATCCGCTGCAGCGGTTGTAGGATAAATCGAGCTCGAGGTCAACGATAAATAAAAATAACAAAAATCAATATTGACGACCGATTTGAGAATGAAAGTACTCTGTTGAAAAAAAACCGGGTACAAATAAGCTTTGTTTTTACCAAAAGTCGATGGATCAAGTAGAATCCTCTACCCTGAAATTGAAATACTCTCCATTGATGAAATGAAAAAAAGCAACAAAATCAGAGAAGATAAAAAGTAAAAAAAACTCCCCCACGAAATTGAAAAATACCCCCGTCTACTCTAATTTTTTCTACATTTTTTTAAAAGAAAAAATAACAAATAAGTTTCTATCGTATAACAACACGTGATTTTGAGTGTGAGAAACTTTTCTAACCGAGATTGAAACAGAAACTTAATTGATGGTGTAAATTAATACACTTTTGAAGTTTATGAATTAAAAGTTTAAAACTAAAATTATAAACTTGTCGCAGTTGTCAATATGACATATGTATATCTTGATCACCGATTCGAATCTCCCATCTCAATCTACTAAAAAAAAAAAAAAAAAAAACTGGGGAAGTTTAAGATCAAAATTAAGTTTTTCTATAAATAATAAAAACAAAAGAGAACATTGTCTTTATCTTATATCACCATTCAAAACCCCCTGCGTTGTCCTTGTGGCGTGCACGAAAGAAAAACAAAAAGAAAAAAACCCCATATTTTGAATTATTATTTATTATTAAGGGAGGGAAAATATTTAATATATTAGGAGAAAGGAAAAAAGAAAAAGAAAAAGACTTATTTTAGACTATGATTTTCCAAAATGAAATTTAAGAGATGTTTAGCAATTAGCAGTCAAATTTGTTCTTTTTTTTTTTTTTTTTTTTTTTGCCTTAATCAAAGCCACTCTTTTTCTCACTTTTTTTTTCCTCCCAAAAGTGACTTTAAAAATTTACTTAGCCTCAATTTCATGATTGTTTTTAAAACTATGAGACTTTTTTGAGGTAAGAAAACGACCTTTTACATGCATTAAATTTGATCACTGCCAATAAAAGCATAGCTCAACTGACATGATATATTGTCTCGTGCCTATGAGATCCTAAGTTCAATTCTCAACTCCCACATGTTGTCATAAAAAAATAAAAGAAATCCCACCACCCTATTTTTTTTTCCCTAATTTTATTTGTAAGAGTACCAAAATTATTGCCTAAACTAAAGCACATTACCCAAATTACATGAATTATACCAAATACTAATATCAATCTATTGCTTAATCATCTTTCTCCATATCATATTATGTTTATTATTGTGGTTTCTATTATTCTTTAAAAAAATATACATATTTTCATGAAATTTAATTGAAAAGAAATTCTACATACTTTTTTAAGTCTAAATTTCATTTTGTCACCAAACACTACATATTACTTTCTTATTTTTTTATATCCGTGAGTGTCTAGACCAACTCTCACGGAAGAAACCGTTTGACTCTATAACATTTGGGTGTCAAAGAAATTCATAAGAAATTAATTATTAGATACATCATTAAAAATGGAGCACATTTCCTATAAAAGTGT
The DNA here is from genome assembly GCA_028017165.1 of Herpetospermum pedunculosum. Taxonomy (NCBI): domain Eukaryota; kingdom Viridiplantae; phylum Streptophyta; class Magnoliopsida; order Cucurbitales; family Cucurbitaceae; genus Herpetospermum; species Herpetospermum pedunculosum. Next base: position 64,316,378 of record CM051528.1, read on the forward strand.
ATTAATAGTCTCAAAACCTTTCATGCCCACTAAGTCAACCTTTGATGGTTCAAACTTATTGTATTTCGATCCCTAAACTTCTAAATTTGGGTCTTTACACTTATTTTGTTTTTAGCAAACTGATAACATGATTTCAAATTTTTTTCGTCCTTTCATTTTTTGAGTTTAACATGCGAGTTGAGAGTATTCAAACCTTTAATCTCTGGATGGAAAGTATGTGTTTGACGACTTCATATATTAATACTAATGTATAAACATATATTCAAACTATATAGATTGAAGGTAAAGTTCGAGTAAGCAAATATAAACGACCATCTATCATGGACTAATTAGTTAATTTTTAAAAGTAGAAACAAAAATAAAAATAAACCTAAAAATAGAGGACTAAAATGAAATTTAAATATTTTTTTGTATATTGACCCACAAAACAGGAAGTGATTAGCAAAATAGGGTGTAATACATGTACATGAACAGACCAAACACCTAATTTGATTAGTATTTTGTTGTACTTGTAGGTTGGATTCCTCATCTTGTCCCTGGAAGTCTCTCAATTACCCTTGATTTTGGAGGGCTTTCATAGTCAATTTACCCTTTCTCCTCTTCCTAAGGCCACCATTCCTCTGTTCTCTCACTAAAATCTTCCTCACTCTTTCGATTTTACTCATTTCATGTCATTCCTCCTTTGTTCTTAGTCGTTTTTCTCTAATGGGTTTTCACTTTTAGCCTTTTTGAACACCCAAATGAATGCTTTGGATCGTTCTCCATCCATTCAAAGGAATCAAACCTAGAAGCAGCTGCAGAAGCAATTGCTGGAGAAGAAGTTGCTTTTCTTTTGAATCTGCCATTTTAAGCATCGTCTTTAGGTATTGTATCTTTTTAATTTTTGCTTTTCTGATTAATTTTATGTAGTTTGAACTGTTGTATTAAGGGAAAGAAATGTGGGTTTTGAAACCCTTTTAATAAATGTATCTTCTTTTGTTTCAATTATTAGATACCATTCTTCATCCATCGGAAAAAAAGGAAACTAAAGGGGAAAAAAAAGTGGGTTCGAAATCACATGCAATCAGTCTTCTCTGATACTCTAGGCATTGTTTTGATTTCAATGTGCAAACCTTGTCTTAAGCTGAAGAACATGTCTACTTTTCTGGCAGGCTTGAAAGAAAAAGAAAAAGAAAAACCATTCATCTCCAACTTATTTGGGGGTTTTTGCTTGTCGATTCTCTATCTTATTGTTTAAAGGGATTGGTTGTCTCAGCTGTTGTATTGGACTGGACTCTTGATTTTCAAATCATGTCAAACAAATTGAAAGGGATCTACAAAAGTTTCAAGTACATTTCCCAAATCTTCGGTAATGTTTCTGTTTCTTCTCTCTTTTACACAATTTTTTCCCTCTTAACTTTTCGTTTGGTGTTTGATTATTTGGGACTGATGTGAAAAATTGGGACTATTTTAGTGGTGAAAGAACGAGAGATGGAGATTGGGTATCCTACAGATGTGAAGCATGTGGCACATATTGGATGGGATGGCCCTTCTGGTACTGCTCCCAGTTGGGTACGTTATCACCATTATTTTTCACTTTCTTTTAGATTTTGCTTCTTTGCACAATTTAACCATCTGGGTCTTTAAAATTTCCTCTTTTTGTTTTGTTGGCAGATGAATGAATTCAAAACAGCACCAGAGCATTTCTCGGCGGCATCGTTCGGCGACATTAGTGATAGAAGAGATTCGAGTTCTACTGCTGTAACAGCTCCTACAACATGGTCTTCTCTTGGTACTTTTTGCCACCCTCCATTGTAGCTTCCCTTTTTCTTTTTTAGGATTGCTTCTTTTTGCCAGAAGAAAACAAGTTTAGGATTAGAAAAGAAACTGCGGTAGATGGAAAGTGGGAATGGGGAAATGATACTACTGAGAACATGTGCAATTAGATGGAAAATGGAAGGTATTTTCTGTTAATGGACAAGTGAAAACAGGGGCTTTTCACGGGTTAACCTGTTATTGAAGACAACAAATAAATTTAATGTCTTTTTCATAATTTATTGATTTAAAGCTCGATGATATGAACAGATTTTGAAGATTCTTTACCCCAATAGTGAGATTTTTTGGCTTTTATGTCACGAGACCACCATTTCTCTGTCTGGGGTAATATTGGTGCTTATTAGCCTTAGAAAGGAACAATATTATATTTTATTATACATGTGGTCCACAATCTGATGGCAGATTGATTGCTTATGTCAAAAACCATATGGTAATTTCAATTGGAAAATGTGATATCATCAATCTTTCCATCTTCTGATGGTTTAATCTACCCAACCCATGTTGATAAGCCGATCCACTCCCCAATTTCGTTCGTTTGAGCACGGAATTGCAGTCTAAATATGAAGTTATTGGCCTACTACATCGAAAAATAGTTAGTGTCGGTTGAGATGATAGTATTATATTTTGGATTTACTATTCTATTTCACTTTGTACATTTCTTGTCAGAGTTTCATCCTAGGCAGTCGTACTCGTAGTTCTTGGATTTTTGTTGAACACATGAACTAAATGCTAAATTTCGATAGTCTGTCATCCCAGTTCTGAATAGTCTTTGTGACACTTGCTCAGACCTTTTCTTCTTTTTCGGGTCTCCCTGCTCGACGTTGATAGGCAGTTTATAATTTTCTGTGAACAATTGACGGAAGTTGCACATGGTCTGTGATTGTTTGGTTGCTGTGGTGTGTGTCTACATTATGTTCTGGACAAAGAAAAATGAATGGTGAATCATTGCTTATCAAGGATTTTTTATACTTTTGTGTCTGTTAACAGATTTTGATCAAGCAATGTTACGCCAACAATCATCAGACTTGTTTAGCGAACTTCCACGGACAGAAATTCCCAACCTTCCCACAAAACCAAAGAAAAAGAGCAGAAACTTCTCTCCGAAATCTTCATCTTCCTCAAAATCATCTCGAGCATCAAAGACAAAGTCATCGTCCTTCGGTGAAATCAAGATGGTACAAGTTTAGAACTGCCATCATAACTCTCATACTTGTGCAAATGAATAGAAAAACCAGTCTATATGCGTAGAGAAAAGATTGTGAAAGCAGTCTGCCTTTTTATCATATCAGGAATGGTGTAATTTTTTTCGACTGGAGTGTAAATCAGACGAACAATAAAAAGTAGTAGTACTTGGCTTCTTTTCGACCCGAGAAGGAAACCTAGATAGGCATCAGAAGATGTGTAAAAAGAATGATTTTGATGCAATGTCTAAGATGGGTCAAAAGAAAACAGATCATTTTGTTTTCATTTCATGAAGAAAAAACCATGCTGGAAATGGATGTGTGCTGCTACTTTGAATGAATGCTGTAATGAAAGAAAAAAAACTGAGGTTTTTGTTTTTTATTATTGGTTTTGTGAGTTCATTTTCCTTCTGTTTCCCAATTTACTGTTGATTTTAAATATTTATTTGATGGGTCTGGAAAATTTACTATTTATTGTTTGCTTCTGTATGAATCTATGAGATAATGACAGTAGAGGCCCATTGCTTGCTTCCACCAAACTCAGCAACTTTACTACTACTCTCCAAAAGTTACTTCATTTGTTGTGATGTTGCCATCTTCCCCCGACCAGTTACATTAATTCATTTAATGAAGAAACGACATTGCTTCAGAAATTTCCAGGGCTTTGTGCTGATCTTGGATGGTTTTGTTTTTGTTTTTATTTTCCTGTCCAATTTATTTACATTGTCTTCAACACCTTGGCCTTTTGGACATAGGGTCCGGGTTCAAACATTATAGATTGGTCTAGTGGTTTCAATATGAACTATGAAAATAATAAAGAGCTTAGAGGAAATACGTTCGGTGATGGTAATCGTCTATCTAAGATTTGAAATGAGAAATCTTTTTGAAAAATGGTCTCGTCGTGGGTTAGATGTGATCAAAATCTACACTTCATTTTGAATTTTTTAGGTTAGGATCACAACTCTGCTCATTGTGTAGAGTAAGGACTACAATAATTTGAGTGCAATTTTTTTTTTTCAAAAACTTTAAAAGGGAGAAAAGAAAATGCTTTTGAATTGAAATTTCACATTGGAAGTGTCATCGATGACCAATGACGAAAATATCTATCCATATCCATATCGATAGTTTAATTTTACGGATATATCCATGGATATATCGGTGAAATATCGATATCCACGAAAAAATCTGTAAATCAATTTTAAAAAAAAAATTATTTAAATTAATAATTAAGTTCATTTTACTTTCAAATTAAGTTATAGATCTTGTTATTAGTATCTATATCCATATTGAGATTAATAAATAATATTATTTTTAAGGAAATTGTAACCGATGTCAATTTAGAATAGGATAATTGGAAATTTAGCATGTTTTTAAAAAAATTGCGGATATAGCAATTTCTATCGCTGATATCTTATGGATGATAGAAGTCTATCGCTGATCACCTCAGCTTTTTATAGATTTTTGTCGGTGATAATAGTCTATCGGTGATAATAGTCTATCACTGATAGAAGTCTATCAGTGATATGATAAAGTCTATTCGTGATAGAAACGGATTTTTTTGCCATATTTGCAAAACATTTTAAAGTTTGTTAAATTTGCAATTAGTTTGAGCCTGATTGCTATTTGTGCAACCAGCCATTTTTTTTTATGTTCTACGGGTATTTATAAAAGATATTGAAGATATCTATTTATCCTTAATATCTATATCCAACCTTTCGATTTACGGATATATCAACGGATATATCGACATATCCACGAATATTTTCATCCTTGTCGATGACTATGAAGGAAAAAAAAAAAAACACTTTAGGTTCGTGAAAATAAGCACTTTAGGGTTGTGGACGGGAAAGTGGTTGTTGACTGGGTACTTGCATTACAATGTATTTGTAGTTTTATATTTATCAATATTTTCAATGATATTTTAGTCATTCTTACTTCAGTAGACACAAGTTAAAAATAGTTTTTGATTATTTATATAATAAAAAAAATGTTTAGATTTCTATCCAAACGTCTATCTAATTTTGGTCATTCTTTTTTTATCTCATTTAATGTCCTACAAATTTTCTTGGCAACTGAATATTAAGTCAGACGGTTGTTCCGTGAGATTAACCGAAGTGCCCACAAGCTAACTCGGACACTTAGTTTGGATTCCATAAAATAAAATAAACGTGTAAAATTGAAAATGAAAGAGCATGTATTTTCGTACTCTTATGCTGCATGCCCACCAATCAAAATTGACTATGCGTCTATATTGGTTATTAATTATACAAATATCAATTCATTTCATGTCAAAGAATTCGGCTCATACATTTATATCATAGTATGGCTAAATTATAGAAAAGACTTACGAAATATTGTCTCCTTCCAATAATATATCTAAATTTTTTAAAAAATAAAAAATATTCTGACTTTTCAAAAATATTCTTGTGGTTAAATTTTGAATGAAAAACGTTAAAGTTTCATAAATATCCTTGAACTTTAAAAAAAAAAATTCAAAATTACATTTCTGAAAAACATTAATGCAAAATTTTACTTCTAAAACTGATGTGAAACAAAACACCATAGAAAAAACAGAATTTGAAATCGAGTTTTCTCTTTTTTTAAATGTAAAGAAGATAAATGAGAGGAAAAATGAAAGTTTTTTTTTTCTTCCTTTTTCTCTCTCTAATTGTGTGTTAATGATAAACATGATATTAATGTAATTTTCAATTAGGATAAATGAGTAGTGAAGTAAGAGATCTTAGTTTTTTTTTTTTTTTCTTCTTCTTTGGAGGGAGGATTATGATTATGACTATGAATTTTGGGATTTTTGAGTTTATTTAGTCAAATTGTTGTTACAACATTTCAAATGGTAATAAACTTGAAGAAGAAGGGTTTGATCCCGTTTTCAAGTTTAATTAATCAAAAGTTTGATACATGTATTCTTATTTAAAAAATATATATATTTAAGAAAGGTTAAAACCACTATATGACACTATTTTAATTTATTTTGCCTAAAATGAATTTAAGAAAAGCTTATGGGTAGTGATTGGTGAGAAAATAACTTGAAAAGCGTTATCAACAAAATCAAGTCAAAGACGTGAAGAATTCAAGAATGAAATTTTAACGTCTTTCATCTAAAATTTAATGACAATGATATTTTTTAACATTTTCGAAAGATCTTAAGTTTGAGAAATTGTAACAGATGTCAATTTAGAGTAAAATAATTTAAAAAATTGTGGATATGGCAATTTCTATCGCTAATAGTATGGTCTATCGCTGATAGAAGTTTATCGCTGATAGAAGTCTATCGCTCATAGCAGTCTATCACCTCAGTTTTTTCTAGAATTTTGTCCGTGATAGTAGTCTATCAGTGATAATCATATATGAACGATAGAGTCTAACAGTGATAGTCACTGATTTTTTGTCAAAAATGTTTTAAATTTTGTTAAATTTGTAATTATTTTAGGCCATGTTTGTGCAATCAACTTTAAGTATATTTTAAATTTTTTAAAATTTAAGTGTATAATTGAAACTATACTTATAATTCAAGATATTTTCTATAATTTAGCTATCATAATATCATCAAACCATACTATTTCTGGTGACAGTGAACAAGTTGCATACTTTTGTATAAAGTGATTAAATTTATCATAATAGGGACAAGAAACTCAAACCCTTTGTAAACTATTTTGATCTCCCAACATAAAGTAGAGTTCCAATAACCTTTTTCCTAAATACAGAATTCACATCAATAGTCCATTTGATATTGTATTAAATTACATCACTATTTCTTAATTTATTACTTCCATTTAATTTAACCACTACCAAAACTGTTGTAAGAGCAAACAAAGTCCCACATTGGTTAGGAAAGGGAAAGATCATGAGTATATAAGTATGAGACAACATCTTCATTGTAACGAGACCTTTTTTGGGGTGACCAAAAGCAAAGCCATGAGAGCCATGCCCAAAGTGGACAATATCGTTACAATATGGATGTTAGTTGTCCCTAACAAGTGGTATCAGATCGAGCCATGCCCCTCACCTAACCAATGTCGATGTGCCTCGATGACATAGTCATGGTTGGCATCTTCATTGTAACGAGGCCATGCCCAAAGTGGACAATATCGTTACAATGTGGATGTTAGTTGTCCCTAACAAGTGGTATCAGAGCCATGCCCCTTACCTAACCATGTCGGTGTGCCTCGATGACATAGTCATGGTTGATCTCGTGGTCGAGCTTATCCGGCAGGGGTATGCTCTCATGAAGAGTGGCCTGGTTAAAGGTGATAATGCTCGAGTTTAAACACGAATAGATGACTATTTGAAGGGAGGCTTTGTGGTCCTTCGTTTGAGGGGAGGATTGTTGTGAGTTCAAACAAAGTCCCACATTGGTTAGGAAAGGGGAAGATCTTGGGTATATAAGTAAGGGACACTATCTACATTGTAACGAGCCCTTTTGGGGTGACCAAAAGCAAAGTTATGAAGGCCATGCCTAGAGTGGACAATATCGTTACAATGTGGATGTGTTTAAAGACATGTGAATAATGAAGCTAAAACAGTAAAAATGAAAATTTAGATTAACGATAGGAGGAGTAATTCATGTATGTTATATTGTGGGTGAAGTCCCTTCCTCTTTTCGATGTGCGATCCTCAACATGTTCCTTTATTGTGGGTGAAGTCCCTTCCTCTTTTCGATGTGCGATCCTCAACATGTTCCCTCAAGATGATGTCTCTTTGGGTAATAGGTCGGATCCCATTTTTGGACCGAATACCCGTTTGAACTTCGTGGGCTCTGATACCTATATCAAACATCATACGATTTCATCTTAAAATTAATTGGTTATAGGAAAAATAATCATGTTTTTCATTTTTTCGATGTTAGATCGTGAACAAATGTAAGTAAATTTGTGCTTAGAATGCTTGGAAGAAACAACAAGCAATATTGGTTATTACAAGGACAAGTCACTTTAAAGCTGCGTCCACAATTATAGGGAAATTAACTTCATTCATACCAATGCAAAATTATAAGGAAATATTTGCAGGGCATTATTCATTTTATTTAAACTATGTAATAAATAGAAATTATAGTTAGTTGACATTATAAGTACTTAGAATGCTTGGAAGAAACAACAAGCAATATTGGTTATTACAAGGACAAGTCACTTTAAAGCTGCGTCCACAATTATAGGGAAATTAACTTCATTCATACCAATGCAAAATTATAAGGAAATATTTGCAGGGCATTATTCATTTTATTTAAACTATGTAATAAATAGAAATTATAGTTAGTTGACATTATAAGTAACATGAGGTGAAGCTGGTCGGTGAAAATTCACTACTTGAATTATTGGTTTTCTTTTTCCTTAATGAAAAGAATATTATCTTCTTTATATTATTATATTTTTGTTCTAACATTAAATGTCCATTAAGAATGCCTTGTCGCAATAGAGAAACAAGTGGTATGAGTTGTTTTGGGCGTAAATGTTGTCTTACATTCATTCTATTTTATTTAAGATAAATCATGACCATGTGAGAATTTTAATGTATCTTTTGCATTTTATTAAGTAAAGTTTAAATTTAAAAAATAAATGTTATATTAATGTAGACATAATTAAGGGGCAGCTATTGTTGATAAATGTATAATGATTTACCTTGCAAATTTATTAGGAAATTTGTTGATCTATCATTGATTTTCTATTTTCTTTTAAATAAATCATATACTCTTTTACCTTTTTTTTTCTTTTTTTTTTAATCATTACTTTGATATACATCCATGTTTTTATTGATTAGTTAAAAAAAAATGTTTATAATTAAAACACTAATATTTTTGTTTACAAATTTGTTTGATTTGGTCTACACTTCTCCTAAAAATAAATTATTGGAAATGACAACTATTAATAAACAATATGAATTAATACGTTTAAATTTGTATTTTAAAAACTATGACCGACGTTGAATATTGTCGATGATCGATGATGGAGTAATGGTGGTGGTGGTCGTCGGTAGTTGTCGGAGGTCGGTCGGAGTTCGTCGTCGGAAGTGGTCACCGGAAATCGTCGGCCGTAGTCGGCGGAGATCAACGGAAGAGGTGGTCGGAGGAGGTTGTCAGTGGTGGACGGTGGTAGCCGTCGACAACAATCATGGATGAAGAAAATTTAAGAAGATAGTGTGAAGATATATCAGTAATTATTAGAGTTATTGTTAGGGATGAATTACATTTTAATTACTTTTTTAACTTAAGTAATTTTAATATAATATAAAAATTTGAGGGGATTTATTCGTACTCGTTTCTCATGTGGAACGAGTAACCTTCCGAGCTAGAGATATTAATAAAGATACTAAAAAAAACAAACTTTATTAAGTTGGGTTGCAATTTTATTAAATTCAACTTCATTTTTTAAATTGTTACACAAATTCAGAATCTAACCTACACTCCAATAAGTGCGGTTGCAATTTTATATCTTAAATTTCATTTCACCTCTTGATAGGGTAATTTTGAAGATTTTATAAAATATATTTTTATGTGAATTTATTTATTATTATCTTTTTGACAACATACATATGAGATATGAGATGAAAGATTTGAATAGTTGATATTTTGATTAAAGATGTATGCATTATACTAAATTAACAATTTAATTATAAAATATAGTGTTAGTATAAAATTGATACTAAATTAACAATTTAATTATAAAATATAGTGCTAGTATAAAATTGATAGGACTACTCTAGAACTTACTGTGTTCTTTATGAGTTTTGAGTGTCATTTATATTATATTAGTTTTGACTTTCATTAGAATTATTGAGTTTTGGTAGATTTTGACATTGACTTGCTCTCTCTTTTTTAGTTAAAAAATAGTGATTAAGGTAGTGAAATTTGAAGTAAAAATTGCAACAAATTAAGATTTTATTCATGAAATTAAAGGTTTAAGGTAAAAATTGATACATTCTATCAAGTTTTAAGAGTAAAAATTGAATCTTTTTATCCAAAACTAATTTATATTAAATAAAAACAAATAAGTAAAAAGTGTAGTACGTACAATAAAAATATCCCTCCAAAAAAATAAAAAAAATAATGTAGTTTTAATAAAAATTCTAATTTTTATAATGTTGTTTTAGTCGATTTTTTTTAATAGTCTAATTTTTTTTAACTTTTTATAAAAATATTGCAGTTTTGAAACTATTTTTAAAAATAATGTTGTTTTTATGGGAGATCGTGTTTTGAAAAGACGACTTCCCCACGCGAGCAAATGTCGTCTTTTGAAAATATGATCTTGTTCAACGTGGATGAAGATTGTCCTTTTAAAACACGATCTTCTTCTGAGCCCGGGTTAAAAGACGATCTCCAAAAAATTTGAACAATGTACTTTCAAAGATCAAATTTCGAAAAATATATGGTTGGAAAGCTAACATCGAGAACTTCAATTTAATATGTGATTTCACTAATTTTGAAGTTGGATATCGAAAATAGAGATCATCGAAGTTGGACTACGGTTCTGCAAATTTCAGAACTGTAGCTCAACTTCGAAAATCTTTATCTTTCGATATACAACTTAAAAAATAGTGAAATCACATATCAAATTGAAGCTCTCGGGGTTAGTTTTTCAACCATATATTTTTCAAAATTTTTGCATATCTGAGTAAAATAATATCGATTTTTGAAAGTACATTGTTCAAAAATTTTGGAGAACGTCTTTACCTGTAGAAGAAGACCGTCTTTTGAAAAGACGATTTTCATCCACGTGGAACAAGATCGTCTTTTCAAAAGACGATATTTGCTCGCGTGTGGAGGTCATCTTTTCAAAAGACAATCTCCCATAAAAACAACATTATTTTTAAAAATAGTTTCAAAACTGCATTATTAAAAAAAAAAATATAGTCGTAATTTAAGATAACATGCCGGATAAGAAATTTGAACCTTGGACCTCTTGGTCATTAGGTCATAGAATATGTCCGTTAAACTATACTATGTTGGCCTAATATCTATAATTAATCATTCATTATTTTATTATTTTGCAAATGCAAAAAAATTGTAACTAATCTAATTATTATTATTTTTTTGGTTATATGTTTATTTAGTCCTGAAACTTTAAAAAATGTCTGATAGGTCTTAAATTTTTAATTTTGTGTCCAATAGATGACTTAAACTTTAAAAAATGCCTAATAAATTATTAAAATTTCAATTTTATGTCCGTTAGGTTTATGAATTTTAAAAAGTGCATAGTAGATTTAAACTTTTAATTTTTGTATTTAATAGTTTCCTAAATTTGTCAATTTTATATCAAATAGGCCATTTACCTATTTAGTTTATTTTTTCTTTTAAATTTACAGATTTACTAAACATAAAAACTTAAATTTTATGGTTCAATTAGACATAAAATTGATAGATCAAATAGACACAAATCGATACGTCTCTCTAAGATATCATGAGATTATATTGTGAGTGGGTTTCTTCGAATCCTCAACTATTAAACTTAAAAGATATATCCTTAACTATGGTAGTTTAATCGTTTTTTTTTTTTTGACAACATGTGATGGTGGTGGATTGAACCTAAAATCTCATAGAGTCGATACATCGTACCAGTTGAGCTGTTTTTGTTGGCACGGAGAGTTTAATCATAATTATTATTAATAATCAAAAGCACATTACAAGTAGGTGAAGAGGAGAAATTAAGAAATATATATGAAATAAACAATTAATTAAAATAAATGGAGCCATTATTACAAGCCTTTTCTTCACTATTTTTTTAAAGCCTTTTCTTCACTTGAATGCGCAATAATTTAGAACCATTTGTAGGTAGCTTTTCGTGTGAGGACCAAACGTATCAAATAAAAGGCCACCATAATAAGTACTAACTTCTACATATTTTACCATCAAATATTTATTTTTTAGTTAAGATTAATATTGAGAAAGGAAAATATTTTGCACAATCAATTTGTTGAATTATTTTTTAAGCTTAATACCTTATACGGCCACTTTTGGACACTTCAACTCTTTTACGTAAAAATTAAGAAATTAGAGAAATCTTCATTATATAACTAATTAGCGTTGTCCTACTAACTTTCAAAGATGACGACTAATTATATATATATATTTTTTTGGAATGCTTCGTATATGTTATGACTTACTATAATTAGTTCAGTACGGGGTTTCGTTGACCGGTCAGGGAGTCGGGGTCCAGGGACAAAGCGCTCGATAGGAGTATGGGGGCAACACTCCCTATCTGCCATTTAAATTGAGTTTGACCATTATGTATTTATATTGAGTTTTGACTCATTATGTATTAAGTTCATTAGAAATGTCTCATATATATACTTTCAAATGACTTTTGTCATTTCCTATGTATTAGGTCATTAGGGTGTCTTGTCTGTAATTAATTTGTAATCTCTCATCATGTTCACTAATACAAACTTTCTCTTCCTTCTGCCCGTGAACGTAGCTAACACAACGTTAGTGAACCACGTAAACTTTGTTGATTTTCATGCTTTTATTTTCCATTGTTCGGTTTTTTATCATAACAATTTTAGTTTCCAAAATTTGATTTGAATTTTGTAAACACTCGTAAAAAGTCGGGTAACAAAACCAGAAAATTCATAGACATATCTAGTGTTTATAAACTTAATTTTAAAAATTTTAAAAATAAAAAATAATTATGAAACGGAGCCTTAGCAATTAGCATCGCAGGAAAAATTCTTAGTTTACTTTATAAAATTACATGTTTTAGACTTTTAGTGCCAAAAGAAATTGAGGGTTGAGATAAGATTTTTTTTTTTTTTTTTTTTTTTTTTTTAGAATATATTGGTGTGAGGTATTGAACTTAGAACCTCATAGTCACTAGACAATACATCATGTCGTTAAACTATGTTTTTGTTGGTCAATATATCATACCGTTGAGCTATGCTTTGTTAACGTAATTATTAAATTATTGCTTATGAATGCATAGGTAAGCTTTCCATAATTCATGATTTGATTTTTATAGGCTAAGACATTTTAAATTCGCCACATATTAATGAGTTGTCATGTAGGATCTGAGTACTCAAACCATAGGGTAGACTCTTAGCTTTTAAGTACATTTTAGAGATGATAGAGTAGAAAATCCTGTTAATCTTATAGGCCTTCTAAAAAGATGAAAGAGAAATAAGAGAAATAAGAACATGAATGATAATTTAAGAACTCTTTTTTTAGTTTTTAAAACTTCACTTTAATTTTGAAAACTTTTTTAAAATGTAAATTACAAAACAAATAAACCACCCATAGGTGGAAATAATGCTTAATTTTCAAAAACCAAAAATCAAATAGTTACGAGATCTCAAACTTTTAATTTTTGTTCTTAAGTAGATCTCTAACTTTAACAAGTGTCTAACATATATTTAAACTTTTAATTTTGTGTCTTAGTCCCTTAAACTTTCAATTATGTTTTTACTAGGTCTCTAAACTATTTAAGATTTTTTAAATTCATGAACCGTATTTGATAAATAAAAAATAAAGAAAATTGTCTCTAATTAAAGACCACAATCTTTCAATTTTTTTTGTTTAATTGATTGATGAATTTTAAATAAGATATCTAATAGATTTGCCTTATATTAGACACAAAAATGAAAGCTGAAAAATCATAATCCTCAATTAAACTTTTAGGTTTATGTTTAATAGGTTAGAAGATTATTCACTCAATTGAATAATAATGCTCAAATTTTAAAAACTTTCCAATAGATATCATTGATGTCTCGTTTGATAATCGTTTCGTTTTTAGTTTTTGGTTTTTGAAAATTAAGTTTATAACATTACTTCTACCTCTAAATTTTTTTGTTTTGTTATTTACTTCCTACCAATGTTTTAAAAAATCAAGCCAATTATGAAAACTAAAAAAAATAGCTTTCATAAATTAATACAAGCATAATTGAATAAACAAGACACCAATTATCATCCCAAAATTTTTTATAAGAAATCCAATTAATTTAAAGATATTCATTTTTCTCGTGAGGACCCGTTCCTAACGGGGGAGGGGAAATCAGCGTCTTAGGTGGGGAATGAGAGAAAGATATCTCCATGAGCCAAATGGGGACAAGAATGAGGATTATTACAATCTCGTCCCGTTTATTTGAATCATTTTGATTATGAATTGTAATATATAGGTAACTTTACGATTTTATTTAATTATTTAATGGCCGAAGTGATATTAATTACTTTGATATATAGGGAAAATTGTAACCGATGCCAGTTTAGAGTAAAATAATTAAAAATATAACATTTTTTTAAATATTTTTACAGATATGACAATTTCTATCATTGATAGTATGGTCTATCGCTGATAGTAGTCTATCACCTCAGTTTTTTTTATAGAATTTTGTCAGTGACTATCACTGATAGTAGTCTATCACTAATACTAGTCTATCAGTGATAGTCATATATCACAATAGCAGTCTATTAGTGATAGTCACTGATTTTTGTCATATTTACAAAATGTTTTAAATTTTGTTAAATTTGCCATTATTTTGAGTCTGGTTGCTGTTTGTACAACCAACCCTTGATATATATGGATAATTAAATAATTTAACATGAAATATATATATATTTTTTTTTTTCATTTGAGAGGTTTAAATATGTTTCTTGATAAATTAACCATTTAAACGAAGATTCAGAGTGGATAGTTAAACGGAGAAAAATTACTCATGGAAAATGAATTCGAACATTGCAAAACTAAACGAAAAATTTTGCGGAAATGGATGATAAAACGGGGTTGGGGACGGGGATGGAGAAGTCATGTTCGGGGCCGCCCCGTGGACATGGAGAGACAACTCAGAGTTGACAAAGTTTTAAAGGGAGAGAGAGAAAAGTGTGAGAGTAGAGGAAAGGGAATGAGAGCGTTATAGAAATTGGAGGAAGGTTGGTTTAAAATTTTAATGGCAAAGCCTGCGGAATTGTAATATATTGTAAAAGAAAGAAAGAGGTTTCTGTTCTGTTTCTGTTGTGTTCTGTTCCGATTCTGACCAACTACAACAACACCAACCATTATTCAATAAAAAACAAACAACCTCATATTTCTCTCTCAATCTCTCCCACGTTATTCCTCTCTCTCTCTCTCTCTGCAGTCCTTATTTACTCTCTCCCTGCCACTTCCACTCGTCTTCCCAACTGTTTCTCTCCAAAAGCTTTCATTTCTCTCTCTCCCAAAAAACCAATCATAAAAACCTGACCTATTCTTCTTTGTATGTGCATTTTCCCCAGAACTCCAGAGAACAACACCTTCTTTTCTTTCCTTTTCTTTTTGTTTCTTACGTTATTGTTATTGTTCTTGTTCTTGTTCTTGGTTTTGGTCAAAACAAAACCAACCCTTTGTCGGTATTAACCTTTTTTTCCTCATTCTGTTTCAAACTAAAAAACCCTTTTGTTTGTCAACGCCACTATATCCTTACACACTAATTTGTTGAACCACATTTCTCACTAACATGCATGCCAATGCCAACCAATAATAACAACCTTCACAACTCTGGCTTCTCACTCTCTCATCTCCCACTTCCTTCAACCAGGTGAATTATCTTCTCTCTTTTTTATTATTATTATTTTCTTCTGCCTTTAGCCATGGAATATTAGGTCTAGGGTCCAAGTCGGTTCGGTATAGAATCCGGATTTTGTTTTATGTTTTTACATCTATATGACATGTATGTTTTTTAAAAGTGTTTTCGAATTCTAGGGTTTAAATAGTTAATTCTGAACATTTTTATGTTTATCGTGTTTATGGATTTTGAATTTTAAATTTTAAAATGAAGTTATTTTTGGAAAATTGTAACAGATGAGTAAAATAATTAAAAATATAACACTTTTTTAAAAAAATTGCGGATATGACAATTTTTATCACTGATAGTATGGTCTATCGCTGATAGAAGTCTATCACTATAGTAGTCTATTTTATAGAATTTTGTCAGTGATAGTAGTCTATAAGTGATAGAAATCTATCACTGATAGTAGTCTATCACTGATAGAAGTCTATCAGTGATAGTCATATATCAACGATAGAGTCTATTAGTGATAGTCACTGATTTTTTTGCCAAATTTGTAAAATGTTTTAAATTTTGCTAAATTTATAATTATTTTGGGCATGATTGTTGTTTGTGGAACCAATTTTTTTTTTTTTTAATAAATATTGTATTTTATATTATCAACCCAATTATTATTATTTATTTTTTTTGGAAAATTGTAAGTCAATTTAGAATAAAATAATTAAAAATATAGCCTTTTTTTAAAAAAAAATTGCAAATATGATAATTTTTATCATAGCTATTGCGGATGGAAGTCTATCACCTCAATTTTTTATAGAACTTTATCAAGTATCATAGTCACTAAAGTTTTGCTATATTTGCAAAATGTTTTAAATTTTGCTATTTTCGCCCAACCAATTTTTTTTTTTTTTGGTTAAATTCTAAAATAATATTATTCCAAATTTATAACATAGAACAGGTTCATATATTAATTTAACCTAATATTTAGTTAGCAACTACTACTAGTTTTATGATTGGTAAATATCTTATCAAACACATTTTGAATAATTATTTAAATTGTCTAAATAGGTTACTAATGAAAATATGGAATACAACTATTTTACATTGAATCATTTGTTTTAAAAAAAAAATCACCAACCAAACATAGTTTGTAATTAAATATACTAACATTTAAAACTTTTTAGGACAAATAATGTTGAACAATTTACATTGATTAGCTATTAATACAATTGATCTCTCACATCTCTCAACAGGGTTTTTACTTGTTTGCTGAATGAAATAATCTCTCTTAAATTTGTGTTCAATTTTGGAAGAAATTAACCCAACTTGGCCCATCTGCACTTCTTTCTTTTTCAATGAAAAAAGCTTCATTAATTCTCATTTGATCCCATTTTCTTAATTAATATTCTACACTATTTCGTTTCAAAGGACACACCCTTTTATTTTAGGGCAGGTTCGCACAGAAAGTACCTGAAATGGAAATTCTTTTTTAATAACAAGAAATTAAATCTTATATACATTGCATGTTAAATTTAAATATATTACCACCGTCATATAAAGTTTTTCCTATAGCTCAGAGCTGTATCAATATGAATGTGTAATTAATAAAAGTACCCTATCATAAATTCTCTCTGCAATATTAAGTTTAATTTCTCAGTACTGATCTTTTTTTTTTTCAATTTTTTTTAATGGGGTTTTTGTAGATTATAGGAAGATCAAAGAAGGAGTGGTGTAGACATGTTTGGAGCACATGATTTTGAAGATCATGATCAGGATCTACTACTACTGGAGATGACTCAAAAAAACTTTGAAAGTGAACTGGAAAAATTTGGAGAAGATGAGTTCGAGAGTCGGTCGGTGACCGACGCCATGGAAGCTCCGTCGGGAGAGGAACTAGATCTTCAGAATCAGAGTAATAAGAGGAAGCGTTACCATCGTCATACTCAGCTCCAAATCCAGGAAATGGAAGCGTAAGTCGTTTCTTCTTCTTCTTTCTTCTTTCTTCTCTTTATTAATCAACGCAAAATAAATAGAAGTTTAAAATTTTAGAACATTCGTTTTAGTTATTTGAACTTAGGATCTTTTGGTGAAAGTTATAATGACTTAGCTTATTGTTCTTGTTTAAGTTAGTGTTTGATCATAAAACTTTAGATGTGTTTGAACGTTTATAATTTACTAAACTTTTAAATTTATATCTAATAGATTTATGAACTTTTAATTTGTGTTTGATTGTTATTTGACCTATTCAATGATTCTTTTTTATCAATATTGTGTCTAATAAAATTCTAACCTTTCAATTCTCTATTTAATAAGTTTCACAACTTTCATTTTGTGGTTCGATATTAATTTTGTTTTTATTTTGTGGGTCCGGTTTGATATTAATTTTGTTTTTTTTTTTTCTTTTTCTAAAATTTATGTGTTAATTTTCTCTCAATTCTTTCTACCATGATTTCCACTCTAAAGAAAAACAGTTTGAATAATGCTTAGTCAAATTTTAAAATAAAATAGATTTTAATTTTTTTTTTTTTTTAATTTTTAAAACTTGACTTGAATTTTAAAATAGATTATAAAACAAAGAAATCCAAAGGTGAAAATAGTATTTATAAGCTAAATTATCAAAATTCAAAATTCAAAAACCAAATGATTATCAAAACAGGCGTAACTAGTAGATTTGTGTTTTTAAAAAATGTTCAATAGGTTAGGATCTGGTAGACACAAAATTAGAAGACGCATCATATACTTTTAAAATTCATGATTTATTGAACACAAAATTAAAAATCGAGAGACGATGAGTACTTTCGATTGGGCTCGAACCACTCCAAGTCAAAGATCTATTTAACCATGAAGTAAAACGATGAGTACTTTCGATTTTTGAACGTATAGTCAAATCACAATTTAAATTTTTTCTCTCTTACATCCAAACGTTTCTTTTCGAGGAAAGAGACATATTATCATCCATACGTCTCTTTCTTTATGTACAATAGGTTTTATGGTAATTAAGATATATAGAGTGGAAATATTTCAGGTTTTTTAAGGAGTGTCCTCACCCAGATGACAAACAAAGAAAGGAGCTGAGCCGTGAGCTAGGGCTCGAACCACTCCAAGTCAAGTTCTGGTTTCAAAACAAGCGCACCCAAATGAAGGTCTCAATCATTCTCCTCCATTAATTTCAAGTTTACAAATCAAAATAAATAAAATAATTATTTGAATTTCAAGATTTTATTATTTTTCACAACTTGCTTTTTCCATTTTTCAATATGGCATTTATTTCACACGTGTCTTATAATTAATTACGTCCAACAACTTTTACACGAATAATAATTCTGCAAATTAATATTTCTTTTTCTCTGCACAGACATTTCAATCTGTCTCATACTTAAAATTGCTGCAATAACCGGACAATTCCCATTTCACCCTTTATCCTTACAATTAATAATTTTACTTCTATATAGTTGTGTATTAAATTCTATATACATTTGTCCCACGGATACAATATGGCTAGATATAATTTCTTATCTGGTCCCAAATAAATTAAAAAATATAGTTGTACATATGTCGGTTAAACTATGTTTTTTTGTACGGTTGAGCTATGCTTATGTTCGGAATGTACGACTTAGTGACTAAGAAGTCACAGGTTCGATTCCTTCATCCTACATGTCATAAAAACAAAAAAATATATGGCCCATGCAGGTCTCGAACCTGCGACCTTCGCGTTATTAGCACGACGCTCTAACCAGCTGAGCTAATAGGCCATTTATGTTAGAAAAACATATATTTTTAAAATTAACCAAACTATGTTATTGTCTACTTTAAATCTAATTTAACACCACATTACTTTTCTTTTTTTTTTTTTTTAGTTCAAAAAATGTGGTTTTTTTTTTTTTTTAGTACAAAAAATGTGGTAGGTTATGCCCATCAAACTTTGGTCACACAAGATTACTTTTGAATTCTAGGGGTCTTATTTGTATAAATTCACAAGGGTGTAAACCTAAACCCTAAAAATCTTGGTTAATTGGTTATTGTTTTATTTGTGTGGAGTTAATTATGAATTAATATTTCAAAACTTATAAACATTCAGGCTCACAATGAACGGCATGAGAATGCAATATTGAAGGCTCAAAACGAGAAACTAAGAGCAGAGAACATGAGGTACAAGGAAGCCCTTAGCAATACGAGTTGCCCCAATTGTGGAGGTCCTTCTGCCCTTGGTGAGATGTCCTTTGATGGCCAACATTTGAGAATTGACAATGCACATTTAAGAGACGAGGTAATCATAGCCCATAACTCAACTCGTTAAGACTTTATATTATATATTTGACATAAAAATTAAACGTTCAAATCTCTACTCCATATTATTGAACTAAAAAGAAATATGTAGGTTAAACATTTTGGTTCATGTACTTTAGGATTTGTTAAATTTTAGTCCATGTATACTTTCAGATGTCCACATTTAATCTCTATACTCTCAATATCTTAAAACTAGGCCTACACGAGCATAACTTAACTAACATAAAATATATGTTTTCGATCAAAAGGTTAGAAGTTCGAATTTTCCACCCACGGTGTTGAAATAAAAAAATAAAATAAAAAAATCTTAAAATTAGTCTCTCTAGTATTAGTTTAGGGAAATTGTAATAAATGTCAATTTAGAGTAAAATAATTAAAAATATAGCACTTTTTTTTTAAAAAAAATTACAATTTCTATCACTGATAGTATGACCTATCGCCGATAGAAGTCTATTGTTGATAGTAGTCTATCAGTGATAGTCATATATCAACTATGACTTCTATCGGTGATAGTCACTGATTTTTTTGTCATATTTTTTAAATGTTTTAAATTTTGTTAAATTTGCAATTATTTTGGGTCTGATTGTTGTTTGTTGAACCAGCCCATTAGTTTATGGGATCTCAATTAGCTTTCCTTCTATAAGTTTTTGTAAAACATTCATCTTTTCTTAACTGAAAATTATTGTTTTTAATTATTTTATCAAATACAAAAAAATATTAACCTAACATATACTAATTTTAAGATTTATTAAAACATTTGAAAGTATAGGAACCAGAATAGAATGGGTCTAAAAAATACACGAAAACGAGTCGTTTCATTTAGCCTGATTGATTCGTGAACGTTTTCGTTGTACGAAACAGATTGAGAGATTAAACACAGTTAGTACGAAATATGGTGGGAAGGCATGGGGTTCCCATTCTCATATTCCATCTCATCATGTTCCTTCTCGAGCCACCCTTGATTTGGGCGTCGGCAGAATAAATCCCCAATCAGATTTCTTAGGGGAATTAATGTATGGATCATCATCAGTTGGAGATAATCAGGTGTTAAAGAAGTCAGTGACTACTGAAATTGATAAGCCAGTGATCGTTGAGCTTGCAGTTTCAGCCATGGAAGAAGTTTACAGAATGGCTCAAGCAGGTGAACCCTTGTGGCTTCCTGTTGCTGAAAACTCCATGGAAATGCTCAATGACGATGAGTACTTGAGGACTTACTCTAGAGGCATTGGCCCTAGAATTTTGGGGCTTACCTTTGAAGCTTCAAGGGAATCTTCCATTGTTGCTTTCAATCATTTGAAACTTGTCGACATTCTCATGGATGTGGTCAGTTCCTTTTACCTTATACTTTTATTAACTTTCTTTATAATGTCGTATATTTTTTTTTAGGTAGTACAAAATTTGTTAGAACCTCTATCTAAACTTTTTTAATTTTGTGTCTAAACAAATATATATATTTGAGGCCCTATTTGATAGTGATTTGATTTTTTGAGAATTGTGATTGTTTTTTAGAAAATTGTAACCGATGTCAATTTAGAGTAAACTAATTAAAAAATAGCATTTTTAAAAAGATATGACAATTTCTATCAGTGATAGGATGGTCTATCGCCGATAGAAGTCTATCGCTAATAGTAGTCTATCACCTCAATTTTGTATAGAATTTTAGTCTATTAGTGATAGGATGGTTTATCAAAAGTCTATCGCTAATAGTAGTCTATCACCTCAGTTTTTTAATAGAATTTTAGTCTATCAGTGATAGTCATATATCAACGATAGCTCCTATCAGTGATAGCCACTAATTTTTTGTCATATTTGCAAAGTGTTTTAAATTTTGCTAAATTTACAATCATTTTGGGTTTGATTGCTCCTTGTGCAACCAACCCTTGTTTTTTACTATTTCTTTATCATGATTTTCATCTTTTTCTAAGGAAATATTAAATTTTTTAGCAATTTTTAACAATTTTTTTTCAAAACTGGATTTGGATTTTGAAAATGAGTAAATTGTAGATGACACAACAAAAGAACTCATAACCATTTTGTTTTTTTAACATTACTTCCAAAGTTTCTTTGGTTTGTTATCTATTTCTGGTTGATGTTTACGAGAATCAAACCAAGTTTTGAAAAGTAAAAAAATAATTTTTTTTTTTTTTTAATTAGTATTTGATTAAGCATCCAAATGTTTAAAAAGTAAAAACCATTATAAGAAAATTGAGAAGAAAATACATCATATTCAAAAACCACGACTTGATTTATTTGAAACATTTTAAAATTTATGATGCTATTCAAAACAAAATGGAAAAGTTATTTTTGTTTTGTTAACATTGTCGCATACATTTCAGAATCAGTGGTCAACTATATTTTGTGGGATTGTTTCAAGAGCATTGACCCTCGAAGTTTTATCAAATGGAGTTGGCGGAAACTACAATGGAGCTATACAAGTCGTACGTTTTCAACTGCTACAAAATAATATGGTTCCTTTATATATAAAAAAAAAATAAAAAATGTGTAATATAATTAATTTGTCTCTGGATTATTGTTTGTGAAGATGTCAGCAGAGTTCCAGGTTCCTTCTCCTCTTGTTCCAACTCGAGAAAATTACTTCGTGAGATACTGTAAGCAACAGCCCGACGGGACTTGGGCTGTGGTCGATGTTTCTCTCGACTATTTACGCCCTACTCCTATTTCAACTACTCGAAGAAGACCATCCGGTTGCTTAATCCAACAACTTCCAAACGGTTTCTCAAAGGTCATCTCTTTATATTCATAATGGTTTCGATGTGAATTTGAAAATCTGCATGTCCCTAATAATGAACTATGAGGTGCAAATCTGTTTGCTATATTGTGGCGGCTTCTTTAACTGAGATTATTTGATTAGGTTATTTGGGTTGAACATGTCGAAGTGGATGATCGAGCCGTGCACAATTTGTACAAACGATTGGTTACTTGTGGGCTTGCTTTTGGCGCAAAACGATGGGTGGCTACTTTGGATCGACAATGCCAACGCCTAACCAACTCTTTGGCTACCAATATTCCTGCTGTAGACATATGTGGTAAATAGCCAAAATCTCATCGTTTGAAAATTTGTTATACTATCACTAAACCCTACAAGTAAGGCAATTTTCTTACTATAGATATAGTTTTCATAAACCGTGTTTTTTTTTTAGTTTTCAAAACTTGACTTGAATTTTGAAAACATTTTTAAAAAGTATATCTTAGAATACAAACAATATCCTATTGGCTAGAAAATGAAAAGATCATGGGTATATGAGACTTTTTGGGGGAAACCAAAAGCAAAGCAGACCCAAAGTGGACAATATCATATCATCGTGGAGATGTCTTGAGTTTTCCTTGTCCTTAATAAGTGGTATTAGAGCTATGTCCCTATTTAACCATGTTTGTAAAAACTTCTTGGATTTTTCTTGTTCTTAATAAGTAGTATTAGAGTTATGTCCCTACTTAGCCATGTTTGTAAAAACCTCGAGTGTCGAATAAAGATATTGACGAGTCTCTCAGCCATGTTTGTAAAATCCTAGTGTCGAATAAAGATATTGCGAGTCTCCTAATGACATTGTCATAATTTGAGTCATGGTGAATCCGTGGTTGAGATTTGCGAATTGCTCAAGTGTAATTCGGATGGATGACTATTTGAGGGTCGTGGTTGAGCTTTCCGTGTGGGTAGGTCATGGTACTTTGTTTGAGGAAATGATTGTTAGGATTTTCGTCTGTGGGTAGGTCATGATACTTTGTTGTGTCAGAATCATGAGTATATAAGGGAACAATTATTGTTTGTATCCTAAATTGAATTAGAAAGGAGATGAAGGTACACTGCATCAGTTTAATAATTTGAATACAGAAATTACTAATGATTGAAATTTTGTATGGTTTTGTTAAAGTGGTAACAGGGCAAGAGGGGAGGAAAAGCGTAATGAAGCTAGCAGAGAGGATGAAAACGAGCTTCTGCAGTGGCGTTGGGGCTTCTTCTTCTCACAATTGGACCACATTATCCGCCATTGGTTCGGACGATGTTCGGGTTATGGCCCGAAAGAGTCTCGACGACCCTGGCCGGCCTCCTGGAATTGTTCTAAATGCAGCAACTTCCTTCTGGATTCCAATTCCCCCTAACAGGGTCTTTCATTTCCTCCGAGATCAAAACACCCGCAGTCAGGTAATTAACCTCGGTTAAGAATATGAATAAATGATTAAATTTAGATCATGAAGTTTCAATTTTTTTTTCTTAAGTTTCTAAACTTTTAATTTTTAATTGTGTATCTAATAATAAGTTGTTTTTTTTTGACAACGGAGTGGGGATCGAAACTAAGACCTCATAGTCACTAGTTCATACATCATACAAATTGAGCTATGCTTTTGTTGGTCATAATAAGTTGTTAAATTTTCAATTTTGTATCTCATAAATCTTAATCTCTTCCGCAATTTTTCAAATTTTCGAATATGTTACACAGAAAATTGAAAGTTCTTATTAGAATTTTTTGTCTAATAAGTTAGTTTATTTTAAAAAATATACAAAATAAAATTGAAAGTTGAATGTTTGACCTTTTAAAAGTCGGAGACCTATTAGAAATTTTTTAAAGTTGAGGAACCTACCTCTTGGTCACTCGCTCGTATATCATGACAGTTGAGTTATACTCATGTTAGTCTTCTATCACACAAACTTAGAAGTTCAATGACTAAACTTATAATTTAACCTTAAATTTAACATGGTTTCAGAGCAGATTATTACTTGGTGGGCTGATTTTTTTTCTTTTTCCAGTGGGATATACTTTCAAACGGTGGGCTAGTCCAAGAAATGGCTCGCATTGGCAACGATCGCAACCCGGGAAATTGCGTGTCGTTGCTTCGTGTTAACGTACGTGCTATCTTTTGTTGTTGTTCTTCTTCCTCTTCCTCTTCGACAATTTACATAAAAGTATAAAAAAGAAACTAAAGCATGTTTGTATTGCAGAGTGCAAATTCAAGCCAGAGCAACATGCTGATACTACAAGAAAGCTGCAGCGACATGACCGGTTGCTACATAATCTACGCACCGGTGGACAGCGCCGCCATGAACATGGTGTTAAGCGGCGGAGACCCTGATTACGTAGCTCTGTTGCCATCCGGATTCGCCATACTCCCTGATGGGCCTATTGGGCCAGGGCCCAATGGAGCAGGAGGAATCCTGGAATTCGGGTCGGGTGGTTCGTTATTGACAGTTGCATTTCAGATATTGGTTGATTCAATCCCAACTGCAAAACTGTCTCTGGGATCGGTGGCAACGGTCAACAGCTTGATCAAGTGTACGGTGGAAAGAATTAGAGCTGCAGTGATGTGTGAGAATCCATGATTATTTTTATTTTTTATTTTTGTTGGGTTAATTTCTAAAATGGTGAGTAAATGAAAAGTTGAAAGAAAAGGGGAAGGAGTCAAAAACGAACCTTGTGTTATCCAGACACCAATGGATAATGGGTTCGGACATTGACTTCAAATGCCAAATGTTTTAGTAATAAAGTAGCAAAAGCAACCTTTAATTGTTTTTCCAAGGTTTTGGTTGGACTGTGTGCTTTTATTGGGATTTCTTTTGTTATTTTATCAAAATTGGTTAATTTAATTTGGTGAGAATATAGTATTATGATGGATAATCTAACTATAGATTCCTATGTTTGATTAGTTGGAATGTAGGATACCTAACATTATGTATCTTATATACATGGGCATCTTAATGGGTTTTTTTTTAAAAAAAAAAATTGAGCATTTTTTTCACTATTTTTTTTTTAATCCTAAGTAAATATTAGAATTATTAGCGAAATTTCAAAAAAAAAAAAAAAATTTAAATCTACTCTTTCTAGTTTTCAATTTAATTTTGAAAATACTTATAAAATATAGAAAACAAAACAAATGAACCTAGAGGAAGTAGTGTTTATAGACTTAATTTTCAAAATTAAAAGACTAGATAGTTATCAAATCGGAGACAAAGATTTCCATGTTGAGTCGGGCATCCTCTTGTGACATTTTTCCCTTCACTTTTCTTTTATATATTAAATTTTATCAATACTTGGGTAGAGATGTCCATGGGGCGGGGCGGGGTGTCGGGTAATGTCTTCCCCGCCCCCGTCCCCGTCCCCCATTTCATTACCCGTCCCCGCGAAATTCCCCGTTTAATTTCGCGGGGACGGGGCGGGTATCCCCGCGGAAAATTCGCGGGTAACTGGTATTCCCGCGGGTAATTTTCCTCGCGAATAATTTACTTTTTTAATTTATTCTTATCCATTTTTTTTTAAGTTTTGCTATTTGTTAAGTTGATTAATATTATATATATTTAATTTCATAAATTTTATTGGTAAGATATGTATTTTTTTGAAACTTTATTGGTAAAATGTATATTTTTTTAGATAAAAAAAAAAAGAAGTGTATAGTTAATTTTTTGATGAATAATGAATATATGTATATATATATAAAAGTATACGGGGCGGGTAAACGGGAAAAAAAAATTCCTCGCTCCCTGCTCCATTCCCCGTGTAATCGGGGATTCCCTGTCCCATTCGGGGCGGGGTGGGTCGGGGTCGGGGCGGGGCGGGGCGGGGCGAATGGACATCTCTAGACTTGGGTGTAGTCCGACCACCCGGGGTAGAGATGTCCACGGGGCGGGTTGGGGCCTGGTAATGTCTTTTTCGTCCCCCAATTTCATTACCCGTCTCTGTGAAATTCTCCGTTTAATTTTGCAGGGATCAAATTTTTTCTCCGTTTCTTTTTTCTTTTTAATTTATTCTCAACCAAATTGTTTTTCAAATGCTCTAGGTTTAAAATTAGATATAATTTAAATCCTAATAAAAGCAATTTCCTACCCATACCCCACCATAATTTCTAAAAGTTAAATTATAAAATATCATAATAAAAACAAAATATTTCATATGCAAAAATATTAACGATGCATAATCACAAAAGTAAAAAAAAGTCTTTGATTTTAAATACTAACAACATAGTCTAACTTAAATATTACAATCAACCATAGTCTCCAAAATAAAATAAAAAATCCTAGATTTTAAATACTAACACAACCTAGTCTAACTTAAATATTTCAATTAATATATATATTTATATATAAACATTCGGAGCGGGGTTGGATTTCGAGACGGGGCGGGGAAGAGGATTATATTACCCGTCCCCGCCTCGTTTAGCTAACAGGGTGAAAACGATCCCCGCTCCCTGCCCCAAATCTCGCCCGTTCGGAGAGGGTTACTGAGGATCAGGTTAAATGGAATCTATAAGCCCGGACTACAGCCATTTGTTTTTGCAACCCACCCCAACCACATAGTAGAAAAAATGGAAAGTATATTTTTTTTTTTTAAAAGTTTGTCCCATTGCAAATTGTGGTTGGACAAATTGGGTAGGCTGCAAAAAGAATGGATGTAGACTATGCTACACCAATTTAATCAAAAGATGAATTGTAACAAAATAAAATAAAATAAACATAAAATAAAGATGAAAAACAATAAGGGGGCGTTTGGGCCCCTGTTTTGGAATCAGAACCCTGGGGGGTTTGTCAGGGCGGGTTCTGAACCCTGGGAATCTAAAAACTGTGTTTGGGTGCAGGGTTGGGAAACCTCGGAATCAGAAACCAGTGTTTGGGGTGCAGTGTTCTGAACCCCGGGTTAAACAGTTTTTTTTTTTTTTCCTTTTACTATTTCGTTTCTTTTTTATACTCTTATTTTCTAGTGGTGAATTGTAAAACCCGACCTCACGTAACATGAGCAAAATTCTTTTGGAACTTAAAAATGAAGCATTTAATTTATGTTATATTCTAAGAATAAGAAAATAAATTGAACAATTTTCATATTTTGTACTCGTACAAAAAAAGTTTATGAAATAGGATGAAAAAATATACCTTTTAAAAATTAAGAAAAACAAAAAAATAAAAGGAAAGGAAAAAAAGTTTTTACAACATGTTGGGGTTACGCTCATGGTCACTAAGTAATATATCATGTCGTTGGCTACGCTCTTGTTGACACAAAAGAAAAAAAAGTTATATTATGATGAAAAAAGTTTTATGAAAAAAAGATATATTTTAATAAAATATTAAAAAAAAAACATTTAACAAAAACAACAAAAACAAAAAACAAGAAATAGAAGAATGGAAAAAAAATACATTATTGATGAAAATTTTGTATATTCCAATTAAAAAAAATAGATTATAAAAGGAAAAAAAAAGTTACAAACACAACATTAATTTATAAAATACGGTTGAAAAAATACATAAAATAAACAAATAATAAAGAGGAAAAAAATTTGAAAAAAAACCTTAATTCGGATATAATGTAGATTCCCATAATTCCCTATTATTAATGGAAATTTTATAATAATATTAAAATATATTCATATTAGAAAGTAGTAAAAAAAAACATTACAAAAGAATATCATTTTTCATAATAGAAAAAAAATATATTTTAACTAAAAAAAATTACTACGGTTAGTTAATGGAATAAGATGAGACAAAATATATATATATAAATTACTAACACGGTTAGTTAATGGAATAAGATGAGACAAAATATATATATATATATATATATATATATATATATAATATATAAAGGAAAAATGAATAGACATAGAGCAAAAATTGATGGCAAAATTGAAAAAAAGATAAAAAAAAAAAAAAAAAAAAAAAAAAAAAAAAAAAAAAAAAAAATTGTTGGTGTTGGTGTGAATTAAGAGAGAGATAAAATTGTTTATGTGACGAGAAACAAAATTGGAGAAGTGAGGGGTTTAGAACCCAAAACCATGGGTTTGGGTTTTAAACCCATGGATTTCCAATACATCCATCCAAACATGGGTTTGGCTTCAAAAGCCAAACCCACCCAAACACAAGACAGGGGCCAAACGCCCCCTAAGAGAAAGATAACTTAGGGAATTAATTTTCACCTATTATACCAAGAATTCAATTAATTAAACAACAAAGAATCATTCAAATATTCCACAAGGTACGAAGTCATAAATAAAAATTTCCTCTATTTGAGCACAAATAAATCTCATGCAATATTATAAAACTAACAATTTTTGTATAGTTCTTAATAACATGTAAGACATTAAAACCGTTCATTTAACAATCTTCAAAGGAGTCCTAATCATGAACATGTCAAAATTCCCTCTCCAGTCTACAATTAAATTCTAGTCTAAATTATCTTTGACAAGTCTAAATTGAGATCAATCAAACCAATAATCAATGACCAAGAGATTATAATTAAGCATTAAACACAATAAGCGCATGAATGAAGTCAAAATAATCAATCAAGACATTTAATTAAACCAAAACATATGGCCTAATGACTACATCAATCCCTAAAATAAAAGAGTTTAGTCACTCATGTTCGATATTTCAAAATATAAACTCTCAATACAAAACTCATAACAAAACAACAAATTAAAAGAGAAACAAATAAAACTAAATGTTAAAGGTGTATTCATGATCTTGTTTCAGTCTCCATAATCCCGAGCATAAAAATATCTTCCTTTTGCTCTCAAAAATCTCTTATAACTCTCAAAATAATGTATTTGAAAAATAAGGTCAAACTCTCAAAATTGGCTCAACACTGCGGTTGGGCATTGATGGAAAAATGTGCATTACTAGGAAAATGAAGGTGGGTAAAGGCAGCAGACACACACAACAAAGGTTGAAGTGTGGGGCGCGTGCACGAGAAGCGAAGACTCGCAAACGACAACAGAGGTTGGGCGCCGAGGAGGGTGAGCCAAACGCGCGACAAGCGAGATTCCTTGTTGGCAGGAAGCACGAACGATAGCCCGACGGGGATGAGAGCTAGAGCGAAATTCATGCGTGAATTTTGTTTTTTTTTTTATCTTTAGCATTGCAACATTGTCTCCTCGAATTTTTGCTAAACAAAATCTCGAGAGAAATGATACTCTCTCGACGGATTAGAAAACCCTAATCCGTCGAGAAAGAGTATACTCTCTCGACGGATTTTGGTAACAAAACCGTCGAGAGAGTATACTCTTTCTCGACGATTGGTCTGATCGCCGAGAGAAACCGTTCTCTCGACGGTCGAGCTAAACCGTCGAGAGAGCAACCTTTCTCGACGAAAGTTTAAAAAGCGTCGAGAGAGCCTCTCCCGACGCCCTTGTCTCGACGAAAACTCCCGACGGTTGTTTTTCCGTCGGGAAAAATTATCTCGACGGATTTAGGGTCTTTCTCGACGGATTTTCTGCGTCGAGAAAACCCTAAATTCTTGCAGTGCTACAAAGATCAATCTAGTTGAAAGAAAAAATTGAAATATTCAAATTAATATTTAATATATTTGATATATTATATGTAGAAGAAGAAAATATATTTATTGTATTTGATACATTAAATATTAGAGAAAATAGTTTATGTATTAGATACATTAATATTGAAAACTATATATACATATGAAATTTGAATGAGATTCAAATTGGTTAAATGTATATTATAAAAGATTATTTTATGATATTTGAATGAGATTCAAATAAATATAAAATACATATTTTAATATAATAGATTTTTTTTTTTTTTTTGGTACCTTGGGGTGAGGGAATTCAAACCACAAAACTATTGGTCATCAACACATACATATGTCAACTGAGCTAGGCTCACTTTGACTTTAATATAATAGATATCAAAATGTATTTTATTAAATAAAATTAATTTCTAAAGGCCCTAGGACATTTAGCCAAAAGTTTGCAAAACACACTACTCAGTTTTCGTACGCAGAGAATAGTTTTCTCCAAACTACTTTTCTTTAAAAGAGCTCCCACAAGCTTTGATCCCTTTTTCGAGTCATAGCGAGAAAGATCTCGTGGAAAAAGGAACATAAGAAGATTATTGTCTTCAAAAGTAATTTAGTATGTATAACCTTGTATTTTAGTTTAATTCTAAATAAACCAAAGAGACGGTTCCAACTCTTCCGCTGCGGGGTTTGAAGCGTTCATTCCCTACACTCAGGTGCTACGTCATTGTCGGGATCTTCTCTATGGCGGCTGCGACATTAGCTTGAACGAATGGTGAGAGATAGAAATTGTGTTTGTTGAGAGAGATTGAGAAAAATTGTGAAATAGAAAGAGAAATGACGAGCAGCGGGAGGAAGAAAAGACATGTGTAGGTTGAAGCCCTAAAATAGGCTTGAAATCGAGAACCGAATCGACCCGACTCGTTCGGGTCAGATCGGTTTTAGTCATTGTTATTCCCGAACGGACCCGACTCGGTCCAGGTCGGTTGATGGGTTCCTTACACCCCCAATTTGAAAGGCTTGAAAATGAAAAGGAAAAAAAAACTATTCCTAGAGCTACTCATTCTTATCTAGTTGGCCGAGTAACTAAAGGCGGTCATGACACTCATGATTTCCACTGCATGAAAGGTTTACTGAGAAAAGTGAGTATGCGCCTAAGTTTGTGAGGCTTGCTCGTAGCTAGATACATTGTGCAGTGGAACTGCGGGTAAGCTGGAGGTGAGCTTGACAACAAAGATTCTCGACAAAGTAGAAAAGTAAAAGAAAAAGTACCTAGAGCCACACAAGTTTGAGGGAAATAGGATAAGGAAGTTTGCAACAAAAAAAATAATAGCTTAGCTTGGAATATCTTTGAGGAAGACCCTAAACTCAGTGATTAAAAGCTAGTTGTAATGATAATTGGGGAAGAGAGATTGAGAAGGTTTTGTCTAGGATATGAAACATAAGAACCTATGAAGTTGACGCTTCGTGTGTAGTTGGCACTACAAAGCATGAGACCTCTCCTGAGACACTCCTTTTGCATCCACTATCGAAACATGTTGATCTATGAACACTGAGTTTACGATGTATGAGTTGATTATAAATTGTTGAGAACAAACAATGAGCTAAGTTTGGAGATGTGATGAATGTCACATATATATAGCATTTCATCCTCCGAATATAGTTTTTTTATGCTTTGTCAAGTCAGTTTAGATAATTAAATATGTTCATAAAGGTTTAAACATAGTCAAAAGAGAAGTCGTGCATTTCAGGTTTCAATTTTGTATTTAATAGGTCATCGAATTTTCAAGTTTGAGGGTAATAATTTTTTATCTTATTTGACATTTTTAAAATTCAAGGATTCATTAAAAACAAAATGAAATTATATGATGGTACTACGTTTTGTCCCCGTTTGGGATTGCGTTTGAAGACGTTAAAAGCGATTTCAAAATAATTTTAACCGTTTTTTATGTTTGGTAAAACTAATTCTTAAATAATTTAAATAAAATCACTTTTTAATTTACGTTGATTTACAAAAGCTATTAATAGTAGCTTTTGGATTTTGCTTCTCTAAAAATCTGTTCTATCTAACGAATTTAAAAATTCTTTGTTTTTTTATTTTACGAATTATTCATAATCTAACTAATCTTATTTCATCATTTTTTTTAATTTAATTGGATGCTTTTTAATTATTGTTCTTATTTGTTTATTTATTTATTTCAACTAAGTTAGATTTTGTTTGGCACATTTTTTATATATCAATTATTTTTTATATAGTTTATAAAATTATTTAGAGTAAAAAAAATATAATTTTTAATTTAACTTATATAAAATTTCATATTACCTTATAAATTTTTTGAAGTTAAATATTAATAAAAACTCATATTTAATTATTGAAATATATTTATATTTGGGTTAATATCGCTATTTCATAAAAGATTAGTAGAAATTTACCAAACACTATAACCAGATTTTTCAGGTTTAAATATGAAATTTACCAAACACTAATTAACTTCGTGCTACAACTGATTTTTCTAAAAGCACCGCTGGAAGCAATTATTTTAAAAGCTACCGCAATCTCAAACTAAGTCTTATAAGTCTTTGGTACGCTACTTATTCTTATCACCCATAACTTTTTTTTTAAGATCAACATAATGTGGGAGTGTGAATTCAAACCTCGATTTTTATAACATAAATTTTTGCCTTCCTAAACATTAATGTATGGATTCGCCCCTAAACCAAACAATCTTAAATTTCTGACCTCATATATGGTTGACCTCACCAAAAACAAATAGGGTTTCCTTTCTTGTTTTTCTCTGAGTACGAGGCCTTATAG
Organism: Herpetospermum pedunculosum; assembly: GCA_028017165.1. NCBI lineage: Eukaryota > Viridiplantae > Streptophyta > Magnoliopsida > Cucurbitales > Cucurbitaceae > Herpetospermum > Herpetospermum pedunculosum. The sequence continues at coordinate 64,349,203 of CM051528.1, forward strand.
TTGTATGTATGAAGATGTCATGTCTTTGAACAACATGGTCTTGTTTCATAGGCTTTCTTTTTCAATTAAAAACAAAAAACAAAAAAAACTGTTCATTTTCGTTTTCTAATCAATTTGACTTTTATCTCTAACTTGTTGGCCGTCTATTTCATGATTAATGAACCGACCATGGATGGCCAAACCACAGCCACGCTATGTTTCGATGTGTAAATTTCATTCTCACGTTGTAAATCGAAAGAAGTTTTAATTTTTAGTACTACCCATCATTCTTTTTTATCATATCAACAATATTTAAGTCAAAGTCAAAGTAAACATAAATCAGCGATAATTGAGATGTACTCTCAACGGATATTAAATTTTTTGTTTCAACACGTTAATATTTCTATCGACATAAGGGGTAAATTGGCATTTTTATTATATCATAGAAAAATTCACGAAATATAACGGAACCCGTGTTCTCGCATTCAAAACCATTGTTAAATACATATATTTCAGAACTCGTGTTCGTGCATTTAACGGTATTATGGACTTTTTGCGATTTTTTTTCGGACAATTGGACAAACGGCCAAAATAAATCTCGTTTTTGATAGAAGTCCAAAGATTTTTTTATTGAATAAATGGTCAAATACTAAAATTGCATAAATTGAAAACAAAGTAAAGAAAAACCTACCTCCTCAAGGCTCATGCCAGCACTTTGAAAACTCTCATAGGATTTGCATAACAAACGAAGGGACGATGGTTCGATAACTCTGATCAGCCAGAAGAGACACATCTCAAAAGAACGGTCTCATCAAAATTTGAAAGCAACGGACCCCCAAAACCAATCAAGTACGTTGTTTCCGAGCAGGGTGCCCACCCGACACCTCGGTGGAAGAACTCATTATCAAGATAACCTTGGAAGGCTCCAAGACCAAAGGATGCTTCTTCAAAGCCAGCTTCAAACGGTCATCCACCCACATCACTTGGCGGGAAGATATACCAAGTAAATATACATACGCATAATACACATACACAGTGACAAAAGTCAAGACCAACGGGAATTAACGCCACACGAAGTTGAATCCTGGCGGGGGTTCAAGCTAAGTCAAACAAGTCGTATCCGATGGGGTTCGGACGAGGCTTAAACACAGAAAGTCGACCTGATAAAGAATCGACTTGTGAAAGGAGCAGACCCATATGGGGTCGGCTAGGCATTATGGGAAGCTCGATTTGTAGGGTCAGTTCCGCCTTTAGGAAACAAATCATGGTGGATCATACCTAAACTAAAAAATCGTTTCGAAGGAAGCACAGTAGCACATCTTAAACGGGTTATAAGGAAAGACTTATCCTAAACACTACCCCTCTGGTGATCGACCCGAACAGTAATAAAATCTCCAAAGATTGGGGAAATCCATGTACCAGTTGAGACGGAGAGAGTACCAACAGTTAAACGATCCTCCACTAACAAGCCTTGTTGCACCAGACTCGAGCCCTGTCGACGCGTGTAAGGCAGAAGAATGGCGGCATCTCAAAACGAACAAACTTTAGCAGAAGACACTCATTTTCCGTCCACTGAAATAAGAGAAAATAGGGTCAACAACTTGCATAGAAAATGGAAACAAAATGGAGAATAAAGAAGCAAACGTACCAGGAATCCTGAAGTCCATCAGAACAATCGGATCGTCATCAAAAGCCATTAACCAAAGGCCAGTCACAAAGAACCATTGTTCTTTCCACTTCTTGACCAAAGTGGAACATCGAACAACGGACTCTCCGAACATTCTAGAACTGGGGTAATAGAAAAGAAAGCCCAGACAGCTCTACTTTAGGACATGTAAAGACAGGAATTCAATAGCCTACATGAGCGAGGTATTCTCTTGCAAAGACATAATATGTAACATCCCAATAAGGAACATCACTCATTGGGCATAAGTTGGTCTGAGGCAATACTTGCCAATGACAAAAATCGCTAAGCAAAAGGATGGAGCGGTAGACGAACATCGCTCTCAAACATCGTCGAGTTGAAAGCCACCTAACCCAGAGGAGGAAGCTTCATGCGCTCCCCCGGAGCCAAGGGCCTCATCCCCACATTCGGTGGAACATTGTAAGTCACTCTCAGGATATCTAAAGTCTCTTGGGCCAACGGTTATTAGTGTAATCTTAACCCAAATCATTTGTAACAATTACAAAGTGGGTCGTATCAATAGTATTATCAGGATAAGACACCCAACCTTATCCATATACTATAGACTGTTTAGGTTATTCCTTGAACATGATCCTCCGGTATGTCAACTACATATTGTTCAAGATTACACTAATAACCTTGAATTTTTTATATATAATGAATATTATAAATTGCAACTAATAATAATAAAAATAATTATCAAATAATTATTAATTAATTACGAGACTTTAGGACATAAATCCCAATACAAAGAAGGTGAGCCTAGCCCGCCAAGGAGAGAAGCCAACCACAAGGTCGATTCTCTCGAGAAAAGGAGTCGACCCCACCACATGGGGTTGGCTCGGCCATGAGGAGGTTGACCCCTCTCGATTTCGGCTCGACCGCAAAGGTGTCGATCCCCTATGGGGTTGGCTCGACCATGAGGAGGTATGCCCCTCTCGCGGTCAGTTCGGCCAGGAAAATGCCGACCCCCAATGGGGTTGGGTCAGCAACGAAGACACCGACCCTCATGGGGTCGACTCGACCACAAAGAGAAGAATTCCCTCTCCAGATGGTTACAATGTCTTTGTAACTTCCAAGAGTTACCAATACCATAAAGAACCTTTTGAATGACATGAAGCGGTTCGAAAACAGTCATATGAAAGGATTATATAAGGAAAGAAATGTGGAATATTGAAGATAAGGCATAAATCATATATGAATTCTATCAAGATATTTTTCATGTCCATTCTCTCTCTTTAAAGGCTAACTTGCGCGTCGGAGTCCATGTGGTCAGCACCACACCGATCCTAGTTTGCTCTTCTCTCTTTTCCGGTGGTGTCACACGTCCAAGCTCGTTCTAGATTAAATATTAAATTTATCTTTATCGTTAATATCAAAATCAGTTAGTGTTTTATAGAAAGAGAATGAGAGATGAATAATGAATTTAGATTTAATCTCGATATTATAATTTGATAGTGGAGATGTTAGAATCAATTTAGATTTCATTTCAATATTATAATTTGAGTGCAGATGTTGGAGCAGGTTCAAATCTTATGAAAATAATGATGTTGACATATATGTTATCTATTTTTAAAAAATTTGTTATCTTTAGACGCCAGCGGGCTGCTTATGTTCTCTATTATGTGCCATGTGTCCAAAACACGAGCCAATAGAAACACTCATTTTCATAACAATTAGGATTTTTTTTTTTTTTAAGTAATTTTAAGAAAATGAATTAAACGAATAAAGTTGCAATTCTCTCTCTTCCTTTTTTATGATAAGTGATTGAATGGTTAATAATAGCGAGGACCACCATGGCACTAAGATAAGATGAGAAAGCGAGCTTATCTCCAATTGCAAATCTAGGCAATAAGCACATCGACAAAAATATAAATTTTAATTCCTTAGGTGAAAATTCAAATGGATGTCATATATCGCCTAGTCATCATGAGGTGTAGGTTCAATCCCTCCACAACATGTTGTCAAAACAGAAGAAATAAAGAAAAAAAAATTTAATAATAATAAGAGAAATTGTAACCGATGTCAATTTAGAATAAGATAATTAAACATATAGCATATTTTTAAAATTTTTGCAGATATGCCAATTTCTATCGTTGATATCTTATGGCTGATAGAAGTCTATCGATGATCACCTTAGTGATAATAGTCTATCACTAATAGAAGTCTATCAGTGATATGATAAAGTCTATCAGATAGAAACAGATTTTTTTGCCATATTTCGAAAATATTTTAAAATTTGTTAGATTTGCAATTAGTTTGGACCTGATTGTTATTTGTGCAACCAGCCCTAATTTTTTTTTTTTTTATTTATTACATTGGGGGTGGGGGGATTCGAACCACAAACCTCGTGGTCGTAAACTAATACATATGCCAACTGAGCTATACATATATCAGCCCTAATAATAATGTGTCAATGGATTGTTTTATATTGGTAAATTTGTCTCATATAAATTTATTTATTAATTATAAACATTTGGTAAGATTTGATGTATTTAATCAATATTTTTCTTATTAAAATACTTTGCATTTAATAAATTTAATTTAATTTATTATTTTTTTTATTTTAAAATATCTTTTAAGTATAGAATTTTAAACGATCGGCATTTCTCTATGGTATTCAAAGTTTACCATAATCATCTCGCTATCAACTTTTTTAAAAAAAAATCATAAAATCATTTTCCTTCCATCAATTTGAAACGTGTACAGCTCGAACACGCGGTGCAGCAGACTGAATTGATTCTGACATATCTCTTCTCCTAACGGGAGAATTTCTAGTACATCTGTGGTATGGAAAAATTTCATACCACTCTCTTTAAAAAATTGACACGTGGCAAAATGGTTGTTTAACTGGGACCCACACTATTAAATATATTATTTTTTTAAATATTTTGCCACGTGTCAATTTTTTAAAGGCAGTAGTATGGAGTTTTTCCATACCACGGATGTACTAGAAATTCTCCCTCTCCTAACGCGTTGCAGTAGACCAAATAGATTCTGAAAACCTTTGGCGATGAGGAGAGGGGATGGCGATTAAGAAAATGAATAAACGAATAATAAAGTTGAAGATGAAGTTTAGGATTTATTTTTTTTTTTTTCATTCCACAATTATGTTTCGTGAGATATATTTAATAATACGAGGTATATGTTATTGTTTCATTCTATATTATGATTTTTTTTTTTTTTTTGAAACAATTATGTTATGATTAATATTGTGAAGTATATATTCTTATTTTATTTAATGTTTATATTTAATAAACGTCGGTATAGGTATATAATTCAAATTGGAAAAAAAAATACTTTTTTTTTAGTACATTAGGGTGGAGGGATTCAGCCACAAACCTTTTGGTCGTCAACACATACATATGTCAGTTGAGTCATGCTCGCTTTGGCGGAAAATATATATATATATATAAATAAACGGAATATATATGTTGGATTAATATATATAAAAAGAATTATATAAACGTAGTATAAATGTTGGATTAATATATATAAATGGAGTATATATATATATATATATATATATATAAAAACGTAGCATAGTATTGAATAAAAAAGAAATATATCTTATATCATTAAATATAAGAATGAAACAATAAGAAAACAAAAAAAAAAATTAAAAAAAAAACATAATCAAAATGTCATAAAGGAACTAATTAAATTTGGTTATGATTGAAAAGTAATCACCACTAATTGTGTCATTATTTGTTTCATTTTGGTTTTTGTAAATGAGGGGTACAAATGTAAATGGACTACTACACATTTGGGACCCGTTATGATTGTAAATGAATGTTATATCAAATAGTTTTGACAAATAGATCTTAATTTAAGGTCATGTTTACGACTCCGTAATGTATTTCCCCCCGACAATCGTAATAAATCAATTGTATTGGATTAAGGTTTCAATCGTAATCGATTTAGCTTTGATAGTGTGTACTTAAGGCTAATTCAAACGTAATTTGAATTTCATTGATGGTGTTTACTTGCACCTAATCATTCATAAATTTACCATAATACCTTTTTTCGCTTTAATCGTGTTCAGAATCGTGTGTTGACTCGTTGTCCGAGCGTTACTCGTGTGCAGACTCGTGTGGATACTCAGAAACGTGTGTTGACTCGTTTTTCGAGTGTTACTCGTGTGGATACTCGTGAACCCATTTTTCAACATAAATCTTCACTTCCTTCCGTTTATTCTATTTTCTTTCTTCGTTTTTCACCATTGGAGCTTCAATCTCTTCCTTCCTCCATTAACTCATTTATGTTTCTTCCTAATGAAAGAAAAACAACCATAGTTTTCAAGGGTTTCAACATTCAAGTAATGAGTTTCTCTTTTTTCTCTACAATTTGTTATCTTTTATCCAATACCAACAATTTGTTCATTTTTTTTTATCAAAATGAATTTTCTTTTTTTTTTCTCCATAAGTTTTGGATTAAAAAACTTGTGGAGAAAAAAGAAAAATGAGATTGGTGAGGAAGCGTAAAAAGATTTGTCGAAAAAAAAATAAAATTCACTTCTGGAAAGAGAAAGAAATAGAAAAGAAAATTCACTTCTTGAACGAGAAAGAAAAAAGAAACTCATATTGCTTGAAACAAAGAATAAGAAAACCCATTTTTTTTTGTAAAGAAACAGAAAAATAAACTCTATCATATGGGCGGGTGCGGCGGCGGGCCGGAATGAGGTGGACAGCGACGACAAGGTTGGCCGGAGTAGGAGAGAAGAAGAGAGGAAGAAGAAGGTGAAATGAAGAAGAAAGTAAAGAAAATGATAATGGAAATTTCAAGAAAGAGAGAGAAAGGGACAAACATGAAGAGAGAAAAAATGGTGGAACTCATGTAATCTTCAATTGTAATCCCATTACAAGGTCGTAGAAAAATGAGGTAATGGAATTACAAATTTTAGGGTAGGACCCACACTTTGATTACGTTTGCAGATTTTGGTAAACGCCTTGAAACGTAATCGGTGGGTCCCACCGTCATAATTTTCATTGATTCATTATGTTTAGACCGAAGTAAACGTGGCCTAAATTCATTCTCTTTAGTTACTCCCACTTGATTTTATTGGTTCATGATCGTTCAGGTTCAAAATCTCACATGTTTTCTTCTATCCTTTGCAAAAAAAAAAAAAAAAAAAAAAACATGTTTTCTTCCTTCTTTTATTTTTCTTTGTTTTTTCAAATTTTCATGGTTAATTCATAGACAACATATTGTGAAAAAGTAAAAATAGTTTTTTTTTCTTTACGCTTTTAAGTTATATCTAATTTATTTTCTATTACATAGTCTCGTTGTGAGTGCAAACAAAATCCCACATTGATTTGTGAGTGTAAACAAAGTCTCAGATTGGTTAAGAAAATGGAAGATCATGGGTATATAAGTAAGGGACAACATCTACATTGTAATGAGGTATTTTGGGGTGACCAAAAGCAAAACCATGAGGGTCATGGCCAAAGTGGACAATATCATTACAATGTGGATGTTAGTTGTCCCTGACAAGTGGTATCAGAGTCATGCCCCTTACCTAACCATGTCGGTGTGCCTCGATGACATAGTCATGGTTGATCTCGTGGTCGAGCTTATCCGACAGGGGTATGCTTTCATGAAGAGCGGCCTGGTTTAATGCTCGAGTTTAAACACGGATAGATGACTATTTGAGGGGAGGCTTTGTGGTCATTCGTTTGAGGGGATGATTGTTGTGTGTGCAAATGAGAAGATCATGAGTATATAAGTAAGTGCAAACAAAGTATCACATTGGTTAAGAAAGGGGAAGATGATTGTTGTGAGTGCAAACAAAGTCTCACATTGGTTAAGAAAGGTGGTCCTTCGTTTGAGGGGATGATTGTTGTGAGTGCAAAGGGGAAGATCATGAGTATATAAGTAAGTGCAAACAAAGTCTCACATTGGTTAAGAAAGGGGAAGATCATGGGTATATAAGTAAGGGACAACATGTACATTGTAACGAGGCCTTTTGGGGTGACCAAAAGTAAAGTCATGAGGGTGACTGTAATGGATTAAGGGTTTCAATGGGTTTATTTTTACCATAGTACACGTACTCGTTGCTCCCTCCAGGGCGTCATAACAGATTCAAAGCATTCCAATAGTTTTTAGCGGGCAATTCAAACCGTACCTAATTCTCTATATTAGTTGATAAGCTAAAAATATATATCATATATGTGTGTGGGTCTCGGTTGTGAGGGATTGGGACGATCTTTTTGGTTTAACGTTAACCTCATGAGTCATGCCATGCCTGACTAAGTCCAAACACATGGGAAAACGAACAACACCTCATTCATCACGTGTACATTATTATTATTATTTTTCTTCCCTTTTCCCCTTGATTTAAACATGTGTGTACCTAAAATTAGTTTGGATATTATGAAGTTTCCACACTCTATTTTTTTTTATTTCTTTTTTAAAAGGGTTTCCTCTCTATATAAACAGCCCTCTGCGTCCCTCATTTGAAACATAATTCAAATATATATATATCTCTCAATTTTTATACACTAAGAAAAAAATACACCAAAAAATGGCATGCAATTTGGTGAAGAATGCTGCAGTCACCAACCAATTATTAGATGCAGCCATAGCCAGATCACATGTAAAGCTTGGAAAAGGAATTGAGTCTGCCACTTTAACCACAACAAAGAAGCTGATTATGCCACCACCAATAAAGATGCAGCCTGCAACTCATGATCAAAGCAAGACCCAAAAAGCGATTAAGGAAGAAGGAAAATTTGGGAAATTCGGTGGCAAATTTGTGCCCGAAACTCTAATCACTTGCTTGGCCAAATTAGAAGCCGAGTTCAACTTGGTTTTAAACGATTCCAAATTCCAGGTTCCAAAATTGATTTTTTTTTTTTTTTTTTTTTTTTCATATCCGTTTTGATTTCATAGGCTCTGATATCATCTTCGATATCATGGGTTTCGTCTTAAAACTAATAGCAATTAGAGAAACTAATTTATTTTATAAAAAATATGAGGTCTCTTCGTCTTTTCAATGACGATGAAATAGAAATAAAATTTGAAATTGGGGTGTTGTGGTTTGTGCAGGAGGAGCTGGAGGTGGCGCTGAGGGACTTTGTTGGGAGAGAGACGCCGTTGTATTACGCTGAGAGGTTGACAAAGCACTACAAAAACCAGGAAGGAAAAGGTCCAGAAATATACATAAAAAGAGAGGATTTGAATCACTGTGGAGCCCACAAGATGAACAATGCAATAGCGCAGGTTATGATTGCGAAGCGCTTAGGGCGGAAGCTCGTGGTTGCGGCCACCGGAGCTGGCCAGCACGGCGTTGCCACTGCAGCTGCCTGCGCCAAGCATGATTTGGAGTGCACTATTTTTATGGGCTCTGAAGATATCAAGAAGCAATCTTCAAATGTCCTCTTAATCAAGTTGCTGGGTGCTCAGGTACTTTTTTTTTTTTTTTTTTTTTTCTAACTAATCTTCTGTGGATGGATGAAAGATTTTCAATCTAATTCAAGATTTTAATAGTCTTAAATCACTAATCAACCCAAAAAAAAAAAACATAAAACGAATGTGTTATGATAAATTTAATTATATCAATGTTCTAACCAATAGATTAAAAAGATAATTGGCTAAAAGATTAAAAATCATTTAGGGAGTGTTTAGTCATCTACTTGAAATTAGGTAGACTTGATTATACGTAATATATTGAGCAAAAAAAAAATACTACAATTTAAGTGTTCCCACAGCCATAGTTATTGGGAGAATTGTACGACTGACCCCTATTTTAATTCATTTGTCAAACTGAACCAGATCCGAAAAATAAGTCAAACTGACTTTCTGCTGACATCATCCGTTTTTTTTTAATATTATTTTCTAGCTCTAGCTGCGGGCGCGAGCTGGTCTCGCTCTAGCTGCGGGCTGGTAAACTTCAAGATCTTGAAATTTTCAGATCTTAAATGAAGCTAGAGCTAGAGCGAGACCAGCCCGCAGCTAGAGCGAGATCAGGCCGCGCCCGCAGCTAGAGCTAGAAAATAATATTTAAAAAAAAACGGATGATGTCAGCAGAAGGTTAGTTTGCCTTTTTTTTTTTTTCAGATCCGGTCATTTTGACAATCCGCTTAAAATAGGGGATCAATCGTACAATTCTCCCATAGCTATTCCCTTGTCCACTTTAGATTCTCCTCAACCAAACTTTATGGCTATGCCTCTATGCACTTTAGATTCCCATCTTCTAGCCAACATGGGTCACTATCCAATGCTTATCAACATCGTACCTTAGGGTTAGGCATATATCTGTATCATAAAAAAATATATTGATGATAATCAATGTGGATTCGAAAAATCTATCGAGGTACTTTTATCATTTCTCTCTCGTACATTCAAGTGAGAAAAATTATCAGTCATATTATAGTCAGACCGGTTTTGTTTCGTAGGGTCCGTCCCGGACTATAATGGGAAAATGATCCCTTTTTTTTAAACAATAATTAATATTTTGACTAATGTGGGTGATAATAACTAATAACTGTCTGTGTGTATTAGGTGAAATGTGTAGAAGGAAAGTTCAAGGACGCATCATCAGAGGCAATAAGAGAGTGGGTGGGGAGGTTGGAAACGAGCTATTACCTGACAGGAACAGTGGTAGGGCCGCACCCATGTCCCGCAATGGTTAGAGAATTTCAGTCTGTGATTGGAAAAGAGACGAGAAAACAAGCCATGGAGAAATGGGGAGGCAAACCAGATGTGCTTTTGGCCTGCATCGGGAGTGGCTCAAATGCATTGGGACTCTTTCATGAGTTCCTCAAAGAAGAGGATGTGAGGTTGATTGGTGTTGAGGCTGCTGGCTTTGGCTTAGACACTGGAAACCACTCTGCTACTTTGTCTAAAGGCCATCTTGGGGTTTATCATGGTGCTTTCAGCTACCTTTTGCAAGATGATGAAGGCCAAATTTTGGTCCCACATTCTGTTGCCGTAGGGTAAGTGAAAAATTCAGGAGTTGTTCCGGACTCAATAGGTTAAAATAGTTAATCGTGAGTTATAATATAGTCCGTGCGTCAAACGTGGACAGTCTACCTAACTCCGAGTTGGTGCCAAACATCTCTTAAGTGGACTGTGAGTTATTATAACTAAGTCTACCCAAGTCTTAGTTGGTGTCAAACATTTCTTAAGAGTTTGTTTCACTTAGCATATCTGTATATTAAAATTAGAATCCAAATAGTAAAAAATCGATAAAAATAACTATTTTAAGTTAAATTATAAATTTAGTCCATGAATTTTTAAGATTGGGTCTATTAAGTCTCTAGATTTTTTAACTTTTTAGTTCGACATAATTCAAATTTATATTTAATAAACTAATTAGTTTTTAAAAATTTCAATATGGTGAATGACTTATTATATACAAAATTGAAGGGTCGGGAACTTAATTGATACGAAATAGAAAATATTTGCCAACAAGAGCATAGCTCAACGGCACGATGTATTGCTTAGTAACTATGAAGTCTTAGGTTCAATCTTCCACCCCAACATGTTGTCAAAAAAAAAAAAAAAAAATAGAAAGTATTCCATGATATAATTTTTTTTTTAACAATGATATAAACTCATTTTATTTATGTTAAACTTAAATATCTATAAAACTATATATTATAAAAATATATGGTATTATAAGAATAATAATTATACAAATTTTATTATCTAAAACACGTTGGTTCATAATTAATTATATTATCAAACCTCTTTAAACAATTGAACAGTTGTTTAAACACCCCAAAGGACCCAAATTAATTAAAATGTAAACCACTAAACTTATTGATAATTAATTATTGATGGGTTGTGAAATTGAATATATTGTTGCAGGCTAGAATACCCAGGAGTAGGGCCAGAGCTGAGCTTTTTGAAAGAGACGGGCAGAGCTGAATTTCACACGGCGGCCGACACGGAGGCGGTGGAAGCTTATAAACGGCTGTGCAAATTGGAAGGCATATTTCCGGCACTGGAGGCTTCTCATGCCTTTGCTTATCTTCACAAGCTTTGCCCAACTTTGCCCGACGGTTGCAAGGTGGTCGTCAATTGCAGTGGTCGTGGTGATAAAGATGCTGACATTGTCTTCAACTATCAACACTAATTTAGATACTTTCAATTTTCTTTTTTAAACTCGTACCGTGGATATTCGAACTTAGATCTTTTTAGTCTTAATTTAATACATCTGTAAGTTGAGTTATGCTCATGTTAGATAGATGATATTTTAATTTAATTTACAATCTTGTTTATATATATTTTGCAATAATGTGTTTGGATCCCTCTTAGCTTCTAGCCAACACGGTTGCATGGGTCACGGGAGTATTTATAGTACATTGGTGGTATGGAATTTTTTCATACCACTGCCTTTAAATGAATTAGAATGGGTCCAGTCAAACAACTATTTCGCTACGTGTCATTCATTTAAAGGGAATGGTATGAAAAAACTACATACCACCGATGTACTAGAAATTCTCCCCATGGGTCACTATCCAAATACACAATAACATTCAAATATCTTACCCCTAAGACAATAATAGAGCTTGGTAGGGATGAGAATTCTCCCTAGCTATTTAATGAGACGGTGACAATAAGTTTGACTAATAATAATTGTTTTGATAAGCTTTGAAACAAATTCGAGGTATTTTTACTATTTTTTTCATACATGATGAATATTTCTCTTATCCTAGTCTCTCACGTACATTTTGTCTCTATCGATGGAGATGGGTTGCGTGGGGTTCATCCCCAACTATAATGAGATTAATTTTTTTTAAATAATAATTAATGTCTAAGTAAGATTTTTTTCTTTTTTTCTTTTTTTCTTTTTCTTTTTTTTAACATGTGAAGAGGGCGAACTTGAGACATCTTCTAATTTGCAGCTATAGAGGTTGAGTTATGCTCATGTTGGCGCTTGGAAATGAGCTATTACCGGACATTGTTTGTCTACAACTATCAACACTAAATTAAATATTGATGTTAGAGCAGGTTAATATATGTTCTCTATTTTTAAAAGTTGTGTTATTTTTATTATTATTATTATTTCTATGGTTTGCAATTTTCTTACCTACTACTATTTCTTTAGACGTCAGCTTATGTTCTATATATTACATTTATAGCACGTGTGTCATATGTCCAAAACACGAGCCAATAGAAACACTAATAAATTGAAGCTTTTCTCCAATTGATAATAATAGCTTTTCTCCTATTGCAAATTAGGCGAATGGAGAAAAATACCTATAATTTTAGGTGGTTGTTTATTGGGTTGGTTGCATAAATAGCAATCAAGTTCAAACTAATTGCAAATTTAGCAAATTTTAAAATGTTTTGTAAATATGGCAAAAAAAATTGTTTCTATCACTCATAGACTTTATCATATCACTGATAGACTTTTATCACTGATAGACAATTATCACTCACAAAAATCTATAAAAATTTGAGGTGATCAGCGATAGACTTCTATCAGTCATAAGATATCAGCGATAGAAATTGTCATATCTGCAAAAAAAAATTAAAAACATGCTATATTTTTAATTATTTTATTCTAAATTGACATCTGTTACAATTTCTCGTTGTTTATTACCCTTTTTCAAAGCCTTCATCCATATAGTCTTTCCTCCACGATTGGTTTTAATGGTTAAGACCAACATTCTTTCCAGTTCATAAGTTTATTAGTTCACAATTAAGGCTTTAGATCATAAATTATACCAAATACAGATAGGTTGCTTTCATGATATATTGTTAAACCGGTTTTATAATAAACTTATTTATTATAGGTAGGATTTCGTAGTATTTTATGTATGTAATATATATATATAATAAATTAAATCTTATTTATTAATTTATTTATTTTCTTTTAAAATAATTTTTGAAGTATGGAATTTTGAGCGGTTGACATTCCTCTATGATATTCAAAACTTACCGTAATCCTTTGATTATCAACTTTTTCAAAAAATCTGACAAATCCTTGTTTGATAAACTTTGTTTTTCTCTTTGTATTTTTTCTTTCTTTCCCATTAGAATAGGATGTATTTATACAATTCTAATCTTCCAAAGCGTATAGAAAAACTAACTGAATACTAACTAAACTCTAACTAGTTTTCTAATATGGTAATTCCCTTAATATGGTGCAGGCTGTGGGGTTTTCTTGAATTTAGGTTCCGCTGTTTTTAGCACACATGACTATGTATGAGTATGAAAAGGGAACTGAGGGAGCAAATTTGTATCTTCCCTCCCTTTTGATGATGAATGAAGGGAACACTGAGGCGAAAACCTCTCCATCGAATTACTGAAGAGAACACTGAAGTTGAAATTCTTCGTTCTCTCCTTCAACAACCATGAAATTTGATTTGTGAAGCACCGACCCGCGTTCGGAGGCTCGCAGAGACTGATATTGCGTGATAAAACAATGATGCAAAGTCCTCATAAATTGAAAGATGTCATGTTGGCATCGACCTGAAGATTGAAGCATCAACCCACGTTTGGAGGCTCCTGGAAAATTAAAGATGCAATGAGCATCGACTTGACGTTTGCAACACCGACTCGCGTTCAAAGGCTGCAAATTTTATTTTTTTACCATAATATTTTATCTTATTCCCACTTTATTTTCAAGTTAGGCATTTGTGATCTGCTCCAACTTGAGGGAGGGTATTAAGGGAATTACCATATTAGGAAACTAGTTAGAGTTTAGTTAGTATTCAGTTAGTTTTCTTATACGCTTTGTGAGATTAGGGTTGTATAAATACATCATATTCTAATGAGAAAGAAAGAGGAAATACAAAGATTATAAACAGTGGGTTTTGTCAGGTATAAGAGGAAAAAGTTTTGTCAAAATCTCAAAATATATTTTCCTCCATCAATTTCAAAAAATAGGGTTTCCTCCAAATAGAAGACCAATTTTTTTTTTCCTTTCTAAACAGCGGCATTTGAACGACGATGGCGGCGACTCGAACACGCAGCGATAGATTTCGACGACTTCTTCTCCACGCGTGGACAGCCAAATACCAGAGCGTAAGTTTTCTTCGTCAAATTTTGACGACCTCAACCTAGACAGATCCACGACAGCGGCGTTCGAACACGCAACAATAGATCGACACCAACAACTCGAACGCGCATTCCAGCAAACTAAATAGATTTCGACGACCTCTACTCTTAAGTGTTGCAGCATACCAAATAGATTTCGGCGACCCTAGACGAAGGCATCGATCCTTGACGACGAGCAGCGGCACGACGTATAGATCCGGCGAACGGTAGCTTGAAAATGTCTTCCTATCATCCTCCATCATCTCCTCCAAAGTGAGTGATAAGAGATTTTAGATTTTTTTTATATTAGCCTCTGACAAATGGGTCACTAAGAGTTCACGCGAGAGAAGAGAGGGAGATGACGAATGTCATGAAGTTGAAGATGAAGTTTAAAGTTTAACTTTTTTTTTTTTTCATTCTCATAGATGTGAGATATATTATTTAATAAGATGTGAGATATATTATTTAATAATATGAGGTATATATTATTTTTTTCGTCCTATATTATATTAGATAGTATAAAGGTATATATTCTTGTTTTAATTATATGTTTATATTTTATAAATGTGGGGTATACTTAATAATATGAGATGTATAATTTAAATTAATATATATATATATATATATATATATATATATAAACGGAATATATGGGTTGGATTAATATATATTTAGTATCATCAAATATAAAAATGAAACACTAAAAAAGAAATAAAAAAAAATTACAGCAAAAAAAAAATACAGAAAATAATTAAATTGGACTATGATTTAAAAGTAAATCATCAATTACATTAATTATCATATTTTTTATTATTATTATTTTTATGAGTGGTATAAATATAAATGGACTGCTACACATATAGCATTTGAGACATATGATTGTCAGACAATTAATTTTAAAAAACTAGACCTTAATTTAAAGGGAAAAAATCAGTTTATACCCCTAAACTTTGAGGGTTGTATCAATTAAAACCCTAAACTAACGATCATATCAATTTAAACCCTAAACTTTCATAAGTGTATCAATTTACACCTTCTATTAAAATTTATTTGAAAAAAAGTTCATTTAAACGAGTGAAAACTTATAATTTTAACAATTAAACTCATAAACTTTCATAATTGAATCAATTGTATGAAAGTTTAGGGGTTTAATTGATCAATTACAAGTCTCCACACGTGTGAAAACTAACCTTTTTCTAATGGAGGGTGTAAATTGATACACTTAAGAAAGTTCAGGGTTTAAATTGATATAATTGAAAGTTTAGGGTTTTAATTGATACAACCCTCAAAGTTTAAGGGTATAAATTGATTTTTTCCCTAATTTAAACTCATTCTTATAGTTACCCATGTTTTATTGGTTCATGATTGTTCAGGTCCAAATCTCACATGTTTTCTTTTATCTTTTATCTTTTTTTTGTTTTTTTTTTTAAATCTTCATACTTAATAGACAAATTTTGTCTCAAAAAGTCAAAATAGTTAGAAGATAGAATCATTAACCCTTAAAATTGTAAGTTGGTCTAATCCATAGATTGACCATTAATTAATTTTTTAGATTAATATTGATTAGTTTATTCATTATTAACCTATCATAGTTTTAAATATTTTTAGAATATCCTTTATTAACATTCATTATTAATATATCATATTTTTCTTACCTTCATTTTTTTATTATTTATTAAAATATATTTATTAATTATAATTAATTATAATTAATTAATTTAAAATAAATTTATGGTTTATTGCATAAATAGCAATCGTGCTCAAAATAATGGTACATATAACAAAATATAAAATATTTTACAAATATGACAAAAAAATCAGTGATAGTTACTGTCAAAATTCTATAAAAAAAAAATATTTATTACTGATAGATCAATGACTATTAGAAGTCTATTAATGATAAAAATTGTTATATCAAAATATTATATTTTTAATTATTTTACTTTAAATTGATTTGGTACAATTTTTCATAAATTTGTCATTATTAATAATGAACTATAGTTAATAAAATTAATTACATATTTCATTTTGTAATAAATAAATAATCATATATTTATTTAATTCATTTTTGTCAATACAAATAGATTGAATTAATGTAATTAAGGATATTTATTAAAAAAGAATTAATTAATTAATTTTAATTAGTTAAATTAAAGTATAAGTATTCATTATTTAATACTTATATTAATTATCAAATTAAAATTATAATTTATTATTAATTATTTAGTTTTTATTAATACTTTGAATAAATTTTGAATATTTTATTAATTAAATATTTAAAATTATATGATTATCAAGATTAATTTCTTAAAATAAATACAAACTTTTTTTTTAATAACATTTGTATAAAATACAGTAATCTTTTATTTTCAGGCATATTATTCTCAACAAACATGAGCTCCACGGGCATATTGCATGTAGAGATGTCCATTATTTACTCTGCGGGGACCCGCCCCGACCGAAGCAGGAAATTCTCGATTACACGGGCAATGGAGCAGAGAGCGGAGAATTTATTTACCCCACTAAACGGGACAGGACGGGTAATAACATACTAGTTCCACCCTGAATACCCGCCACGCCCCGCATAATTTTTTTTTAATATATATTTTGTCATAAAAAAAATGCATCCTCATCCCTCAGCCTAAAAACATAACCACACCGACTAAATGAAAGGAATTCAATATATATATAATATTAATTAACTTAACGAATAATAAAAAAAAATGGTTAAAAATAAATTAAAAAGAAAATTACTCAGGCAAGATTAGGAATACTCGATTTTCATAAATGTCCCGTCCTCGGACTCTACCCCGCCCCATAGATTTCTCTAATTGCATGACTTACTAACCAAAAGGTTCAAAGTTTAAATCCTTCATCCTACATGTTAAAAAAAAACTTTTTTGTGTGCCTAAGAAATCTCTTAACTTTAAATGTCTCATAGGTTTCTAAATTTTCAATTTTGTTTCTCCTTCAATTTCGTGTCTAGTGGTTCCGTAAATTAAAAAAAAAATGAATATGTTAGGGACATATTAGATACAAATTTAAAAATTTAGAGACCTATATTGGACAAAAAAAAAAAAAAAATTATCTTCAACCTAATTGATGAATCATTTTGAGATTTAATGAAAGTACAAAGACTAGATTTAAACATTTGAAAGTACAGAGACTAAAATGGAATTAAGACACTTTAGACCAAAATGATATTTTAAATATAGATTTTATTTCATAGGCTCATAATGTTCTTAAGGGAACGTTTGGCCCAAGGAGTTGGAGGAGTTAGAGTTGTTTAGTCTGAAGATGTTTAGTGTGGGGAGTTCTTTAGTCTGGGAGTTTTGAAGTATGTGTGTTTGAGAGTTGTTTAGTCTGGTCTGAAGTCTGTGGTGTGTTTGGGGCATGGAGTTGTTGAACCTGGAGTTCTCAAGTCTGAGTTTATTTTAGCGGCTGTCTTTGCATAATTTTTTTCCTACAAACTTTTAAAATTTCATTATTAAGGACTTATTTCAATTCCAATAAATTCTAAAAATGATTTTTTTTATTTTTATTTTATCTATTCTTTAAAAAAAAAAAAATTAAAGACAACAAAAAATAATTCTGAGCACAATACCGTACATTATATGTATATATATATATATTCATCTTGGTTAAGACTCATCTTTAATTTTATGGATTATAAGATTGAGATTTTTGTTTTATTAATGTAGGTATATTTTACTAACGTTCTTAATGATTAAAAAAAAAAAATATATAGTTTTACCCTGACCTATGTGTCAAACACATCTTTCTCTGTCTCCACTTTTTTTAAACTCGTCATTCCATCTCAATCCACTACCCCTGAAAACTAGCATCTCAACAATCACGGTTTATTTTAGCTTTTTTTACAATTTTTTCTACAATTTCTCATATTTTCATTGCTAAGGACTTTTTTCAATAAATTCTAAGAATGCGATTTTTACTTTTTATTTTATGTATGCTTCACAAATTTCTTTGAAGATAATAAAAATAATTTTGACCACAATACTTCACATTCTTTTTTCAATATCACTCACATAATTATTCATTTTATTTGGATAGTTTTGAAATAAAAGAAAGTCGTACGGTGTTAAATATTACATTTAAATTTGAAAGATTTTAATCCATTAATTTAAACGGATCTAAATAAGCTGATGTTTTTATTTCTCCCCACATTGTAAGAATAATACATTTTGAATTTGGTTTAAGTAAAAATTTTGATTGAATAGCCTAATTTATATTTAAAATAAGTTGAATTGCATTTTTAGTCTTTTTACACATTTTGTTTAAATTACGTTTTTTTTTTTTAAATAATTAAAAATAATGTGGGTGGGAGGGAGAGAGGGGAAGAGAGAGAAATGTGCAGCCTTGGAAAACGGGACAGAGTTGAATAGTAATTACGGTAGAAGTCTGGGGAGTTGAAAAACAGGACAGAGTTGAATAGTAATTACGGTAGAAATCTGGGGAGTTGAATAATAATTATGGTTGAAATCTGGGGAATTGATATTTTTTATTCGAGTTCAACAAGTCTGTGGGCTAGATAAAACTTCTACCCCAACTCGTTCTCCAACAACTCCTTGAGCCAAACACCACCTAAATGTTTATTATGGTAAACAATGAATGGTGGTGCTATTAGGAAAAAATGATAATTTTTGTTTAGATTTTACTATTATAAGTTTTGTTTTGTAATATTTTTTTTTAATCTTAAAATGAACAGTTTATAAGTCTTATTTCCTTAAAAAAAAAAAAATAAATAAATAAATAAAATAAAATAAAAATTACAATTTTTCTTATGGGTCCCACATTTAATTCACACTACCAATTTTCGTAAACATAATTAATTGTAACAAAGTGGATCCCACAAATTTGATTACATTTAGTTTACTTGATTACGGATTTAGGGAAGTAAACAGGTCATTAGTTTAATGTCAAACATAGAATAAAGGCTAATAAACCAACACATAATCAAACCCAAAATGAACATTAATCTTTCATTTGTGAACTATGGATAAAGATCTCATTGAAATTTAAATTGCATTCAAAACTCATTTACTAAACTCTTGTGCCAATAAAATCCCCATTAAGATGGTCAACAATTTCATTTCCAAAAATAATAATAACAATTTCATATACCAAGAAAATACAGATTTGGAAAAGGAGAATTTCACTCTGATCCATACAGCTAAAATTCAAACTCCCACATATGAGTATATTCATAGAATAATTTTGTTGACAAACCAATGTAGAAAATAAAGTTAGAATTGAACAGACTTTATTGTTTTTAGTCCTCGCAATATTTTCTAAGTAATCAAAGATATCATGGCAAACAATTCAACAGACTTTATTGTTCATGAATTGTCCGGACAAACTCGACTCGACCCGAACTTCATAACTTCACCTCCCTAAACAGAGATAAAAACATGGGAAAAAAAACAAAAACACAAAAACAAGAGTTGTCCATGGTCCATTCCATGTACCTTCGATTCCGTTTGAATGCAAAACGCGTCGAGCAAGATCTGATAGCAGCAACTACAGCTCCATTCATAGCCCTGCAGATGTCAAGTCAAACACCATAGATGTAACAGGCAGCTAGGACTCCCACTCACTCAAATTATTAATCTATATGAAGAATCACAAGTTAATGATCGTGATTCTTGAGTCCATTCAATGGGAAACGTACAAGATATTCTGTACTAAAGCATTTCATTCGAACGTACAATTACTAACCCTTGTTTAGATACGGATTTAGATCTTAAAACTTTCAGGAAATTCCACGGCAAAGACGAGGGTTTTTGCCTCTTTTAGATTGCAATATGTATGGCGCATGAAAATTTCCATTTTAAAATATACAATGATTCAAGCATAAGCCAAGTAATTCTAGCTACACTACTGTGAGAACAAGCGATCATGGGGAAAAACTTGTATAAGCTACAGCGAGTACAGAAATCCATCTAGGCTAGCTCCGCAAACGTTTTCTTCGACTACCCTCTTCACTAACTCCCTGCAGTCAAAAATTAACAATGTGAATTACAAAAGAACATAAAATCTTGCAGCTAACAAAGCGCCTGGTACATGTACAAGCAACCAAAAAAAAAATTGTTTTTTTATTTGATGAATAACCGAACTTTCATTGAGAAAAAAATGAAATAATAGAAGGTCATACGAAGAAAGAGCACACAGAAAATGAGACAAACTACAAAAAGGGTCTCAGTCAAGAGAAATAAGACCTAACTAATAATTACAAAAGAGCTTTGAAACAGAAGTCCAAAGAGACACAGAATCAGACAAGGGACCAACCTCGCAAGGACATCTCTCAAGCCCTCTAAAAACTCTAATTGTAGATTTCTTGTGAACTACTATCTTTTCATAATTATCTCGTAATTACATTGTTAAATAAACTTCTAGAGCAATTCAAGCCAATGACATAAAAAGGAAATGAAAGGAAAGGACAGATGACATGCAGATAATCAGATTGATCTAGGGAAGAAACAGAAAAGATGTAAACAAACATACCCCTTGTTCATCTTGGTCAAAATTTTCAGAGGGAACCACATTAGATTCAGTCATGCATTTAGCATGCACTATGGGCCCTAACTGAGATTTATCCATGCCGGCTGTTTGTCCATCGGGTGCGTTCATGTAGACAGCACCCCTATACATCCACTCCTCTGTTTCATCACTGTAAAAATCATCAAAAGGTTCTCCACATAGTGCACACGTCTTCTGATCCTCATCTGCGGGAACAGCTAGTTCTTCATCATCCTTTTTCTCTACAATGACCTCAGCAGGCAAAAATCCTGGAACTGCCTCGGTTCCCAAAGCCTCTGCACCACTAAGCCACATGCTTGTACTTACAAACCACTTACGGGAAGGCTTTTGCTTCCTACTTTTTGACATACGGTTTCTAGTGACATGCCAATCCATATGATTACTATGCTCTTCCTGGGACTTGAATCGAAGGCCACAGGTCATGCATTGTCTAGGAAGATCAGCATATAGAGCAGTTATTGCAGATTCATGTCGCACCTTGAGTACATCTGGATTGAATTCCAACCCAACAGAATCCTAAACATTTAACTCTCTTAGTGGATAAAATACAACAGTATAAAAAATTAAATACCCAAACTAAAGCTATTAAGAGGGATATTACTCAGATGTATACCTGTACAGAAGCTTGATTGTTCAATGAGATTAAACCCTGGGCCATGAGAGAACTTATCAGGCCAGAAAATGCAGTTCCTGGTTGCTGACCAGGAACAAGGGATCTTGCCTTTTGAGAGATAGGTATCGTTTGAACAGAAGTAGGATGAGGCCCAGGTGGTAGAGGTGGCAGCGGCCCCCCTTGTAAATGCAAAGGGTTACCAAGGCTATTATGAACAGGTAAGCTCCATTGCCCGATAGGGGCAGAACTTGACAAACACTCACTAGCAGGGCGATATCCTTGTGAACTGTATCCTTGACTCAAGGATGGTGTCATTAAATGTTGTAATGCTGGAGGTACTGCTGATGCACTAAAATTATCCTGCAAGTCCTGAGATGGTAGAAATTGTGGTTTTAAAGGGATGGCCTGCAATTGGTTTCCCTGAGTCAAAGGAATACGCCCAGTATTACCAACTTGTGGCGACTTAGTTGTAAGACTTAGCTCCTTATTTCTCAAATTATTCATCTGCTGCTCAGGCAAAAAAGACCTATTTGCACGGTTGATGAAAGAATTGCTACCATTTAAAGACTCAAACTGACTCTTATTGTGTCTTGGTACAGGAAAAAATGGAGGCCTAGAGGGTGGGCAAGAGTTGGGAACATTCCCAGGATGCCTTGGGCCCATAGATTGTACAACTGATTGTGACTCCATGCTAGAGTCAAGACCAGAACCCAATCTTGAAACAATGCTAGGGGGCCTATGCAAAGCATCATTTGTCAGAAGCTTATCGCCAAAAGGAGAAATCTTGTCCCCACCAGATGAAGCTATGCCTCTCCCCAACAAAGGCATCTGAAAATTCCTTCCTGTTCCTTTAGTGTTCACGAGGTTCTGGGATGTCTGAGAGAGGTGATTCTGCATATTCCAAATATCCTGATGATAGGCAAACCCAAACTATAATTAACGTTTTGAATGCAGAGTTCCTACTACATACTCTTCAACAGAACTGTACATATAATTTATTGGGGAAGATCATTACCAAATGTATGCTCTCAAAAATGAACACAGATATATCACCAATTACAAAGCTTTTACACGCTGTGGGAATCTAACCGGTTCATTCTACTACAGTGTATGATAAGGACCCAATGTTATAGAATAAGTGAAATTATGAGAGATTGAAAACATGAAATATACTAATTACTTTGATCCAAAGCTACAATAACTCCAGAATTAAACCACAAAAAAAAAAAACTTTAGTGTAATGCTTGATCACGAACTTAAAAAACATAACATGAACAAAGATGCTTTTACAATAACATTTGATAAACTCCAAGCAAAGAATACCAGAAGAATGATAATAATGAGAAGAAAGAGATGACTGAGCAAACAAGTTCAGGAAACATACAGATGCTGATGGGACCACATCTTCAATAACTATGGAGTTATCAATAGAAGTAGGCAGCTGAACCTGACTAGACCAATTGCTTCTCATTCCAGGCTCTATAGACATAGCATTTGATCTGTCAAATCCTATTCTTGTCCTAAATCTTGAAGGCGGGATAGGTGGTTTCAACATATCATTACTTCTGCCTCTGTCAGCTAATGTGGGGCTCATATCTTCCCAATCAAACTCCTCTTCTTCAGTGTTCTGCCAAGTTACTGGGGTCACCTTGTTGTCTATACCATTAATAGAAAAATGTTCAACCTGTGGTGGATTGTCATTTAAATAGCCTTTTCCTTTATCGCTTCCATATGCTTCAATTAAAGCTCTTGGTCCCTCAAGTGCATGTCCATTTCTAATATTATATGAAGTACTTTCAAGTCCATTCAAATTATCATCAGGATATTGTTTTCTCCTCCATTTAGTTGTATCCTCATTTCGATCAATCATTCTAGAACCTTCATAATCATATACATTCTGCGATGGTGAGGCTCTAACTGCTTCAAGTTCATCACCAACTGATTGTAGAGGTCTATTGTGTCCAATTCTTGAAGACAGAGACGATTTCGGTAGCTTTATATTTGCTTTATTTGTTCCAAGAGCAAAAGAATCCTGACCCATGCTTCCCATTGAATTAAATGGTTGAGCTCCACCATGTTCGAGAACATCTGCATTTTCATAGTCATACTCATCGTATCCAGGAGCAAGTTTTTTATCATGAACTTTTAGAGCTGAGGTCCCTCTTGCATCTTGCATATGCTGCAGAGCTAAAAGCTAGTTACATATTTGAATGTTATTTCTCTACCATGTATGCTAGATATTCAAAAGAAAACAGAAAATTAACAGTCCGACTTGCATTAAATTAAAGTTGGGGAATCATGTTGGGAGGTGTGTGTTGCGTTCAGTGTTTTCAAAGCACAAGGCGCACTCTAAGGTGACAAGATCTTTAATCGCCTCAAGGCGAGAGGCGACAAAAAGGCGTTGCCCAACTAAAGCAAGGCGCACTTAATAAAATAATAAATAAATATTATTTTTTACCCCAAAAAAAAAATAGTAGAAATTTTGCCATTTGACAATTTGGCTAGCATGCAGCTAGCATTTCTTTAATGTTGGCAGCCAACCCTTCAAATTCTTCTAGGAAATGTAAGCAATGAAAAGAGTTTACATGACTAACTATTATTCTTCCTTCCGAATTCCAGCCTCTTTTCTTCTTCCTCTTCTTCCTTCTTTGATAAGCATCCATGGATGTTTGAACAAAAAAGATGGCTTCTACATTTATTTTTCTACTACCTTTTCCTGTGGGCAGACTCTTTAAGTTTTTGTGGGTTTATGTTATGGATTAAAAAAAACTCAAGGAGAAATTCACTCAGCCGCGTGCCTCCTTCACAGGCAAAGGCGCACGCCCGATTGAAGAGCGTGGCCCAAGCCATGTCGGAGGCACACTCCCCTGAAATCTCCTCACCTAAGGCGCACGTCTCGAAATCACTGGTTAGATTGTGTGTATTTCACATACATATTTAAAGATATAAAAGATGACGCAAGACAAATGTATAAAATATGAATTTTATATTTGGACATAATTGACTATGCACAAAATCACCAAAAATTTGAGGAACGTGATTCTATCTTCCTCCTTTTTTCTGACATGAAACAAATGTTAATAGTAAATAAATATAACCAATAATAATATTATTATTAATTTTAAAATATATTAAAAAAAGAGGCAAACACCCAAAATAAGCCAAGGAATTATAAAAGGGCTATCCTATTACCTATAATTACTGAAATAGGAAAATTACAAACTAATTCAGAAAAAAGAAGAAGAAGAAGCAATGGTAGAAACAACGAAGATAGTAGAATCTCATAAATTTTCTTTAGGAATTTCTCTGTCATTGGATCTCTAAGGTTCCTCCTTCAGCCAAATCTTCCAAAAGAAGAAGAAGAAGAAGAAGCAATAGTACTGCAAGGCCATAGAACCTTCCTTTTTTTAAGGGAAAGCTGCACGCCATCTAATAAATAAACTCCTAGGTGCTTTTGTATCCACTTCAACTTATCAATGAAATGTTTATGTTTCCTATCAAAAAAAACTCCTAGGTGCCATTCAGCCAAGGAGAGAGATTGGAGAGACTATCCCAAGGAGAGTCGGAGACCACAAGAAAACACAGTCCAAAAATAAGTGCTCAGCGGTTTCCTATATTTGCTGGCACAGAAAGCCCCAACCAGGCCTGAGACAACAATTTGGATGTCTTCTCTATAGAATATCATTTGTACTTGTGAAACAAATGCTTAGTAGTTCTAGTTCCCCTATTTGCTGGCACAGAAAACACCAACCAGGCCTGAGACAACAATTTGGATGTCTTCGGTATAGAATATCCTTTGTACTTGCAAAACAAATGCTTAGTAGTTCCTCTATTTGCTGGCACAGAAAGCACCAACCAGGCCTGAGACAACTATTTGGATGTCTCCTCTAAATAACATCATGTGTATTTATCCCTTGGAGAATAATCGACCAGAGGAAGATCTTACACTCATTGGGAACTTTACGTTTCATATTTTTACATACAACAATCTTGAAGAATAATATTCTCCCCTGCTGCAAAAAATCCAAATAAGGAACTCATATAAATGAATCCCAAGTCACAAGTGATTGAGCTTCCACAATCTTCTGGCCTAGTCTTACTTAATCACTGGAGAGATAGAGTGTCGTGGAAGTTGGAACCTAATGGACTCTTCACCATAAGTTCCCTTTTAAGTGACATTTCCCCACCTATAAACGAGCTTGAAAATCTTTATGATCTCATATGGAAAGGTATTCACCCCAAGAAGATCAAGTTCTTTTTTATGGGAGCTACCACACAAGGCTATCAATAATGATAAGTTGCAAAAAAGGTTACCCCACAAGAAAATCTTCCATGAGATAGAGTGTCATGGAAGTTGAAACCTAATGGACTCTTCACCATAAGTTCCCTTTTAAGTGACATTTCCCCACCTATAAACAAGCTTGAAAATCTTTATGATCTCATATGGAAAGGTATTCACCCCAAGAAGATCAAGTTCTTTTTATGGGAGCTACCACACAAGGCTATCAATACTAATGATAAGTTGCAAAAAAGGTTACCCCACATGGCTCTTTCTCCACAATGGTGTATTCTTTGCAAAAATCAATCAAAATCACAAAGTCACTTGTTGATTTCTTGCCATTTTGCCCGTATGTTTTGGAATGAAATATCCTCCTTCAATTGGCAAACGGCTCTACCGGATGAAACAAAGCTCTTTCTAGCTCTTATCCTTGGAGGTCATCATTTCAAAAAGAAGAAGATTTTATGGGAGAACTTCACAAGGGCTTTTTGTTG
This sequence comes from Herpetospermum pedunculosum, assembly GCA_028017165.1. NCBI lineage: Eukaryota > Viridiplantae > Streptophyta > Magnoliopsida > Cucurbitales > Cucurbitaceae > Herpetospermum > Herpetospermum pedunculosum. The sequence goes on from CM051528.1 coordinate 64,375,803, forward strand.
GATTATTTGGCAAGAAAGGAACAAACAAAATTTTCAAGAAAAAGAATCTTCTTATTTTAGGTTCTTTGAAGCTATTGTTAATACGGTTGTGACTTGGACCAAACGATCCCCTCTATTTGATCACTATAGCTTTGATACCCTCCTATCTAATTGGAGAGGTTTTTTGTACTCATGGGGCACCCTTTCTTATGTAATTTCATATTATTAATGAAATTGTTTCTTATTAAAAAAAAAAAAAATTGCTGAAAGGGAGGCCAATCCTCAACTTCCCCACCCATAATGGTCTACTGAAGGAAACATTTCATGAATTCAAGATATCAATCCAAATCTCTGACTGCAGCCCCAATGGAATTAGCCAAAGCATACAACCTTTAAAAAGCATCACAAAATATGAAATTGCCGTACCCAAAAACCTCACAGAAACTCAATTTCCAAACTTGAAATAAAATTGTTGTCTGGAAATATGGACAACTAAGCAATGTGATCCTACGGGCAGTTGAGTAGGTAGAAGTACCTTGCAAAATGTCCTAAAAAGTCAATCACCGGGTTGGCCTAGTAGTCATTAGGACTAGTGAAAAAACAAATGAGCTTAGAGGGAATAGATTCAAGTCATAGTTAGTCACCTACCTAAGATTTTAAATCTTGCAAAATGTCCTAAAAAGTCAACCACCATGAGTTGGCCTCGTGGCCATTAGGACTAGTGAAGAAAAAAAATGAGCTTAGAGGGAATAGATTCAAGTCATGGTTAGCAACCTATCTAAGATTTAAAACCCTGAGTTTTGTTTACAATCAAATATAGTAGGGTCGGGCGATTGTCCCATGAGATTAATTGAATTGTGCACAAGCTAGCCTAGACACTCACAAATTATTTTTTTTTTGAAAAATGGCCGAAACTGTAAATTCCATAAATGACTCCCCCACCCCTAAAAAGAAACATAAGTATCGAGTCTCCCGAAAAGAAATCTCTAATGACTTATTCCATCTTTGGGGTCACCTTTATAGGAGTCCTAAAAACTAATTATCATAGATAAGAAGATTTGAAAGTGTAAATTATGCAAAAGTTGACTTACCACCTATGGAACTAAGAGTCAGAGCTCCCCTCCATCAACTTCTTTGAAAAAAAAATCCATAATAGGATCTCAAAGCTAGAAGATTTAGGATTCACCCAAGAGATAAACTCACTTAAGAAAGAGACTAAGAACCAAACTTGCAATGCCTGTATCATCACTAGTAGAGGTATCAATACCCACCAACAAGGATTTCGCTAAATTTGACTAGGCTTACATCGTCTCTAGAAAAGAATTGTCTTCCTCCTTTCTCTTAGAATCATATATTCATATAGAAAAGATCCAAATTTTCATATATTCATAGGCAATTAATTTAGAATGTTTGCCTCCATAGTTGTTATTTACACGTAATACGTCAAGGAGCTGCACTCTAAAGGACCTTAGTTTGAGGGATTGATATTCCAATAACCCACCCACTTCCCCAGAGTCAAAAATATATTGATTTCTTCAGTCAAAATTGATTTTGGACAAAACGACAAAACGCACCCAAAAACTTTCTGACCAAGTATACCATACACAATAGAGTATACCCTAAACCCAAAAAAAACAGATGAAGCAAACCCAACAGTGTATTCTAAGTAGCAAAAGAGATAGATGCTCACTTTATCCACCACTGAGTGATCCAGTTGACGCAAGTATTTTGGATTGACATGAATGCCATGAGTTGGCCGAGGAGACTCAGAAGCCCTTGAGGATGTCAAACCTGGGGACTCTTGTGTTGTTAACTGAGAAAGTTGAGCATCAATCTTACGAAGGACGGAAGGTGGAAACACAGTTGACCATGTCCCAAATAGGTGACGCATTGCATTGTGCAAACTAGGATGAACTTGCCTATAAGCCTCACAAAACACCTAAGTACCAAAAAAGAAGAACATAGGATCGATGAGAACTTCATGAAATTCAAACTAATATCTGTATGATTATTGATTGAAAACATAAGAAACAAAAGTGTGCAACGGAAATCAAAATTTACATACCTCAGGTAAACGAGACGAGAAATAACTAATGTATTCGTGCCCAACATTCTTTACAATACTGTCCAATAGGTATAATGAAGGAAGTTTTTGGTCAACCGGAACCTGCACGTAAATTTGAAATGATGAACTGGAAAGTAGGCGTAGTCTCGGAGGATACGAGCATCAAAGAAGACAAAAACCTAAATTCCATAGCCCAAATCCCCATCAAATCGAAAATAAACAACACCAAGAGAACAAATATGAGAACATACTTCCATCATATACGACCAGAAATTGAAACATTCGAAAGAGTTTCTGAAGTGAAATTAGAGAAACAAACCTCGAGAATACGCGCACAAATTAAGTCGGCAATGCCCTTCCCATGTTCTCTCTGCTCGTCAGAAAGAACAGTGAGATCCGTGATGATGGGTTTGGAATTAAAGGTGAGTTCCGACAACATGAGTTCGTACAACTGCACGATATCCTCAGAGGAAGGAGGGGGAACAGAATCATGGCCAGAGATTCTGAAATCGTCATCCCGCTGCTTTAGCTGAGCTCTGAAGCGGTGAGCTATGGAAGGGGGAGACTTTTGTGGCAAGTCATTGGGCATAGCCCTACCGGTGGTGGTGGTGGGGAGTGGGCGGTCGGATGGATATGGTGAAATTCTAGGGTTTCCTCGTGAAATTAAGAGCTTTTCCGATTCCATGAACATGAAAGGGGTCATGAAATGCAAAGTGAGTCGATTGAGTTCAGAATTTTATCCCGCCAAGGAGGGAAGAGAATTGAATTAGGGTTTCTTCCCACCATAGAAGAAGCTAGAGAGAGAAAACAACCAGGAGAGAGAGAGAGAGTCTATGGTGTGGCTTACTTTAATTCTTCGCCGCTGTTACACTATCGAATCAATTTCTCGTAGTATTATTCGGCTTTTTTTTTCCTTCGCCGGTGTGAATATTTTTTTAATTTTATTTTTAAAAAAATATTTTTTTTTACCACATGTGCTACTCCAGATATCAACGTGCTATATTTTGATGACTAATTTATACTATGTTCATGGGTTAGAAAAAATAATTTACATTCTAAACTTTACGTATTTAATCAATAAAAATTTGTCAATCAGTCAAATCGAGTATGGTTCAATTGACATAAAGTTGTGCTCTTAGTTGCAACTCAAAAATTCAAATTTTTTAAGAGGAGAGCTATGGAGACAGACTTGTGAATTGCTTGTCTATATTCTACTTCTAAGTGCTGTCAACGTGAAATTATAATAAAAACTAATATGAACAAGTATTTCTCTCGTGCCTCAATTTTTATTCCACTATGGTTATGTATATCTCATTATTTCAAATTGTAACTAATTCTTGCAACTGCCAAAGCGAGCATAGCTCAGCTGGCATATGTATGACTTGATGACTAAGAGGTCTGTGGTTCGAATCCCCCCACCCCCAATGTACTCAAAAAAAAACTAATTCTTGCAACTACTTTTGTTAACTTGACTAATTTTTTAGATACTATTTTATATAATAATTTATTTTCCTAACCTTTTTATCATATAAATCTAAACAAATATGAAAATATTATTTTTAATTTAAACTATAAAAATTATAAACAATTAACCTATAATCATTTATGTATTGAATATTAACATATAAATAATTAAAATAATATGTCTATTTTGGTCTTTATAGTTCAGATACACTAATTTTATTTGATTTTTTTTTTTTTTTTTACATGTTAAGGTGGAAAATTGATTCTAAGACCTCATGGTCACTATGCCATTATGTCCGTGAACTACTCTTGTTGGCAATTTTATTTTAACTTACCAAAAGCTTTTTTCTTTATTTTTTTTCTTTTTTTTAAGGTTTAAAATTGAAATTAAAAAAACTACACATTGACCTTCATATAATAGCTAATTTTCATAAAAGCTTAATATGACTACTAATTTTTCTAAATGCACAATTAGCTCTACAACAATCCGAAACAAAGCCTTATTTATTTTTTTTAGATATGAATTGTCATCCACTATTTTTTTTTCTTTATTAACCAATCATAGTGGGCCTAAATATTCACACAAACTAGCTCAAATACTCAAACGAAAACAAAAGGGAAATTATTGTAGATGCCCATTTTTCGTCAAATCAATAAATATTTCCCAACAAAAATATGGTTTATGTTCATTAAAAATAGGATTTAAGGGGCATTTGGCCCCGGTAATGGGTTCAGAATCCTGAGAATCAAAATTCGGTGGATTTATTTGGGAGGGTTCTGAACTCTGGAAATCAGAAAAGGGTGTTTGGGGTGTGGGAAGCTTGGAAATCAAAAAACAGTGTTGGGAAGTCTGGGAATCAGAAGTCAGTGTTTCCGGTGCACTGTTTTGAAACCCGGGTTTGGGCAATTTTTTTTTCCTTTTTTCCTTTCGCTACTTTTTTTCTTTCTTTTATTCTTCTTATTTTTTAGTGGATGTTTTGTGAATTGTATAATTTTTTATGCAACATGTGACTTTTTTTACACGTTTGAATGAAACATTTAATTTATGTTATAGTCTAAAAATAAAAAAATTATTTCCATCAATTGAAACATTGCTTACAAGAATCAAATATATATTTGGATAAAGAATTAAAAAATTAAATGTTTCATTCAAACGTCTCAAAAAACATAACATGTCATGTCAATCGATTTGTTTTTTTTTTTAAATATATATTTAGATAAAGAATTAAAAAAATGAAATAAAAAACACAAAGGGAAGAAAACAAGAATTAAACAACAACCTACTATTATATTTGGATAATATTCTCAAGTATGTATCTCTTAAATACAAACTGAAATTTACACTCAAGAACTTAAAGAACTAGCATTGGAAGGAAATCTTGATTCAAATCATAATCTTTAGAAGTTATTTCAAACATTTTATAAGGTTAAGCTTCGCATAGATTATAAAACGAGAAAAAAAAAATATATAATTTTGTAATTAGAGAAAAATCACATTATATTTTAAAATCAATTGAATATTGTTAATATATTTTTTTTTTAATTTGTTAACTTAAAAATTAAATATTATTTTTTAAAATATTAAGATGACGCCTCAAATATTTTATTTTATCTTACAACTAAAAAATTAAACATATTTTGAGCTATTGTAAATTAGATTAAATATAAATAAATTTAAAAAAAATAATTTTATTTAGATAAATATAATTAGAAAACTATATAATTATAATTAGAGGGGTGAAATTGGAAGAAAAATGGTGGGACCCACCATAATAATGAGAAAAATTGATTGAAAAGTGTTGTGACCCACCATAATTATGAAAAATGTGGAGAGAGAAATGGTGGACCCCACCAATATTTGTAATTTTAAGAAAAACCATTGGTTTGAGAACGGTTTGGGAGATGTAACCCATGGCTTTGGTTTCCCAAACCCGGGGTTCCCAACCGCTTGCCCCAAACATGGTTTTGGATTCTAAATCCAAAATCACCCCAACTCATTACGGGGCCAAACGCCCCGTAAATGTTTCATCTTCCTCATTTTTTTTCATAAAATAGAAGGATTTTTTTTTAAAAACACCGACACTTCATCTCCTTTTTCTCGATTTTTTTCTTTTCTTCTATTTTTTTGGTTTAGCTTCCGCCCACTCCAAATTCATGCTCTTCTTTTCTCCTCCGACGAGCAACCATGCCATCGACGACCACTTTAGAGCGCGTCCCCTTTGACTTCTCCTTCGCGCTCACTGATTTTGGGCGTTAGCCGCGCGCGTGTTCTCCATCTATGTCGATGGTCGCAGCTTGCTGCAGATTGCAAATTCTGATGCCAACTCGACTGGGGCGACGATAGCGCGTTCTAGTGCAAAGGAGTATGGCGCACCATGGATTTGAGGATCCGTGCGACTCACCGGAGGTAGGAAATCAATCTATTGTTATGGATACGGTGCTTTACCCGTAGACGCTTCTCCAGCTCTCGCAAGAATTGTATGGGAGTCGTCCTCGAAGGGACTTCCCGAATGACCGTACCAGAGAATTCTACCGTACTCCGTGCAACTATTGTTGTTGTTCCTGCAAAGCCTACCCAAAGGTTCAGGCCAGATTGTAGGAAGTAGGGTTTATTTCAGAGTTGTAGAGGAAGTTTTGTGTTATTTGTTGGATGTGGTTGTCTACATTGTCGATCTTTTTCTAATCTCATGAACTTTGAGCTTGAAATTTGGAGATGGAACCACTAATTCTTGCTTTTGTGTTTTTTTTTATTTTCTTTTCTGGAAATCTCATTTTTGTTTCAGGGGAGAAACAATTAACTGATTTGAAGAGGGTGAGTAATTGAACATGTATTTTATTTGAGTGAGGGAAAAGAGAAATTAAGAGCTTGAAGAATAATTTGAAGAGGTGGATCTCAACTTGATGGTGTTTGCTTTGATTTTCGTCACCTACATTCATCTAAAACTTCAATGAATGAATGGTTTCTTGTTTCTGTAGGGAACAACCGATTGAATGAATGGTTACTTGTTTCTGTAGGGAACAACCGATTAAATGAATGAATGGTTTCTTGTTTCTCATCATGTTCATGTGATGATTGGTTATACATTTTCATTTACTACTTGTATGTTGTCGTATACATTTTTTATATGTTATGTTGTATTGTCCTATAACTATTTAATTACGATTTGCAATATGGTATGTTGTCCTATAACTATTTACAATATGTTATACTTTTATATGAATTGAAAATACTTCACCTATGTGAATATTTTCACTTTTAATGAATTGAAAATACATTTTGCAATTCTAGTGAATTGCAAATATAAATACATTGTATTTCCAAATTCTATGTTTATTTTTTTCGATTTATGTAAATTTTAAATTATCTCGAAAATATGTAAACTAGGCACAAACAATTTATTTTAGTTTTAAATTTAAATTACGTAATAAATTTTAAAATGTTGCAAATTTTATTTTGTTTGAGTTTTAAATGATCCCTTTATTTTTTGGATTGAAGATTTTGTTTACTTTAGATCTTTATTTAATTTGATTTTAATCTGGAATTATTTGCAGGGTATTTTAGTCCAAAATCGCTTCTTGACATTCATTCCATTTTGAGCGTTTGGTCATATATCCTTTAAAAATATAAAGGGGCCTCTATCGAAATCTCTTATTAAATGTGTTAAAAATTAGTGCAAACTATTTATTTATTTAATTTAATTTAAATCTTATACTGACATGTGTGGTTATAATTGAGAGAAAATGTGTTAGTGATAATTAGTGACATGTGTGTGGTTATAACTAAGAGAAAATGTGTTACTGGCCTAATGAGATTATGCCAGAGAATTACAAGGTTAGTGGGTTAATTTACTAATTAATTTACTATATAATGTTTGTAACATTTTCAATTCAACATATCGAATTATCAAACTCAATTGATATAATTCTTTCCTTCGTGTCATTTCTCTTCTGTTTCCACACTTCCCGTTATTTTCGTTTTGTTACATGGTATCAGAGCTTCAAGATTCTTTGTTTTGTGTTTGAGTTTAAATACTCGTTGAAGATGAACGGTGGAAACAATGTTTGTGTAGACAAGCTTGTCGGTGATAATTATAGCTATTGGAAGCTATGTATGGAAGATTTTCTACCGGGGCAAGATCTGTGGGATCTTGTTTCCGGTGATGATGCAAAAATTCCAGAAGATACTCTGGATAATGCTGAGAGAAAGTGGAAGGTCAAGTGTGGCAAAACTGTATTTGCTTTGCGGGCTTCCATTGGCAAATAGTACATTGAGCATGTTCGTGATGTAAGTTGTCCAAATAAAGTGTGGGACACACTTGAAAGGTTGTTCACTCAAAAGAACACGACGAGGTTGCAATATTTGGAGAGCGAACTTGCTGGAAGGACTCAAGGTAATTTGTCGGTTTCAGAATATTTTCTGAAAATTAAAACTTTATGTTCTGAAATTTCAGAATTAGATAACGATGATCCTATTAGTGATGCTCGTATGCGTCGCTATCTTATTCGTGGATTGCGAAAGGAGTTTGTGCCATTTATTTCATCGATACAAGGTTGGGCAACTCAACCTTCTATCATTGAGTTGGAGAATTTGCTTTCAAATCAGGAAGCATTGATGAAACAAATGTTTAGCAACTACAAGGAAACTCACTTGGAGGTGGAGGCTGTTATTTATGCAAAAGACAAGGGAAGAGTTCATTCTTCTCCAAAGCTTTATTCAAATGACGGCAATGATTCCAAAATTGAAAGGCAGTCCAAGGGCACTTCAAAAGGATGTTTTAGGTGCGGCAAACCGGGACACATCAAACGTGATTGTTGGATAAAGGTGGTGTGTCAACGTTGTGGAAAATTCGACCATATTAGACAAAATTGTCGGGTGATTCTCAAAGAAGCAGAAGCAAATGTTGTCCAGGAAAGTAACAAACCTGAACAAGTTACTTGGGAACATTGTTTATCAATTGAAGTTATTGATCAACCAAATAATTTGCATGCTAATGCTTCTATAGATTATAATTAGGATTGAATTGTTGATTCTGGTTGTTTTCATCATTCAACTGGAAATGTTTCTCTTCTCTCTGATGTACGTGTTCATCAAGGAAGAAGAGTCATTGCGACGACTGATAATTCCATACATCCTGTTGTTCAAGAAGGACAAGTTAACGTTAAGGATGATACATCAAATGCCGATGGTGTTTCTCTGGAAGATGTTTATCATATTCCGGGTTTAAAGAAGAATCTGATTTCGGTCTGTCAGATTGCCGACTCTGGGAGGTATGTTCTCTTTGGTCCAGATGATGTGAAAATTGTTTCTAATATTAAACAATTTGATGTTGATGTTTTGTTTACGGGAAAGAGGAAAGATTCCCTCGATGTCTTGTCTGCAACTGATGCATATGTTGAAAAGACATGTGAGAATGATAGTGCAACACCTTGCCATGCTCGGTCGGGTCATGTTGGTTATCAATTGTTGCAAAGAATTTCTATGAAGAAACTTATTGGTGGTATTCTCATCTTTAAAGAAATTCGCCGTGATGTGGTTTGTCCTGGTTCTCAATTTGGAAAATCAATCTTCTTTCTTTCCCAAATTCAAATAATAGAGCTACGGTTGCATTGCAGTTAGTTCATTCAAATTTGATGGGGCCGACGAAAATACCCAATTATTCTGGTTGTCATTGTGTTATGGCTATAGTGGACGATTTTACTCGGTTCACTTGGGTGTATTTTTTGGAGGCTAAAAGTGAGGCTTTCTCCAAGTTTATCAAGTTCAAGGAGCTAGTGGAGAAAGAATTTATGCTGCCGATAAAATATTTTCGCACAGATAATGGGGGAGAATATATGTCTGATCAATTTCAGACATATTGCAAAGAGCATAACATTCAACGCCTTACATCTATGTGCTTGTCTTGGCTGCATGCAAAGAATCTTCCAAAGGAGCTTTGGGCAGCAACTATTCAGTCAGCTTGTCACGTCATAATTCGTAAACCCAATGTGAGTTATGTTCGAGTTTTTGGGTCAGTTTGTTATGTTCATGTTCCAAAGGTTAGGCGTTGTATATTTGTTGGATATGGTACTCACAGAAAAAGATGGAGATGCATGGATCCAAATAGAAGAGAAAATTTTATTTTTCGAGATGGTTTGTCTATTGGTTTTAAAATGAAGAGTTTCGGTGAAGCGAGACGTTTTCTTGGCTTGAAGGTTGAAAAGCCCGGTGGATACTTTGTCTCACAGAAAGGGTATGCAAATACTTTGTTAACTCGGTTTGACATGAAGAAGTCAAAATCAATTACTACTCCTATGAAGTTATCCTTGGAAGACAAGGCGCATAGTAAATCCAAGTGTAAAGAAATCAGGATTGGAGTTGGTGTTGTTGATCGTATGTTTGCACTAAGGGGAGTGTTAAAAATTAGTGCAAACTATTTATTTATTTATTTAATTTAATTTAAATCTTATAGTGACATGTGTGTGGTTATAATTGAGAGAAAATGTGTTAGTGAGAATTAGTGACATGTGTGTGGTTATAACTTGTGAGAGAATTAGGGTTAACTTACTAATTAATTTACTATTATAACATTATCAATTCAAGATATCGAATTATCAAACTCAATTGATATAATTATTTCATTCGTGTCATTTCTCTTATGTTTCATCATTTTTTCTTTATTATTTTATTTTAGTTTAGATTAGCAATATGTGAAGTGGAGATTGAAACCTCCATCAATGTTATAATAATTTAACTAGTTGAGATAGGCTCAAATTAACCAATAAAATTAATTTAAAGATCTCACTAATGCATGCAAGATCAACACATGCAATGCCTTCTAATGCTAAGACAAATCACTCAAAGCAAAGTTGAATTTTACGAAAAATAAATTAAGATATATGTCTTCGATCAAAATATCTCAGATTCGAATCACCCAAATCCATACCATAAACATGAAAATACAGCAAAAATATCGTTTGGAGAAACGTACCACTTGATAGATATTCTTGAGTTGCTTCAATAATTAAATTCACTGTTTACTTTTTGACTATTCTGGGTGTTTCTAATTAATATTAAGGTGATCGTTAGGCATAACAATTAGCCCCATAACAACATTAAATGTACATTTTTGGATTTTTTTTTTTTTTTTTTTTTTTTATTTAGTACATATTGAAGGGAGGGATTCGAACCACAAACCTCTCGGTCGTCAACACATACATATGTCAGTATGTCAGCTGAGTGATGCTCGTTTTGACACATTTTTTGACATTACAAACATGATACTATCCAGAAGCCTTTGATTTTTTTTTGGGTAAGATAATGGCATCGAGGAATCCAATTGGTTGACATTGCATCAAAGTTTCATGTCAATTTGTACTCATATTAAACTAATAATTTGTCACAGATTGCTCTATTCGTTAACATCAATTCATTTTGGAGTGGTGGAGTACGTTAATTTAGCTCAACTGACATAAAAATGTGTCTCGATCTTGAGATTTGAGGTTCGAATCTCTCACCCACAAAATTGTACTTAAAAAAAAAAAAAAAAACTCATAAAATTCTATTCCAATCTCATAAATAGAAACTGTCAATTCTATTCTTTTGCGTATTTTATTGGCAAAAGGCCTGTTCTTTTCTTGACATTTTTGGCAACTTTACAATTAAAATGTGTTTTGGCTGCCTTTTCTTAAATCAAATCACTTTTTCTATCAATACTTTTGAATGTCAAACTCAATGAAGAACACTCTTGCTTGTAAGTTAAGCACAAGAGAATGTCATTTTCCCATACTTTTCTACTACAGTAGCCTTATTCCTCTTGTAGATTGGTTTCAATACAGAGGGAATAAAGGGTCTGTGCTGAGAGAAGCTCTGTTTCTCAACTATGGAGTTTTCTTTGGTATTTTTTGCAATTTTTCTTCAGTCTTTGGTGTTCTTTTCTTTGGGAGAAAGTACAAATTTGAAATCATTCTCAAAAAATTTCCTTTTTGGAACTGCTTCTTCTGCCTATCAGGTTTTTCTTCCATTTCTTTTCTTTTGCTTGATTTTGTTTGCATATCTTACATGACATCTTTTACTTCATTCAGTTTGAAGGAGCTTTCTTGAGTGATGGTAAAGGTCTCAACAACTGGGATGTTTTTACTCATAAGCCTGGTTAGATTGATCAAATTGCATCATTCCAATGCTGCTTTTCCTCTGTTTTTTTCCAACCCTCTTCTTTTCTTCCTCCTAAAAGTGAGAAAGTGTGAGCTTTTTTGCAGGCAATATTAAGGATGGAACAAATGGAGATATTGCTGTTGATCATTATCATCGTTATCTGGTCAGTCTTTGAAATCATTCTCTTCGAGACTCTCTCTTTTTAGATTATGACTTGTTGATGGAAAATGAGCAAATAACAGGAGGATCTTGATCTTATGGATTTTATTGGAGTCAACAGCTACCGCTTCTCTATTTCATGGGCAAGAATCGTACCCAGTAAGTTTTCGGGTTTGTTTGGAATGACTTTCTCTTTTCGTAAGCACTTAAAAAGTCATTCCAAACAGATCATTTATTTCCTAGTAAAAAAATTTGGCACTATAGTTTGACATATAATCACTCGTATCGAATTGTGAACCTACTACAGAAGGAAGGTTTGGGAAGGTGAACAAAGCTGGGATTGATCATTACAACAAGCTCATTGATTCTCTTCTTAAAAGAGGTTTTTGATGTCCTCACAAGTTGATAGACATCCTTCCTTCCCATATATCATATAAACATATCCATGTGTTCTGCTTTCAGGGATAGAACCATTTGTGACATTGGCTCACTATGACATTCCTCAGGAACTTGAAGATAGATATGGAGCCTGGCTGAGTCCCCAAGTCCAGTATGATGCAAACTAGCAATACTCTTTCCAATTTCACTCTAGTTTTGAACATCTTTTTTCCCATCCATCCTGCTGATGCTGAATAAAAACTTCTCACTTTCTTATTGTCAGGGAGGACTTCAGATATTATGCTGATATCTGCTTCAAATCATTTGGAAATCGAGTCAAGTACTGGGTCACCTTCAATGAGCCAAATGTTCAGGTTATTCGTGGCTACCGGAAAGGGACTTATCCTCCATCACGTTGCTCGGGCTCATTTGGCAAATGCAGGAGTGGAGACTCGGAAAGAGAACCTTTAGTAGCTGCCCACAATATTATTCTATCTCATGCTGCTGCTGTCAACACTTACAGGTCTAAATACCAGGTAAGCAGTTTATCGAGTTTGTGAAGATATCGTCTATCCCATTAAGCTCGGAGACAATCTGTTAAATAAGTTTGATCTTGTTTGCAGGCCAAACAAGGAGGTGTTATTGGAATAGTTATCAATGCTATGTGGCATGAGCCAATAAGCGACTCATTCGAAGACAAATTAGCAGCTGAGAGAGCTCGCTCTTTTTATATGAATTGGTAAAACTCGAGGCCTCCATTGTACTAATTCCTTCACAGTTAACACCATTCCATTGCCCCTGTAAAAGAAACACCACATCATTTCATTGCCCTAAATTGCTGTGTTTAAAACTCAAATACAGGTTCCTGGACCCAATTGTATTTGGGACCTATCCAGCAATAATGGAGGAAATTCTGGGAGTAGATTTGCCTATCTTTTCAACTAAAGATCAAAAGAAGCTGAAAAATGGAGTAGATTTCATTGGTATCAATCACTATACCAGCTTCTACGTAAAAGACTGCCTCTATTCTGCCTGTAAACCAGGGTGGGGATCATCTAAGACAGAAGGTTTTGCTTTCTGTACACCAATGAAGGAAGAAATCCCAATAGGAGAACCTGTGGGTAATTCTGAAATGTTCTATTCTCCAACGGCCAGTATCAATATCAAGCAGAATAACTTGAATGTTTTTCATTCTGATGCAGACTGAAATTTCTTGGATATATGTCAATCCTCAAGGAATGAACAAGATAGTTACATACATAAAGGAGAGATACAATAATTTACCAATATTCGTAACAGAAAATGGTAAGTAGATTAGAAGGCAGGACAACATTTGAACCTTTGGCAATAGCTTTTTGACATTACCTCGCAATAAACTGCTGTATTTTCATGCAGGTTATGGGGAGAGGGACAAGCCAAATACTAAAACTGAAGATCTACTCAATGATACCAGAAGAGTAGATTATATAAGCAGTTACCTTGGTGCCTTAGAAACGTCAATGAGGTACAAGAAACGCCAACATACATCGACTACTTTAATTTCTTCCACATTTCATTTCTCCTCATCCATAACTAAGATATAGCATATAGATTCCATTTTCTCCCTTTCTTTTCCCTTTTCTTTTTCTAATTTGCTTTTAAAAGCATGAAGGGGGAGCCAAAGTGAGCATAGCTCGGTGGTAATTCACATGCACTCTTTTTCTTGAGGTTGGAGGTTCAAATGTCAACCGCCAAATTTGTTATACTAAACAAAAAGAAAGCATGAAGGGGGCATTGGCAGTGGCCTTCTTCACTATCACATCCCCTTATTTAAAAACATCTTCGTTTTATGTTTGTAGTTGATACCACAGAGAGCATTACCACCCTTGTACTGAGTGTCCATCTGAACATGCCCTTTCCTATAGGGGCATTTTTTACCCATAATTTATAAAAGGGACATACAAAAAGGCATTTGGCCAAAAAAATAATAATAAATAAACAAAAAATTACATGTCACTCAATGATTGGGAAAGGACGAGATCTAATGCTTCAAGGAACACCACTCATAGACAATATACTTTTGAAATCATGCATATAACATCAAAAATTGATTACATCCGCTGAAAGTAAAGAATGGAGAGTTTGAATTTAACTATAACCCTATCAACCTAAACATAGCTCAACTGTTTAAGGCATATACCTTCGACCAAGAGTTCAAATCTCTCACCCCTCGTGTTATTGAACTAAAAAAAAATAAAAAAAAAATTGAACTTCTATTTTCCAAGGGTCCAGTAGAAAACAAGAGTTTCTCTTTGTGCGGCCATGATTGAATTGAAACTTGTCCGGATTGTGCTTAATGTGATGCTTGTTCAGGGAAGGAGCAGATGTGAGAGGGTACTTTGCCTGGTCTTTGCTGGATAACTTTGAATGGCTAAACGGATATACTGAAAGGTTTGGGCTTTACCATGTAGATTATGCTACTCTGAAGAGAACTCCAAAGCTTTCCACCTTTTGGTACAAAAATTTCATTGCCCAAAAATTGATACGCAACAATGTCAGTGCAGTTGCGTCCAGGAAAGTGATCTAAGCAAGCAGAGCCATAAACTATATGAGATTATTGAATGCTGATAGTTTTGCTCGTTAATTGTCTACTATGCTGGTTATAGATGGTTTGGATATCTTTGTAAATAAAATACTTGATTTCAAAGCAATACAAAATAAAGAGTATCGTTCTCAACTATTTTCTGTGTGCTGTGAGAGGTGGGAATAACCTTACAGATTTGGAGAATGTTGGCCAACGCAAAATGACGGCTTGAAGTCAATATCGAGCTATGATTGTTCCTGCTTCCACCAAGGAGTCCCAGCATTGTAAATGTGTTCACCCGAATCCCATGAAATCTCATAAGCCTGCAGTCCTATAGCAATGGCTGGTTCTTTTCCGTGCCGAGCAATCCACTCTGTTACTGCAATTTCTTTATCTTCTTCACTTGTATACTCTTTCTTACATTTTCCAAACGGATTCGACCCAGGATTAGCCGTCTCTGCAACTGCCGCAGGCATGTACATGGAATCACCAACCAATGGTGCTCCACAATCAGCCAGTTGTGCTCGAATCTGCATCATCAGGAAACATCGGATTTATTTTAAGAACAATTTTCAATGTCAGAACTCTGAATGCAAGAATTTCTGAAGATGGTTTTCAAATAACAAAGGTAACTATTTGTTCAAAAAAAAATTATTGTTCAAAAAATAACAAAGGTAACTACAGAAACAGAATGTCTACGCTAAGAACCTGATGTGTCCGACCAGTCAAGAGGTTGATTTTACATTCATATGCCTTCTTTCTGGAGGGCCACCCACATTCTTCAATAGAGTGTCTTGCTTCAATATCAGCATCCGGCCATGAAACCTCTCTACATTCTAACACCTCAAGCTGACACAAGTTCCATCTATCAATACAATCTGCAAGCAGAAGAGGTTTCAAGCCACCGAAAAGACTTAAAACTGCAAATAACACCTTAGAATGGATAAATTGTTGGCAGAATAGTAAAGACTGATTTTCTAAGTGCTTGAGCTTATGGCTGCAAAATTATTATCAAATGGTATACATATGCTCCCCAAGAGATCAAATTGCAACGGATAGTACAAAGCAATATCCTCGTTATTTGAATGCTTGATTGAGAGACTTGCCTTCTGAAACAAGTCTTGGAGCCATATTAATCGGCCGCATATAGTGTGTTATTATTCCTATTGGCACGGGAGCAGCAGCAAGAGCAAGATAAAGCTTCTTAACCTTTTTCTCCTATTAAGAAGAAATTGTAAAGAATTCCTATCAAATTAAGAAATGAAACGCATCTAGAAAAATAACTTGACTAATAAACTTCAAATATGTATAATGGATATTCTACTAACATCACTAAAAATAAAATAATTCATCAGCTCGTGCAGCTTGTTTATAATGAATATATCACTAAATAAAATACATTCTTATTTCTTCCATCCTTCACTCACCCTCTTTGCAAAGTGCTTTAAAATGAATTTCAAATGCAAAGTTTGTGACTAGTTTTCACTCTCGTTCCCTTGATATACCTCTTTATCATAGAGATAAGACTTCGTGTTTAGAGAGAGAATAATAGCGTTTTATATTTTTACCAGTATGATGAGCATGAAGAAGATTTAAGTGGGAATATTTACCCACTCCATATCCGTATTACAACGAACATAAAGACTGGAAAATGAGCGAATGAACAGAGATTTAAACATGTTAAAAAGAGAAACTTTGTTACAACGTGAATAGAGTTTTCACTTTTAAGCATTGTCTTGGATGAATTTACCAGTTAGTAAAGTAACTTAACAGCAATGGTCAAACTCAAGAAATAAGACCATGGAACTTACTCTGATTTTACGATGGAAGATGGAACAATATTCTTTTGACCTAGCTAGAATGATGCTGCAAAAGTGTAAATGAATCAAAACAAGTAGTTCGAAAAGAAGCAGTAGACATAAAAGTATCTTAACGAAACATCATTACCAGCCTTCAGTGCAGTTGTCAATCTGATGAGTAGTCCACAAGGGAGATGTTAATCCTAAAGCACGAGTCGCAAAGGTTGCACAACTTTCTTCAATGTTGTCAGTAGTGCCTCCAACCTGCAGAATTTTTGTCATACTTAATAGCTAAGAAATGAATGTTCACCTAGATGGTATTGATGTAAATAAATTGTACCATCCTCTACAAGGTTTATTGTTTACATTATCAGATTTTTTTAACTTAGAGCCTCAGAGGTGCCATGTTATTGAAAGATGTGTAAATTTATCCATATTACCAAAATGCCTACACCAGTCTTGATCAAATATTGCAGAATGTTACAGGAAGAAATAATGCAATAACCAACAGTCACCACAAATAGAAGGCAATGAAAATAATTCCTCAAGCCAGAGATTAATGGTTCAAGTGTTCAACCACAGACCGATGTACCAGCAGGCTTGTCCAAAACCACATAGGATTCTGTCACAGCGATAATTCTCGATTTCCAATCAATTTCATAGCACCTGATTGATTGTAAATTTCAACTAACATCATTCCATTATGAACAACATTTTGTTTTTGAAAAAAAAAAGTAGGTAGTTCATTTCACCTTGGAAAGCGTTTGGGATGCACGTGAACACGCAAGTAGGTTCCAACTTCCACAAACTCATCAATGTGAGTTATCCGGAAAGTCTTCTGTGCTTCTCTCACAGTTTTCCCTTTGATAGATTTTCGCCCTTTCAAAAATGATGGTTCTGTAAATTTATTGAATAGTCTAATTTGCTCGGGGGTTGCAGTTGGCGGAGGCTGTGGGCATACTAGGGCATAATATACTGCACCAAAATGAATGAGATCTGCAACATACCTTCAAACAATGAAACTATTAATTCATTGCTTCATCTAAATTAAACTTGCAGAATCAATTATTATGAACAACTAATGGCATGTTTGACATGTTTGAGAGTGATTTTGAAATGGTTAAAATCACTTTTGTCAAGTTCAAAATAACTCCGAAACATACCTTTAATCATTCAAAATCAATTTTATGTTTGATTTTACACTTTTAAATGCAATTTTCATACCGTCAAATTTGATTTTGAATGATTAAAAGCATGTTTTGGAGTGATTTTGAACATGACAAAAGTGATTTCAACCATTTAAAAATCACTCTCAAATATGCGCTAAAAGATAGTAGAACTTACAGAGGAGGAAGATCCAAGGATTTAGAGATGTATTCCATAACAGGTCCCCCTTCCAAAACGGCCAAATGTTCAACTCGTGGTGGTCCATTGAATGAGGGACATGGAAGCAAACGATGATATTGACATTGAGGATACCTGAAATTAATTTCAGTCTGAGCATGCTAAATCCTAAAGGAATCATAGAAAGGGAATTCAATACCAAGGGTTGGGAGAATGAAAAAATCCAACAACAAATCATTACTGCAAGTGCATTAAGCATCTAAGAGTAATCAACAAAGTTGCCAGGAAACCTTTGTTTAACTCTCAGCCACATTATACCAGTCTTCTTGAATAATTTCTACTTTATCTCACAACACAAGGAAAAATTGAAGTTTGGGGCTAGCTAACAAGTAAGTCCGTTTTTGTTTTGAGTTCAACAACTGCGGGGTGAGGGATCGATGGTAATTGGTGTCTTATTCACTTCGCTACGCTCGGATTGACACAAGGAAGTCGGTTTTGACCACAGTTTTCAGTGCCAACCAGTGGATACATTCAATATTTACTATTCATGGTCCATATATAATGCATATAGTTCGAGCCATCAGCCATCAGCCATCAGCCACAGAATTTCCTTTTTTTTTTCTGGAAAGGAAAAAAAAGAGAGTTCCATTTTGCTTTTATTCTGCAACTTTTACCACAAGACGAGCAATACACAAAGAAAAACAAGATTCTAACCCAAATCAACGAGTTACATTAACTAAAAATGTTGGAATGACCAGGGATGAAATCAATCTCCCACAACCATTAAAATAAACATTCAAACAAATTAAATAGGCAAGTAAGGAAGAACTACATAAGCCAATATGACGCTTAATGTCACATTTATAAGATTTCTTCGGTTTACCTATGAGTAAACAAAATGAAAACACTAAACAACAGTATCCCCATTCAAACTAGCAATCCAACTAATAAACAAGAAGGTATACAAACAAAATTAGCCGTACCCATTTTCTGAAGAATTAGTTGCAGTTTGTGTAACTGTAACGTCAGTTATTGAGGATTCACAAGGGAACACGCTGCTCTTTGAACTCAAAGAACGCCGAGCAGCAAAGTGATTGCCGCAAATAGCAGCACTGTGGTTAGCACGAGTTCTTGCCAACGTGCGCAGAAGGGTTAGTGATGTACTGAGGCCACGGCAGCCATTGGCGGCCACCAGAGCTATATTCATGGAAGCCAGCATCCTTTGGAGCTGGGATGGGCTGATGAGAGCAAAATGATGATTCTTTGTTATCCTTCTTTCCCGGAAAGGATAATTTCGGGCTCTCACAATTTTACTAACAAATGATAGCATTTTTTTAGGGTTAAATTATTATTATTTTTATTATTTTATTATCTTTTGGGAAAGGCTAATTTTAAAATTCAATCCGGACTATATTTTTTTTTTTTTTTTTTTTTTTTTTGTTGTTGTTGTTGTTGAAAGGAATCCGGACTAAATTTAGACATTTAAAAAGAGTAGTAATAGAACATGTATCAAAATGATATTTCGAGAGCGACAAAGTAATTTTTTTCTTTTAGTACAATAAATGTGGGGTACAGGATGTAAACAAATATAATATAGGGTACGAGTATATATCAATAAGCGTTAGTTATGTTCACTTTGATTTTTTTGTACATAAAGGTAACTATGGTTAACGATACAAATTGAAAATTAAGAACTTATTATAGCGTTTTAAGGGCTAAATAAAAACAAAAAAAAAAATACCTTGAATTTTGCTATTTGTTTAAAAAATACATGTATTCTTTAAAAAGTTGCAATATAATACATTTTACATTTCAAAACTACCATTGGAGAAGATGTCTAGTACTCGTAGAATGTTCGACGGATTGTTGTCGTGATTGTGACTTGGAACAGTGAGGCGTTGACTAGGATGCTTGCATGTATTAATTATGGAATAACGTTGTTCCACTGTGTCAACTTTCCATCCAACATTTTAACAGAATTCTACTCCAAATGTATTTTATTAAACGTTTTTCAAGGGTCAAAAAAAATATTGCAACTTTTGAAATAATATGAGTATTTTTTTAAACAAATTGCAAAGTTCATGGGTATTTTTTTATAATTTAGTCTATTTTAATTTAGAGATACTAAGTAGACATGTTGATATTGATCAATGTTGTATATATAAACCATTCAACTCTTTCATTTTTAGTTATTTTTTACCATGACTCACCATTTTTATGAATAGTCTCGAGACTCTCAAAGTTGGTCATGACCTAAGTTTAGTCATCAATTCAGGCTCTCAAAGTTGGTCATCAAATGACCTAAATTTAGTCAACTATTACTGGTATAAATAGAGGTTGTGTGAAGTATTTCAAACACAACTCAAATTAATTTTATTTGATTTCTCTTTACTTTGTTATTTCATTCTATTTTTAGCGTTGTTGTTCATGGTCCTATTCTAGTTTCATAACAATCGATTTTGTTATTAATTGATTTTTTTTAGTTCAACAATATATTAAAGTGAGAATATGAACCTTTGAAGCTTTGATCTTTTGATCGATGTTATAATACTTTAACCAGTTGTTCTGATTGACTGTAAATGAGATCCTACCCGGTAGAATTACAAATTTATACAAATTTATGGGCAAATTCTACTACAAAATGACATTCATTTATTGGTTAGACTAAATTTAAAGTGGTGGTCAAAGTAAGCATGTAGTTGACATGTACTCTCTTATTTAAATCACAATTATTTTGTTAACTCGATACATTTACGAGTTGCTTCAACTTTAGCTACAAAAATATTGTTACAAGAAATGAGAGGATAAAAATAAAATAATTGGTAGAAATTTAAATTTTTTATTATTCTTTATTTGAAGTATAATATCTTAACCAGTTGAGCTATATTCAGATTCATGCGAACTTTTAAGAACAATCATAAGAATATCTATTTTTAGAAAAGTGATTATGATTTTAATTTTTTAATAGGAAATACATTTGGCCGGTTTCAAATTAAAAAAAAAAAAAAAAAAAAAAAATCTCAACAAAATTATGAATAAAATAATTATATCCCCCACCCCCATTTTTTTTGGGTGGAAAATAACAAAAGTGGAAATTGTTGAACTATGACTTTCTTCCTCGTGTCCCATTTTCAAAAAAAAAAAAAAATATATATATATATATATATATAACTTTCTTCGTGGTTATCAAACTAAACTTGACCAAGAGATGAGGTTACTATTATAACTCACTATGAATAAAATAACTACACTCACTATTTATTATTCACAATTATTATAAACATCAACTTACCTTAACGTCCCAAATAATTCCTAACAGTTTTAAAACTTTAGTTGAGAATCAGTAATTACAAACATCATAAATATGTTCATAAGAGTTTTCTTTACCTTTACAAATTTGGAGGTTTTTTCTTTATTATTTTTCAATTGCTTTTATTTTTATATATAATTTTATTTTGAATATAGTTAACTAATTGAATATCAAAATTAATATAATTAATTATTTAAGTTAATAAATCAATAATAATTTATTTAGATATTAACTTAATTCATTATTATAAATAAAATTGGATTAAATGAATGTAATTATTTAAATGTAAAAAAATAAAGATTAGTATAAGCCTTCATCGGAACAATTGGAGTCGAGGTACTTGGAGAAGAAACTTGGGTATTGTGTATTGTGGAAGTAGTCGCAATGACAGGCATTAAGGGCCTCTTCATTCTTCGACATAGCTATGCTGGAAAAGGAAAAGAAAGCAAACAGAGAAAAGAAGAAGTCACGTGAAAGAGATGACCTAGAAGAAAGTTCTAATACCATATTAAAATAGAAAATTTAGAAGAGAATAAATATTTTATTATTTTGTGAAATTCTCCACCATAAGGCCACATATATACACGTGTGGACTTGCTCACCGAAGTAACAAAATAAAAAAATAGAGTAACAAAACGAGAAAACAAATGGCTTAAAATAACATAATACAAACAAAATATAAAGGGAAATTGTAAAAGATATCAATTTAGAATAAGATAATTAAAAATATAGCATGTTTTTAAAAAATTTGCAGATATGACAATTTCTATCGCTGACAATTTCTCGTGTCCCATTTTCACTAACAAACATCTATTAGAGATAAAATGACATATTAGTCGTGATTTAAGCCTATTAGTGATAACCTCTTATCACGACGTGGGTCTTGTAGTCAAGCTCCTTCTGACTTTGACCTCGAGGGTGAATCTTCGTCTGGTCCGAGGAAACCTTTGCACGCCTCCGTTACCTTTTGGGTGGTGTACGCCCCATAGAAACTGTCTACTTGAGACTGTCCTTTGGCCTGTAGGTTATGACACAATGTTAGAATTTTAGCTCTTCCAGAGTGGTATCTCACTGATGACTCGAGCCCCCGAAAGGGTGCCTTCTTCACTTTCCACCTAAGCTGCGCAAGAAAGGCTCAAAGCCAATCCCAGGGAACAATGAAGCTTCATAGGGTTTTTAATGTCTAGGTGCAGGTAGTCCGTATCTTCACAAACATGTCTATTTCACCGAGTCTCTCTCCGAGATAGTGTCCAGATCGTTACACCTTTCGTGCGGGTCGGAACTTATCCGACAAATAATTATGCTACCTTAGGACCGTTATAGTTACGGTTGCCGTTCACCGGAGCTTTGAACGTCGGCTGACCAACTTCTTTGACCTTCCAGCACTGGACAAACGTCATCTCTCATACATGCTCCCTTCTACATTTAATCAAAGATAGACTTTAATCAAAGATATAATACATCATTGGTAAGCTTGTGTCACTAATAGAACTCAATAACAACTAAGATGTAATCTATATTTGGTAGGCATTTATTACTAATTAATTGACGCTATCACATATGGACTTCAATAGTAAAGAATACTTGGGACATGTTTACGAGTGGTTTTGGAATGGTTAAATTCATTGTTGTTATGTTTAAAATCACTCTGAAACATGTATTTAATCATTCAAAATCAATTTGATATTTGATTTTACACTTTCAAACCTGATCTTCATACCATCAAAATTGATCTTGAATTATTAAAGGAATTTCCAGAGTGATTTTGAATATGACAAAAATGATTTTAACCAATTCAAAATCACTCACAAACATGCCTTAAGATTAAGTAAGTGATAGACATCTATCGTGGATAAATTTATTATTTTATGGCTTTTCGATTTTTTTCTCAGTTATGTGTAGTTATTTTGAGTCTGATTGTTGTATTTATATGTGTTGTATTATTTTATTGCATACATTGGTGTTAATATTTTTTTTAAATGAAAATAAAAAATAAAAAAATAAAAATATTGGTGTTAATTAAGTAACGAGCCACTTGGAAATAAAAAAAAAATAAAATTTGTATTAAAACAGCCACCTCATGTGCTTGCGTGAGATCAGTAGCTAGCTGCTCGGTTGCGTGGTCTACATCATAAAACTATACCTTTTATGAAACCATTTCCTTTTGTGAACTAAAAAATAAAATAAAATAATAAATCAAACTATACTTTTGTGCTTTCATTTCCTTTTTATTCAAAAACAGATCATTTAAATTTTAGGACAAATTATATTTTTTTTTAACAATAAAATTATACATTTGCACTTTCACTAGGATGCAAAAAAGTATACTTTAAAAATTAAGAGAAATTATTAAAATTGACTTGCTATTTCAGGAAAAATTGCAGAGTAAAATAATTGTAAATATAATATTTTTTAATTCTTTTTTTATAAATATGACAATTTTTATTAAATAATCTCTATATCAGAAGAATGACTATCAATAATAGCTATAGATACACTTATATTTTTTTTTATAGAAGTTTGTCAATAACTATCCTAACTATTTTATCGATGGTTATTACTGATAACAATTTTAGTCACGGATTTTTTTATTATATTTATAAAATGTTTTATATTTTTTTATATTTGTATTATTTTGAGTTCACATATCTACCATTATTTCAACCATATTTATTAATTAATTTAGAAATTTATTTTGTCATGTTTAAAGTTTTGTCCCAAAAACTTTTTTTTTATTGAAAAAATGGACAACTTTCTTGCTTATTGCTTTAGGACAAATTCTTACGAACAATGTTGTTACCGTTCGTGGCGAACGAACTATGTGAAAAAACAATACTACCCTATATGTCTTTTACTCTTTTTCATTCCATTGAAAATTAATTTGATGGTATAGACAAAGTTTTTTTTATAGCATCTATATATAACAACTTTGGATTTAGGTGGACAACCCGACAAATACATATCGATAAGAATTAACTTATCGACTCCCCGAACAGTATTAAATATAAGCTAACCTTAGGACAATTTGATTTTATAGACCTCATGTTTGGATGGATGTATTGGAAAGCCATGGGTTTAGAACCCAAACCCATGGTTTTGGGTTCTAAACCCCTCACTTCTCCTATTTTGTTTCTCTCTCTTCGTCACATCAACAATTTTATCTCTCTCTTAATCCATTTGACACCAACACCAACAACTTTTTTTTTATCTCTTTTCTAATTTTGCCATCAATTTTTGTTATATGTCTATTCATTTTTCCTTTATATTATATATATATATATTTTGTCCCATCTTATTTCATTAACTAACGGTTAATTTTTTTTTAGTTAAAATATTTTTTTTTTCTATTATGAAAAATGATATTTTTTTGTAATGCTTTTTTTTATTACTTTCTAATATGAATATATTTTAATATTATTATAAAATTTCCATTAATAATAGGGAATTATTGGAATTTACATTATATTTGAACTAAGGTTTTTTATTTTTATTTTTTTCCCTCTTTATTATTTGTTTATTTTATGGATTTTTTCAACCGTATTCTATAAATTAATGTTGTGTTTTTAACTTTTTTTTTTTTCCTTTATAATATATTTTTTTTTAATTGGAATATACAAAATTTTCATCAATAATGTATTTTTTTTTTCTTTTCTTCTATTTCTTGTTTTTTGTTTTTGTTAAATGTTTTTTTTTAATATTTTATTAAAATATATCTTTTTCCATAAATTGTTTTTCATCAATAGTAATATATGTTCTTTTTTTTTGTGTGAACAAGAGCGTAGCCCAACGACATGATATATTGCTTAGTGACCATGAGCGTAACTCCAACATGTTGTAAAAACTTTTTTTCCTTTCCTTTTATTTTTTTGTT
Source organism: Herpetospermum pedunculosum (assembly GCA_028017165.1). Classification (NCBI taxonomy): domain Eukaryota; kingdom Viridiplantae; phylum Streptophyta; class Magnoliopsida; order Cucurbitales; family Cucurbitaceae; genus Herpetospermum; species Herpetospermum pedunculosum. The sequence goes on from CM051528.1 coordinate 64,400,866, forward strand.
TTTCTTAATTTTTAAAAGGTATATTTTTTCATCCCATTTCATAAACTTTTTTTGTACGAGTACAAAATATGAAAATTGTTCAATTTATTTTCTTATTCTTAGAATATAACATAAATTAAATGCTTCATTTTTAAGTTCCAAAAGAATTTTGCTCATGTTAAGTGAGGTCGGGTTTTACAATTCACCACTAGAAAATAAGGGTATAAAAGAGAAACAAAATAGTAAAAGGAAAAGGGAAAGAAAAAAAAAACTGTTCAACCCCCGGTTCAGAATACTGCACCCCCAAACACTCTGGTTTCTGATTCCGAGGCTTCCCAACCCTGCACTCCAAACACAGTTTTTAGATTCCCAGGGTTCAGAACCCGCCCTGACAAACCCCTAGGGTTCTGATTCCCAGGGTTCTGATTCCAAAACAGGGGGCCAAACGCCTCCTTAGAGTTTTTGAACCCCAAAGTTTTAAACTCAATATTCTAGACCCTGAGTGTGAATTGTCTAAAATACTCTTACTTTTAGGACTTGAAGTTACAATTTTACAGGTCTCTAAATACCTTTACTACTATATAGACCACTCAAGAAACGTTTGAAACTCGCGATTTTTCCTTCTTCTTCCTTGGACGTTTCAGACTTGAAATTCTCATTGCTTCGTTCTTCTTCCTTCTTCCCCCTTCCCTTCGTTTCTTCGAGATATTAGGGTTTCAACATTTAGATTTTTAATTTTCAATCGATAATTTTGTTAAGATTAAAAATGGCGTTGGCTGAGAACGAAAACGAAGGAAGGAGATGAAGTCCAAACCGATAAATTTACTTGTAGGTTTTTTCGGACCGGTAAATTTACAGATGATGAAATTCGTTTTCCTTCATCTGTAAATTTACCGGTAAAAAAAAACTACCAGTAAATTTACCGGTCTGAACTTCATCTCGTTCAGGGCTGAAAATAAACATTATGTTTTTTTACCGGTGGGAAGTCTAGACCGATAAATTTACCGGTCGGTTCTTCCCACCGATAAAAAAAACAAAATACTAATTTTTAGCCCTGTTAAAGAAGATAAAGTCCAGATCGGTAAATTCCTCACCTACCGGTCCGACAAAACCTACTGGTAAATGTACAATAGTAAGGGTATTTAGAGACCGGATGACAAAATTGTAACTTCAAATCCTAAAAGTAAGGATATTTTAGACAATTCACCTAGAATATTGAATTTAAAATTTTGGGTTTCAAAAGCCCCAATAATTTTGCTTTTGGTCTATAAAATCAAATTCGACAAAAAAAAAAAAAAAAAAAAAAAAAAAAAAAAAAACTAGAAACTTATTATTATTATCTTTTATCTGTTTAAAAAAAAAAAAAAAAAAGAGGAACCGAAACGACGTCACATTGTTCACCTAAATTGCGTGTTTGCTTGAGGAAACGGAAAATGAATATATATATAATCAGAACTCAGAATTGTGTCAGCTTCTTCTGGTGTCTCCTAGTAGAACAATGAACGACGAGCTCGCCTGAATGCCCGTCGACTATCTATCTCTCCGGTCAGCAATCTCCGTTTTCCTTACTGAGAATTTCTGATTCTACTTGGAGAAGGAATCAGTGTCTTCTTTCTCTTTCTGGTGTTCAAGAGCAATTGTATTATGCCGCGAACCAGATGCAATTTGACTTTGGTTTGCCCACTGGCCGATTGGATCATCGCGAATTTGTTAATAAATTTTTGATTTGGTTGAAATGTCCTGGGGGCTTGGATGGAAGCGACTATCTGAGATTTTTCATTTGAAACTGAATTATGGTTACGAAGAGGATGAGGAGAATCCTGAGCGTGTCTCCTCGTCGTCATCGTGTTCTTCTTCTTCTTCTTCTTCGTCGTTGTCGTCGTCGACCATTTTGACGCAGGGTCAGGAACTTGGATTTCGGATTTATTTGGATTGGTCGGCTGGGGATGATGAAGATCAGGTGGCTTTGAGGCTCCAGTCGCAGCTCATGGTTGCCTTGCCGGTGCCGCAGGATGCTGTGCTGGTAGAATTGAAGTATAATGAAGAATCAGAGAATGTAGATGTAGATATGAGGGTTTTGAAGAGGAGGGAGCCTCTTAGAGGCGTGACGATGACGAAGTCAGCGGGATCGGGGCAGCAGAATGATGGGATTGGCGTTCTGACGCGGTTGTTGAAGTCCAAATTGGCACCGAAGATTCCAGAGGCTGCCGACGAGGTGATTGCTTGCGGCGAGCACTGGAAAACCGTCACCATGCTCAATCTTTGTGGTTGTGGCTTGTCGGTATGTGTTTGTGGCAATTTATTTTACTAATCAGCTTCCCCTTCAACGAGCATGTTTATTACAATGGCGGTTTTCATTAGCTTTTCCAGTTTTTGGGTTCTTGTTCCTTTGCATTAATCAATTATGTTTGGATTTTGATGTGTACAATCTTCTGCTTGTCGTTTTTTATTTTTGATAGATCAATCAATTTGGTTGCTGTAGTCGGTTGGTAGTAGTTGAGTTTATTAATCTTTGCTTGTGTTCATTCCAGGCATTGCCAGCAGATTTAAGTCGTCTGCCTCTCCTTGAGAAATTGTACCTTGAAAACAATAAACTATCAGTTTTGCCGCCTGAGCTTGGCGAGATCAAAAGTTTGAAAGTGCTCCGGGTTGATTCCAACTTTCTGATTTCCGTACCTGGTAAGCCTGGTTATCTAAAACTTATTAGGGCATTGGTGCATGGTAGAAACTTGATTTCGATCAATTAAAACCGAGCCCCCTTTTTGCGATTATAGTATAACTTCTCTCGTTACTAATTGAAGAAGCTTTTTGTAACTCTTGGATACTTGTATCCTTTCATTATATTAATGAAGTTTCCTGTTTCATATTAAAAAAAAAAAAAAAAACGCGCCTCTAGTATGAGGTGCTTTAATACATCTCCTGCCATATTTATTAGATTTTTGAATAATGTTGAGCAGTAGAATTGAGGCAGTGCGTTGGGCTGGTGGAGCTATCATTAGAACACAACAAACTCGTTAGGCCTCTTCTCGACTTCAGGTTATTTGTCTTATTTTAGATAGTCAGCAACTCCTGCTTTGTGCTTTAACACTGTTAAGATACCTTGTTTCAAGAGTTTTTAGTGATCCCTAGCTTTTGTTGGGTTGGGTCTAATGATTTTCTCCAGCTTTATGACAGGGCTATGGCTGAGTTACGTGTTCTAAGACTATTTGGTAATCCTCTAGAATTTCTTCCTGAAATCTTACCATTGCACAATCTACGCCATCTTTCTCTTGCAAATATCAGAGTTGTGGCAGATGAAAATTTGAGATCTGTGGATGTTCAAATAGAGGTAGTATTGAACACAATGATGCAAATATTCAATTAAAGGATTGCATTAACTCATAAAACGTAACCTTTTATGTTGATTGTTATTACTTTTGATATATGCAGATGGAAAACAACTCTTATTTTGGTGCATCTAGACATAAGCTTAGTGCCTTCTTCTCCCTTATTTTCCGTTTTTCTTCCTGCCACCACCCTTTACTGGCATCTGCCCTAGCAAAGATAATGCAAGATGAAGGAAATCGTGCAGTTATCAGTAAAGATGAGAATGCAATACATCAGCTTATCAGTATGATAAGCAGTGAGAACCGTCATGTGGTGAGACTTGTGTTTCTGAACTTGATTGTTCCTTTTTATTTATTTATTGAGATTCTGCTGCTAGGCTTATTTTAAACAGTTATTACTTTTGGCAGGTTGTACAAGCATGCTTTGCTCTTTCTTCTCTTGCTGCAGATGTTTCCATTGCAATGCAGTTGATGAAAGCAGACATAATGCAGCCCATTATAACTGTTCTAAAATCTGTTTCACAAGATGAAGTAATTTCTGTATTGCAAGTTGTGGCTAAGTTGGCTTTCACATCTGATACTGTAGCTCAGAAAATGTTGACCAAGGATCTTTTGAAATCATTAAAATTGTTATGTGCCCAGAAAAATCCAGAGGCAAGTCTACGAATTCTTCATTTTACCAAAGCTCTCTTGCTTCTGTACTCCTTTTTAATGTAATTCTCACAATCTTTTTCTGCAGGTGCAAAGGTCAGCTTTATTAACAGTTGGAAACTTGGCATTTTGTTTAGAGAATCGCCACACTCTAGTTACTTCGGAAACGCTGCGTGAACTACTCTTACGCCTGACAGTTGCACCTAACCCACGTGTGAATAAAGCTGCAGCTCGAGCTTTAGCAATCCTTGGTTTGTCCTTTTGATCTAATTCACCTTGTACATCTGAGATTTATGTCCTAACAATCCATTCAAATTGATTTTTTTTTTTGGCAGGGGAGAATGAAAATTTACGACGTGCCATGAAAGGGAGACAAGTAGCAAAGCAAGGACTGCGAATACTCTCAATGGATGGTGGTGGCATGAAAGGTTTGGCAACAGTTCAAATACTTAAAGAAATTGAGAAGGGAACTGGAAAGCGGATACATGAATTGTTTGATCTTATATGTGGCACATCAACTGGAGGCATGCTAGCTGTTGCCCTTGGTATTAAGCAGATGACTTTGGATGAATGTGAAGAAATATATAAAAATCTTGGTAGGTATGCTGCAAGGGTAAGTAGTGGCTAATTTCTTTGCACTTCATCAATTTGTGGCAAAACATTTTATTTTGGATTATAGGAAAGCTCGTCTTTGCTGAGCCTACACCAAAGGACAGTGAAGCTGCTTCCTGGAGAGAAAAGCTGGATCAACTTTACAAAAGTTCTTCACAGAGTTTTAGAGTTGTTGTCCATGGATCTAAAGTACGCTTATTTTCTAGTAACTTTGCATCATTTTGTCATGTCGTGCTTTCACCCCTATATTTTTCAGTTTTTGGGAAGCTCTTGTTGGCTTTTGAACTTTTCGAAAGAAAATTCTTGATTCCTAATGGTAACTGTTTTCTAACTTATTGTTTAAAATTATATTTATAAATGATCTAACATTGGTGGATGCATCATATTCTCTCCAGTAAATTAGGATATATTTAATAAGGTTGCTGACTTTTGTTGTATGCATTTTATTATCACCAACTAGCTGATGGAAAATACTCTCGTGGTGATGTCTTGCTCTTGCAGCATAGTGCCGATCAATTTGAGAGGCTATTGAAGGAAATGTGTGCAGATGAGGATGGAGACCTATTAATAGAATCTGCAGTTAAAACCCCCCCAAAAGTATTTGTTGTGTCAACCTTAGTGAGCATGGTTCCAGCTCAGCCTTTCTTATTCCGCAATTATCAGGTTTGAGACCAAGGCTTCATTCATTTTTTCTTTAATTGTATATTAGAAGATGTTGAAGTATTGATATAAGATTAAATTTACCATAACCTATCAGCTTAAGCTTTTGGGTTGATTGGTAGTTAACATGGTATCAGAGCAGGAGGTCTTGAGTTCGAACCCCTGTAAAGTCATTTCCTCCCCAATTAATATTGAATTTCACTTGTTGGGCATAAAACAAATTTTCAAACCCACAAGTGAGGGGGAGTGTTGAAGTATTGATATAAAATTAAATTTACTATAACTCATCAACTTAAACTTTTGGGTTGATTGGTGGTTAACAAAAGAAAGGATGCACAATACGAATTAGATAATTTACAACCAAAATTGGATTATGAAGTGCAACAAGAATTTCAATCCTGTAGAATCAAGAATGAAGGAATGTGTTCTGTTCTAATCCCTTCAGTATGGGGAACCATAAAGAAGCCATGAAACGAACCTTATGCCATGCTGAAAATTTATCATCCACTCTCTCAGAAGTCTGATAGTTATCTTTTTTCATATGTACAACAGGATAGTTATATCACAATGAAAAAGAACTTCGTTCCTATTTTTTTTCTGAATGTAATCCTTTCAGCATTGGTAGCCACAAAAAAGCCACGAAATGGATTTTATGTTACACTGAGAATTTATCTTCCACCTCCCTCAAAAAGCTGATAGTTTTTTTATATGCACAACAGGATAGTATAACACAATGGAAAATAGATTTTTCCCAGTTATTTCTTCTCCAACATTCGAACTCTTCTGATAAGAAACAACTTTAATCAATACTGCATGGTTTAATTCATGTTGAGCTTTAAGCTAAGCATAATGTTTAAATTTAAGTAGTTAAGCCAAACATAATCCAAAAAAGGAGGGAGAGAGAGAGAGAGGAAATGAGTGAAATGTGACAACCTCAAAAGACTAAAATTGTTTGGGAACCTTCGTATTCCAAATTCTCACCGCAGAGAATATTAGTTCCGAGCAAGGAAGACACCAAATAATTAAAATGAGACAAATAGAAACTGCCTGGAAAATCTCAAGACTTCTAATTCGTTTCTTGAACGTCTCAAAGAGAACCCTCTTTTCAGAAGAAGGCTTCAAATAAGACCTTTTAGTTTCTGGTTTTTTATTGTGGACACTTAACTAAAGCAGCTTGTTTTCCTTTGCATGAACTATAGCCCCAGATCTGATTGTGGCAATTGCTGCATTGCATTTTACATTTGTGCAGTATCCTGTTGGAACACCAGAGGTACCTCTGACAATTTCAGACAATTCAGGAATTACTGTGCTAGGATCACCTTTGGCCAGTGCCCATGATGGCTATAGGCGCAGTGCTTTCATTGGAAGTTGTAAGCACCAAGTATGGAAAGCTATAAGAGCCTCATCTGCTGCTCCGTACTATCTTGATGATTTTTCTGATGGTATTCTCTCATAGTTCTTGTTTAAGTGAATATATTCTTTATCCCTTTTATAAATTATTAATGCCATACATTGGGTTTATTAAATTTTATTCTAGTTTGTAACAAACTAACTTTTAAATGAATTTTATTAAATATAATTAATAAATTACATAAATAAAATTCACATGTTTCTTAAATTTGTGATAATATTTTATGGGTGAATTTTAATTGCAATTTTCAAGTCAAAGTACTTTACTAGTGAAAAAAAACATGTGAGTAGAGTTGACATAATGACATGAATGAAATACAAATCTTTTTCTCAATTGTTGTTAGACCGATTGCTATATTGTTAATTAATGACATGAATGAAATTTAACGTTAGGAGGGTGGACATTATTGTCTACTAATGATTCTCATTCATACTTTTACTCTGTTAAAGATTAAAGATAAAGATGTTTTCTGTCAAATGTTTCTTCATCTTTGATATGTTCATTCATGGTCCTCTGAAAATTTTGAAGACGTAAATCGCTGGCAAGATGGAGCCATAGTGGCAAACAATCCTACAATCTTTGCCATAAGAGAAGCACAACTTCTATGGCCTGACACGAAAATTGACTGCCTGGTTTCCGTTGGCTGTGGCTCTACTCCAATGAAGGTAATTTACTTTTGGTATGAATAATTAGATTATTTAAATGTACTATAACTGTCTTGAGTGTTTTAGGTGAGGAAAGGTGGGTGGCGTTATTTGGACACTGGACAAGTGCTTATTGAGAGTGCATGCTCTGTGGACCGAGTGGAGGAAGCTTTGAGTACATTGTTTCCTATGCTGCCCGAAATACATTATTTCCGGTTTAACCCAGGTAAGATATCTTATCGTGCACACGGTTAATTGGTTTAGCATTTGTGTGAAATTTCCTTTGCTTAATCTTGCAGTTATTTGCCTTCACCGAATTCTGAACCAAAAAGAATTTAGGGGTTATTCTATTGCACCTCTATTTCAAGAATAGAGGTGTGCATATGATCCATAGTTATTATTATTATTATTTTTTTAATCTATTGCAGTGGATGAACGTTGTGATATGGAACTGGATGAGACTGATCCAGCACTCTGGCTGAAGTTGGAAGCTGCAGTTGAGGAGTATATCCAAAGTACTAATCTGGCCTTTAAGAATGCATGTGAGAGATTAGTCTTGCCTTATCAACATGATGAGAAGTGGTCGGAAAGCTTCAGTTCACTTCATATCTCCAGGGTGACGGCATCATCGGCAGGTGTCTATGCTCATAGCATTTGCAACTGCTCAATGTTTGTTTCTGTTTGGATTTTATTGAGCTAACCAGTTATTCTACTGATTCTCTGGCAATGCTAGATGGGAATAGCCCTTCTTTGGGTTGGAGACGGAACGTTCTACTGATTGAAGCTTCCCATAGTCCCGATTCAGGAAAAATTATGCATCATGCTCGTGAACTTGAAGCATTTTGTTCCAAAAATGGAATTCGAACATCACTTATGCAAGGAATATCAGGGGTTTTGAAGACTGTACCTTCAACAACATTCCCAACACCTTTTACATCACCCTTGTTTACTGGAAGCTTTCCAACAAGCCCACTTCTATATAGTCCTGATGTTGGGCCCCAAAGGCTTGGTCGAATTGATATGGTTCCACCTTTAAGCTTAGATGGTCAATTGGGTAAAGGAGCAGCATTAAACCCAGAGTCTCCTTCAGGACCCAGAGAACTCTCCTTACCTGTACGGGCATTGCATGAGAAGTTACAAAGTTCACCTCAAGTGGGCATTGTACATTTGGCCCTTCAAAACGACTCATCGGGCTCAATATTAAGGTCAACATACTTGGCAGATGTTTATGAATTTAGTTGTAGCCTTTTCATTTGGTCCTGACCTGCTCATTCTTTATTCTTGTAGTTGGCGAAATGATGTTTTTGTAGTCGCTGAACCTGGAGAACTTGCAGATAAATTTCTACAAAGTGTTAAACTGAGTTTGTTGTCAGCTATGCGGAGTCATCGCAGAAAGGGTGCTTCGTTGCTTTCCAAGGTCTTTACTGTGTCTGATCTTGTGGCCTTCAAACCCCAATTCCAAATTGGAGGCATCGTTCATCGTTATTTAGGACGGCAAACCCAAGTATGTTGTCTTGACATTTTCCTTTGCTTCTTCATGATTTCTTGTTAGTTATAGTCAAAAGTCCCAAAAGAGAACTTCAGTTCTGAGTTTCAATTGATGTTTGTGTTGAAGGTTATGGAGGATAATCAAGAGATTGGGGCTTACTTGTTTCGTAGAACGGTTCCTTCCTTGCATTTATCACCTGATGATGTTCGTTGGATGGTAGGCTTTTAATCTTTCTTTAATCAATCGCTTACATTTTAGATGTGTTTAAAGTTTTTACCTTATATGTTAGTTGTTGCACTCTTAATTAGTAAAGAAGTTCTAAAACTCTTTATTGGGGAGAGTTTCAAGTTCATTACTAAATCATGAATTTGTCTCTGGCAATATTAAAAATCTTATCGAAAGTTTATCGCATATGTATTAGAAATGATTTTGCTTGGGGCGGATGTAAAGCTAACCAAATGGCTTCGACTCCAAGATCAGAAGATTGTATTGGTTGTAAGAGATGTGAATCTTTTTATCTAACGGGTTTGTTGAGTGTTTGTGTCTATTTATGGAAGTTCGTTAGATTGTTTGTTTCATATTTTCTCCAATTGCTTTTGTTTAGTTTTTTTTCATGCCGTTCTTTTTGTCAGAAATATTTGGGTGGGCATTTTCAAGAGAGTCGATGATTTGTCCTCCTTGCTTTCTCTTCTAGATGTTTGCTGGTCTTTGTTAGAATCATGGTGTAAGCCTTATTTATATGGAACCTAGTGTCCTCAGGAATTTTCTCTGACAAATCTCTCTTTTCCAATCTGCTTGTCCATTTCTCCCCTCACCCTCTTCACTCTTCTTCGCCCAATCATGGAAGGTTGGAATCCCAAATTTTCATTATTTTTATTGGCTGCTTTTCCTTGGGAGGATTATCACCGTGGACTAATCCAGAAAATGTCAATCTAGTCTTGCATCTTCGATGGTGTCCCTGCAAACGAACATGGGAAGATATGGAATAATCATAAAGTACTTTGGAAAATAAGTCAATGATATACTGTCTTTTCGATCAATAATTTATGCTTGCTGAACCTATACCCATGAAGGTTTTCAGAATATTACTTCTATTTTACTTCTTTGAAGTTTGATGCTCATAATCTTATTAAGAAAGGATCGCATTAGTTTTAAAGAGAGTTCTTTTATTAATAAGCTTCAAGATTAGGTAATGATATTTGATGGATAGAAACTTGTACATTAGATGTGTCCGTCCTTCAATTTGCTTGGTTGAGGAAGGGAGAGAGGATCAGTAAGTCTCTAAATATATGGTTCTCCTAGTACAGAAAGTAGATAGTTAATCCGCCTGTAGCCATTTCTTTTTTCCATTAATGTGACCGATTCAGTATTCATATTTCTGAATTTTCTCCAGGTTGGTGCTTGGAGGGACAGGATCATTTTCTGCACCGGAACTTACGGGCCGACCCCAGCTTTAATTAGAGCCTTTTTGGATTCTGGGGCAAAAGCTGTTATATGTTCTTCAAACGAACCCCCCGAAATGCAATCAACAACATTCCAGAAAGGGGACTATGATGCCATGGAAAATGGGAAGTTCGAGATTGGCGAAGAGGAGGGAGAAGATGACGATGATGACCTTTCCAGTCCCATAAGTGACTGGGAAGACAGTGATGTTGAGAAAATTGCAAATTATTCTTTGGATGTCTGGGATGACGATGAGGAGGAACTTTCACAGTTTGTCTGTCACTTGTACGATTCGTTATTCCGAGAGGGTGCAACTGTAAACGCTGCTTTACTCCACGCTCTTGCTTTGCATCGGAAGTTGAGGTATACATGCCATCTCCCTGGTGTTCGATAGTATCTTTATCAATCTCACTCGTGTTAAAATAAGTGAAAGAGATTTACATTATAGAGAGAGGGCGAGAGGATAGTCGGCAAGTAGATGCTTTTTACAGGAGTATACAGAATATTTAAGAAAATAAGAGGGAAGATCCAATTTTGAGAGCTTTTTTTGTGTTCATTATAACTATATCTTTTTGAATGCCATAGATATATAAGGCACTCAAAAGGTTTTCTGATTGCTCTTCTTTGTTCAATTATAACTTTGTTTAGGCAAATTTAAATGTAAATGAACATAAATCCTCTTCTTTGAGAACTTTCTGATGACTGTGCTTGCAATTTGTTACTCGAAGGAAGCTAGTGGAATACCCAACCACCAAAAAGTTATATGGTTATTGGTTGGAACTTGGAAGTTGGAAGTATCCACAATCGGGGAGGATGGTGTTTGTTAGATAGCAAGTTCGAATGTGAAAGTGTTGCCAATAGTTACTAGTTAGGAAATAAATGCCATTTTATATTATGTGTACAATCTTTATTTTACTAATACATTGCCTTGAGTTTTTTTTTCCTTTTGAACCATCGATTTTTTTTTTTTTTTTTATAATAATTGATGCCTTATTCAATTAAATTTTCAAGTTCGAGTCCAATAGGTCTCTAAACTTCAAAAAGAGTCGAAAGTCAACTTTCAATTTTGTGTCTAGGTTCCTAAAATTTAAAAGTATGAATAGGTATTTAAAGTTTTTTTTATATATATATATAGCAAGTGTATGACATTTGAAAATTTTAACTTTAGCTAATCTTTGACATAAAAATGATATTTTTTTATTTTTTGTCTTCAAGTTTAAAATATAAGTCAAAGATTTATTAGATACAAGATTGAACAATTAGAGATTTATTATACACTTTTTAAACTTCAGAAATTTATTAGACATAAATTTGAAAATTTAAGGGGTTATAAGACTAACTTACTTTTTGACCACTATCATTTTTAGCATTTCTAGGTGCAATTTTGGTCAAGATCGAGCACCGAGATTCTCACTTGTTAAAAAGAAAAAAAAAAAAGAAAAAAAATCGATTTGAAGAAAATAAATCTTAGGTCCAGAATTCTTGGCCACAATGGCAAATTTAAAAGATAAATTAATTAAGCATTATATATATATATAAAAAAAAGCATGTTCACTCTAAGTAATAAATCGACAACATGACCCATACGTTTTTTTTTTGTTTTTTTTTTACTTCAAATTCTCATTTATAATTTTTTTTTGTCAATTTGAAAGAAAAAAAATAATAAATAAAAAAAATGGCCAGATTGCAACCAGTAAAAAAGACGTTAGATTTGATAAAAAAGTTCGTCAAAAAGACTATTTTTGGCAATAACCTAAAGTTTAAGGATCTATTGAACAATTTTTAAAATTTAGATATCAAATAGACACAAACTTAAAAATTCAGTAAATATAATGTAATTTTTTATTTGAAATATAAAATATATAATCTAACGCCCCTTTGTTTTGTTATCTAACATTTACAAGTGTTTTAAAAAAATTCAAAAAATTTAAGCTAAGTTTTGAAAATTAAAAAAAAATATAATTTTTGTTTTCATAATTTAGGTAAGAATTCAAATGTCAGATGAAAATTATTGTCAAGAAATTGAAAAATTAAAAACTAAAAATTAAATAATTATCGAGTTTAAATTTTATATTTATAAACTTTATATTATTATAATAGAACATAAAAGTATATAACTACTACTTTAATAGCCGAGTAAAGGAGTGAATATAATCCATCGGAATATAATTTAGTAGATAAGGTAGATATTTATTATCATCCTAAAGTTTGATAATTTGTTCATGCTATGTCTGTATTAAGGCATCTTTACGAGAAAATGTAATATTCTAGAAAAACAAATGAAGCATAGCTTAATTGGTCCTATGTATCCTCTAGTGATCATGAGGTCAAAATGTAAGTTCAATCCCCACTCCAACATGTTGTCAAAAAAAAAAATATATATATATAATATGGTAATTAATTCTCACAGGAGGGAAATCAAGATCAATCATGAATATGTGAAAGTTGTTTTCTTCTTTCTTTTTCTAAATGATCAATTTGTTACTCACCTGAAGAAAAAAAAATCAATCACAACATGTTAAAGTTGAGATATTTGTACGGATGACCCTCCCCCGAGCGTAAGATTTTATAACTCGATTTTTTAAAATTTGTAGTTTTTGACATTCTCTCGTGATAAGCAAGTGCACAAAGTCTGTAGTACCCTTCATTGAGCACAATCATGAGGAAACACTTATAATATCTTCGTGCTAAGCGAAGGGAACGGTTGATTTTTCGGGGAGGACACTTGTTTATCACGAGACAAGGTTAAAAAAAAAATTGCGTGTTCGAGGGAAGGGTCATCCGTACAAATACCCCTGCTAAAGTTTATGGATTAAATAATTATTTTAATAAAAATACCGAGATTAAATGTATATTTTAACAATAGTGAAACGACAAAATGAATTCATAGTCGACAAAACCAAGACTACTTACCTTGAAAAAGCAAGCAGGCAAGATGGGAAAGATGATGACCTCTTTTTATTTGGGAAAGGAATGATCAAAGCAAAAGTATGGCCACCTAACAATGTCAATGAAAGCAATCAATTGGATGGGTGTGGGTTCATGTAGGGTGCACAAGAAATCTTCACAACTCAATGCAATTGCATTAATCAGCCAACCACTTTTATTTTATAGCATTAATCTTAGTTTTTTTTCTATTTTAAAAATGAAACATAAAACTTAAAAGGCACAAACAACAAATCATGATATATTTGTCATCATTATTACTGTCCTTCTTTTAAATATAATAGTTTTAAAAGCATCATTTTTCCATAAAGTATTTTCTTTTAAAGTAAATACCCTCTTAAGAAGACATTTTTGAAATAGGAATGATTACCACCCAAGCAAATTTAGTATTATTTAGTATTCATGCTTACAATTTTAAGATGTTAAATTTTAAGATGTTATTTGAGTTGGTGAGTAAATTATTATAATTGGTAGTTATAATAGTTTGTGAGTTATAATAGTCGTGAATAGTAAATACTATTGAAATCAGTATAGTTATTTTATTGATTATGAGTTATAATAGTCGATGGGTCAAACGTGAACTGAGTTATAATAACTCAGTCCATCCAACTCAAAATTGGTGCTTCAAACACGTCATAAAAACTATTAGTTTTGTTAGTCTGAAGTTAATGTTTATCGATTTTTTTTTTTTAATAAGAGGAGAGCAATAGCTCAACCCGAAACAAAGTCCCTAAAGCTACCAGACTCACAAAAAGATAAAAAACTTGAGCGAACAGGATCCTCTCACTGAGCCGTTAGAAGAGGCACAGAACCATTAAAGACAATTTGATGAGCCAATACATTATGTCGATTCACATGAGCAAATGATATAATTTCAGCTGCCTCTATCAAATCCAATACATTTCGGATTAAAAAAACAACTGGGGTGAGATCTTCACTTATGCCATTGATGAGGTTACTAACTTCCAGACAATCGGTCTCCGCTTCAGGATATTTATCAAGAAACGAGTAGGAAGAGATTGCTTTTAAACATTCTACCATTGCCATAACTTCTAAGAATTTTACATCGAACTGACAACTTAAAGCACGACAACCTGCCAACTTGACTGAACCTTGGTGGTCCCGTACAACCCACCCAATGTCCGCCCGTCTGGAGTCCACACTATACTAGGCATCCACGTTCAGCTTCCATCGATTGAGGGGTGGAAGCTTTCATCCCCGTGGGCATCCCTGATCTATGTTTCTCCATTAGCAGATGATTTTCTCTTTCCTCCGCTAGCTTCTAGATCTCTCCGCCTAGATTGTTTATCGAATTTAAAAAAATAATAATAATAATTTTCATTCGAAAAAAGACAGGAAAAAGACACCATATGAATATTTTTCCAAAATTTATAATTTTTAGAGATTTTTTTTTTCTTTTTTTAAATCATAACACTGAGGACTAATTTATTTAAAGGACACAATCAAATTTTGATATTCAAAAGTTCAGAAGTAATGGATCAAATTTGTATTTTAACCCAAAAAAAAAAATAATAATAATAAAACCATTACTCAAAATTGACTATTATAGGGGTAAATCGGCTTTTAAATAAAATAGTTTATCCAAAATCATTTTTTTAGGGTACTGTTCATTCTAAATATAGGATTACTTTGAAACCATCAAACCAATACCATAAAAAGTAAAAGAAAAAAAAAATAATGTGGGCAACCAAACATAGTAGAAAAGGTATCATAATATGACCAGGAACAGGGAGCACTACGATGCTTCTTCTTCGTAGCATTCAGAATGAATATTATATCAAAATCTCACGCTGATGCTTCCATATCTTTCAAAGCACTTTACTTCAAACAAAAAAAAAAAAAAAAAAAAAGAGATGGCTTAGACTCAAAGCAAGCCAATCCCAAAAGCCTCTTTTGCATTTCTTTACTTTTACATCAAAAAAAGATGCAACTTAATAAACCCATCACCACATTCTGCCAATCCCATGACAAAATGGCTGCAACTGCTGCTGCTCCTGTTGCCATTGGAACTCGAGGAACTGTAGGTTCACTTGTCAAGAAGGAAATTGATTATTTTGCCAAGATTGAGCTTGAAAGATGCAGCAGCAACAGCAGCTCACAGAGGCATCCTCAAGGACCTGATATGGCTTCTTCTAGCCGCAGCGGTTCCCCAATCACTTTCTGGCACTCTGTAATGTCATGGCGAAGGAAGAAGAAGCGAACCAGCAATCGTTTTGTCCCGAAGATCTGCTCGACTTTCGACGTTTTGGAAAGCAATCGGCTGGATAAGATTTCTGGGTTCCGTTATACAATCCTTCAGAATGATTTCCACAGCTTGCACATGTAGATTATGTTTCTTAATCTGCAGAATATGTATCGTGAGCTCGGGGATTTGCAAGAGAAGCTACCGAGTATCTTCTTCAAGGCGAGTTGTTTGATATTGCTGATGCTTTTTACAGCTTGCGTTTCCAGATGCTTAAGGAAACTTCCTGGGATCCCTTTGAGACCCTGGCGTCTATAGTCTGCAATTGATGAACAAAAGGAAACCAATCAGCTGTTTCAACCATCAAAGTAATCCATTTCTGGAGAAAATATTCAATTTTTCTCTGGGGTGCTTTGTTCCTGCAAGGAAACCAATCAGCTGTTTCAACCATCAAAGTAATCCATTTCTGGAGAAAATATTCAATTTTTCTCTGGGGTGCTTTGTTCCTGCAAGGAAACCAATCAGCTGTTTCAACCATCAAAGTAATCCATTTCTGGAGAAAATATTCAATTTTTCTCTGGGGTGCTTTGTTCCTGCAATTGTGTGGAGGGACTGCAGCACTTCAGAAGTGTCTCCTTCCTGAGAAACTATTGTAAGAGACCGCCACAATATGAATAACAGTTTTGAAGCATTGATGTATGAGAGAGAAATTACAATAATACTTTGAACCTGTATCCAATAGTTATTAGGAGACATATAGATTTCAAATCCACATCCAACATTTCAAAATTACAAGTCACGTTGTGGCGACCTCACTGAATAATAACTTCTTGCAAGGTCCATGAGAAAGAAAAAGAGAGGGAGAGAAACAGGACGGAAATGTAATATGAAGTTTGAAAATATTAGAAGTTCTTCAATATTTGAGTTCCTGTGCCTTCTCCATCCAATTGTAGAACAGAATTCAATGATATTTATATGGTCTAAGCTGGTCATGCAGGTATAGCAGCTAGTAAGCACCAGCATAACCTGTATTTCACTTGAAATGCAATGTTAAAATGTACACAAGGATAACTCATTTCAGGTAAGACAATTGCATAAATCCAAAATCACAGTGAAGAAGACATGCAGAAGAGAAACATAAGCATTTTATCTGGCAATTACTTCCTCTCCAAGTTCACTAAGGCGGAGAGTTGAATTATAACAAGAAAGATATGACTAAATTTGAAGACCCCTCACATTATCAAATTAATTTAACCAATGTCAAGTTTCCCTCTTTATTGACATACAAAATTGCTTAAAAACAATCTGGTTTCCATCAATACATAAAACTACTATAACCTAGAAGGAACAGCCACCACATATTTCAAGCTCATTTTGCCCCTTCTTTAAGCAGATTGAAACCTACCAATAGTGAGAGAACTCATTCAACTACAACAGTACAAATTTCAACCAGCGGAAAAGCTAGAACATACAACTTGACATAAGAATTCTTTGGCTGTATGACAAGAATAAAATGTTCAGCATAGCCTCTCAGAGGTGGACTTGACTGCATAGCCAATGTCATAAAAAACACTTTTTGAGAACAGCTTCCTGACAAAACATTCAACTGCATCAATGTAAATATATGCAGAGGGTGATTAGCTCAAGCTAAGAAAATGCTACATCCTCCAGTATTTCCTTGAACAATCGCTTGGTATTGATGGTTGCAAAGTATCCCAGGAGTTCCTCATTGAGGTAATCCAGCTTCAATTTCATTCCACTTTTCAACATTCTTCGAGAACTTCTCCTTGATTTGCCCAATAAGTTGCTTTGCTTCTTCGACCTTCGAAATGCTAACTAACCCATCAACAAGAGACTTCATTGTAGAGATATTTGGAACCCAACCCTTCTCCATACTTTCTCCACAGATCTTAAATGCTGTATCATAATCTCCTCCTCGACAAAGGAAGAAAATCAAAGTGAAATAGCAATCACTATCCGGTTGGCAACCGTTATTGATCATTCTCTTAAAAAGGCTCTTAGCTTCATCCAGATTTCCTTCCTTACAGAATCCATGAATCAATTCACAGTATGTAACAGAGTTTGGTTTCATACCTCTCGACAACATCCCATCAAACAAAGCCTTCGCCTCCGATGACTTCTTCAATTTACAAAGACTCTGTATCCTTGCATTATATGTACTAACTCCACGCCGCACGCCATATTTTTCCATCAGTTTAATGACTTTCTCAACATCCTCAAACTTCTCTTCCTTGTAGCATCCAGCAAGCCAGTTCGCAAAAGTAGTCGCATTCGGCTTGACATCCTTCCTATCCATCTCCGCCACAATCGAATACACTGAACTCGAAGAACCCGACTCCGAAAACGCCTTGATCACTCTGTTATAAGTATCAAGATCTGGTTCGATTCCATAAATCTTAGGGAACTCCATGAAAACCCGCTTCAGTTCCTTGTAGTCCTTCGCTAAATTACAAGCAAACAGCAAAGCATTAAGCGATTTAACCGAGTGACGCAAACCCAGTTCATCAATTTGCTTGAAAGTGCGAATAGCATGATCAAGCATGTTCGCCTGGCCATAGAGAACAATAGCGTGGCAAGCGAATCGCTCGTTTCTCAAATCGGGACGAGACTTCAGTTCCTCGAGGAACCGACGAATCCCATCGAAGTGCTTGGACTCTGAAAGCTTGGAAATGGCAATAGAGAAAGCGATGCGATCGAGATGTGATTCTGGAGTGAGAGTAGCGGCGCGGCAAATATTGATTATACGCTCGGGATTGTCCTCGGTTTTCAGTAGGGAAAGTGCGGCTCTCGATTTCTGTTTCGCTGTCAAAGGGTCGGTGGAATCTGGGGAAAGGATAGTCGAGAGAGATCGGTAATGAAGACGATAGTTGATAGTAGAGTTCGAAGGGAAAGCGTGGCGGAGGCGATAGAGGAGTGCCATGGTGAACTGAGAATGATTAGCAGAGACAAATCGGAAAGTCTAGCTAGGGTTTTGGAGAAGAGCTGGAAGACGAAGGCGGGACTTATGATCTGGTGCAGGTACTAACACGGATGAATAGTGAGCGCTTTAATCTTCACCGTCCATTCGAAAATTTAAAAGTATGCAAAATAGACGGTAGAGATTGAGAACTGATGGAGAAAAAATGATCTAAAATATTGAACCCGACGTGAATCGAACACGCAACCTTCTGATCTGGAGTCAGACGCGCTACCATTGCGCCACGGATCCGTTTGTGTTATTTTATTTATCTAATAATTAATATTGTAATGTAAACAGAGTTCTTATTAGTTAACCTCAAAAGAAAAAAATAAAGTACTAATATGTTATGAGATAAATCTACATAATTCAAATTCATATCTTAATTTTAAATATTATAATTGGTTTTTTTTTGTTCTTTTTCTTTTGTTAAAAAAATACTTTTTATTTCTAAATTTTTGTGAAAATAATTGAATTCATTTACTTTCAAACTTTGTAACAATTTAATTCTTTTCATTAAAAATAAAAAAAAAATAAGGGTTAATTTTTATTATGTAACAATTTAATTTTTTTTTTTTTTTTACAAAATAGTAACGATTTAATTTTTATAGTTTATAAACTTGTTTTTGTCCCTAATCAATTTATTGATCTACTTATATAAAAAAATTCATTAAATCTTATTAATATTTTCACAATAAAGTAAATCATTACAACTTTTTAAAGTAGTTTGATTAAATTGTTATTTTTTTTTAGATTAACAATGACTAAATTAAAGTACATGTCGAAATGTCGCATTTCGACATACATTTTACTCCATGATGGTAAGTACTATTTTCTCAAACTTTTCTATGGATTTTTTTTCTATTGAAAATGAAAAAGGAAATTTATGAGAAAAAATATCAGAAAATTGAATCTCACGTGAATCAAACACACAACCTTTTTAATTTGGAGTCATAAATGTTACCATTGGACCACAGATATGTGAGTAAGAAATATCTAATTTCTAGATTAAATTCTTATTAGTTAATAAAAAAAATAAAAAAAGTTGATACCTAATCTGCATAATTCATCAATTTTTTTTTTTTTTTTGGTAAACTATACTTTTGATTTTTTAAATTTTCATGAAAATAATAATATAATCTATGAACTTTCAAAAAAAAAAAAAATATATATATACATATATATATATATATATATAGTCAAACCTAGCATAGCTCAATTGTCATCAGATTGATTCTTAAACTAAGAGGTCATAAGTTTAATCCCGCATTAATTAAATATCATTGTAAAAAAAAAAAAAAAAAAAAACGATTGAGAAATAATGACAATTATACTTTTAAGGGCTCTTTTCAAACGTAAAAAAAATAATAATAATAAAACACAAAATAGAAAGCACGTCACAACTTACAATTTATGTAACCACGGGTCCACATAATATGCGACTTTTGTAATTTTTTTTTAAAGTATTTGACATTTTAAAAAGGTTTATTATTTCATTATATTATATTTTTTATATATATATATATATATATATATATATATATTTTACATATTGGAGTAGAGATTGAACTTAAGACTCCATGGTCAACGATACATCATGTCATTGAATTATGCTATTGTTGACATTATATTATATACTTAAAAAAAACACTATATAATAAAATAAAATAAAATTATACAAACATGAGACCTCTTGTCAATAAATCATACATGTTAGTTGAGTTATGCTCATGTTAGTTAACACTATATTTATTATTACTTAATAGTTAAGATCTATCAATTTTATTATATGCCAACAAGAATATAAATCAACCATGTAAAAAAAAATTGTTATCAGATGTTTTATTCTCAAAACTAAATTTGTTTCCTAACAAAAATATGCTTAATTGTCTTTTTAAAATTCATTCAAATTAAAAAAAAAAATTATTCGTATTTTTTTATTTTATATTTAAAAAAAATGAAATGATTAAGAAAGAAAAAGAGAAAAAAATAATTTTCAAAATACATATTAATTATATTTGTTAGAAGTGATAGCAGGTTAGGAGAGAAGATAATAAAGTTTTGATTAAGATAGAGATCTGACTAGTTTAGAAAAAAAAAAAGAGTAGTTTTCAAAATACATATTAATGTCTCAGGGAGCATAGATCTGATTTTTTTAAAAGAGTGAGTTCAGAAAGAAAGTGATAGCATGTTGGGAAAGAAAGTGATAGCATGTGGGGAGGGGAACTTGTTTTCAGTTGGGGGTGAGAAAGTGTTAATTAAAGCAGTGGTTCAAGTTATCCCAACTTATGTTATGTCTTGTGTTCATCTTTCATTTTGTGCTGATATCACAAGATTTGTGGCGAGTTTTTGGTGGGGGTTCGTCGAAAACTCATTTGAAGATCCATTGGATGAAGTGGAAGAGACTTTGTATCTCGAAATAAAAAAAAGGAGTCTTGGTTTTAGATGCCTAATAAGAATTAATCATGTCCTTATTCCAAAACAAGTGTGGAGGTTGGTGAAATTCCCTAATTCTATAGTGGCTAGGCTTTTTAGAGGCAAGTACTTCTCGTCTTCTAATGTGTTGGAGGCCTGTTTGAGTTCTAAGTCGTCTTATATTTGAAGAAATATGGTTTGGGGTCGTGAGCGGTTAAAAATGGGGATCCGCGAGAGAATTAGTTCCAGGAGAGATACTTTGGTGTTTTTGGATCAGTGGGTCCCGAGGAACATCTTCTCAAACCGATTACTCTTGTGTGCTCGGAGGTTGCGGACTTGAGGGAAAACGATTTGATTAGGAGGATGAAACTATCTGATGTTGGATATGGTCTTTTGTGCGGAGGACATTGAAACGATTAGGACGATTCCTAGCTATTTGTAAATAGACCGCTCCGACCAATGGATTTGACATTACACAAAATTGGGTGAATTTTCTACGAATAGTGCTTATAAGGTGTACAACGCCAAGGCCACGGTTACCTCCAGTTCAAATTCAGAGGATGTGGAGAATTTGTGGAATTCTTTATGTAAGCTAAAAAACCCAAATAAAATCAAATTGTTTATGTGGAAGTTGTTTCATAAGATTTTTCCCACAACCCATACTTTGATTAAAAGACAGATACTCATTTCTCCTTGGTGTGTGGGGTGCGGCAAAGACACGAAAACATTTTATCACATTTTTTTCAATATAGGAGAGCAAACAAGTTATGGTAGAAGTTGGTATCGTTGGTAAGGAGAGTCATTTTGGCTAATACTTCCATCTTGGAAGTGCTTATGAGTTTGGCCAAAAGAAAAGTTCTTATGTTGATATGAAGCTTGTCCGTGTGAGTTGTTGGACTATGTGGGGAGATAGAAATCACTTAGTGGAGAAGCCAATACAAATGGTGAAGAAGAAAACAAAATGAATCTTGAATTACCTTAGCGAGTTTCAGAAAACATGAGACATAAGCGTTTGTCCCTTTAATGTGCCTGAACCTTGGGCAATCATCCCCGATAACAAAGGGTAAATGGTGGTGACGACAACTGAATTTTACGTTTCGATGTAAATTCATGTAGCCGTACATAAATTTTAATTTAGTAATGTTAAGTTTTTTTTCTCTCTAAAAGAAATCGTGTTTATTGACTATTATAAAATACAAAATAAAAAAAAAATATGTTAAGTTTGTAAGTGGATAAAATAAAATTTAATAACGACTTATTAAATTTAACTAAATTATATTAAGTAAATTAAACTAAGCCATAAAAACAAAATTGAAACTTTGAAAATCATATGGATGTAGGTATATGAATAAACTATAATGATTAAGGACTAAATTGAAATTTGTAAAACTACTAAATTGAAATGAAACTTTGCCGACAAAAAAAAAATTGTAATTTTAATCTTAATTTTTTGAAAAAATTATAATTTATAATTTATAATTTTAACTTTTATGTAATATCTCAAAGAAAAAAAAACTAAATTGCCATGAGTTTTTGTTTAAAAAACACTTTTTGAGTTTTATTTTTTTAAAAAAATACGAAAAACATTTTAAAAATATTCTCGAACTATGAAAAATGTTTAAAAAATATCTTTATAGTTAACAACACACAAAATTTTGATAGGGACAGTTAAATTTCTAAGATATACTTGTGTGACATAAAAAAAAATTAAAATGTAGATGTTCGAAGTGTTAAAAAAACCATGAAAACGTAGACATATGATGTATTATTCTCTTCTGATTTTGTCCTTGAATTATTTTATTACATGATGTTTTGAATCAATAGAATAAATTTTTCATGATTTTTTAACACATCAATCTTCTATTTTACGTTTTGATTTTTTTTGATGTCATACAAATATAAATTAGAATATTTAATCATTCACATTAGAATTTTATGTCGTTAACTAAAAAAACATTTTTTAAACGTTTTTAGATGTTTTGAAATTTCAGAGATATTTTTGAGACGGAATTCATAGTTAAAAGGTATTATTGATAATTTATCCACACGAAAAAGAAAGTAAGAAAAAAAAAGATTCCAGCTGGGCACAAGGGATACCGAAAAAAAACAAGAAATAAAAGCACTTATTTTATAAATTATGTGGAGGGAAGCAATTAGTAGAAAAACGTTCTGTTCTACAGCCTTCGGTGATTCATGAATTGATTGCTTTGGAAAGAGCGACCAACTAAAAATCCCTCTTCTCCTTTGCCTTCTCTTCTCGCCGGCGTTGCGGTGGCTGTCTCGCCGGCGTTCTCCCGATCCTGTCAGTCCATCGGAATTTCGTTTCTCTTAGTCCAC
This sequence comes from Herpetospermum pedunculosum, assembly GCA_028017165.1. Classification (NCBI taxonomy): domain Eukaryota; kingdom Viridiplantae; phylum Streptophyta; class Magnoliopsida; order Cucurbitales; family Cucurbitaceae; genus Herpetospermum; species Herpetospermum pedunculosum. The sequence goes on from CM051528.1 coordinate 64,423,959, forward strand.
GGCAGAGAGGGAGGACGATAGTGAGAAAGCTTCTTTACTATTTGTGTGGATAATGACGAGATTGCAGCTGAACTTGACGACGGCCATGGAGATGGGAGTTACGCCATCCAGCTGGTGGATTGACATCAACGAATCTACTTTTTGGCAGGATCGGATTTTCTACTCTCTCTGTGCTGTATATGCGCTAGTCTCCGCCGTTGCTTTGGTCTCTCTCTCTCTCTCTCTCTTGCTTCCGTACCTCATCTATCTAAAACTATCTGCTATGCTTTGTTCGAGAGCTCGTTTTTGCTTTGGTTTTGAATTGATGTTTTTTTCTTCGTAATTGATTGCCAATTGTTAGGTTTGAGTGCGTTGCCATATTCTAGAATTGCTTCTTTTACCTACCGATGAGTGCCATTTGTTATGGTTTATTTAATGGAACTCTAGGAGAGTGAAAATTTCATATTCCTGCAAGTATAATTTGTGTTTCTCAATATTTAATTCATATACTCGTCGGGTTTTGAATGCTTTTCTCCAAGTTATCAGAACCTTTTTAAGCAAAAATTCGTGTTCACACCAGCAAGAACGTGGGAGTAAAGTAGAGTCGTAGAATGATAGAGATTTAGGTTTGGGGTTTGGGTATACGGAACTTAGTTTGTGACTTGTCACTTGTGTACGTGCGTGCGTGCAGATTCAATTGATAAGGATCGAACTGAGAGTTCCTGAATATGGCTGGACAACACAGAAAGTTTTTCATCTCATGAACTTCATTGTCAATGGAGGTAATATAAGAACATTGTTTAACTTTATTCTCAATGTAGGCATTTTAAGGTTTCGATTGATAGTGTTTATTCTTACTCTGTGATTCAGTACGCGCAATTGTGTTTGGGCTCCACAATCAAGTGTTTCTTTTGCAAGCAAAGGTAAATTTACCGAACCTTTATATTATTTGGGATTTGCCTGGACTCGGATTTTCAGTTCTTATTTTTTTCACAGTAGGGAAAAAGACATTTTCCATTGTTAAATAATCTACTTGTCGTCGTCAAGCTGTTCTACGAGATAAAAGATTGCATTAGCTTTCTTGAAATATTGAGGATAATCAAAACCTATATAAGAGATTACACATCATATTGGTGTGTCTTTTGTGGAAGATTTTTTTAGAAATGGTCTACTAATTTGGACCTCTTGCAATTTTATAGGTTAGGTTGAACTTTTTCCTATTCTTTATGGTCTGTGCTCGTTTGTTCTTGAGACACTCGAGAGTAATTCTCAAAATAAGAGCTATTTTGTAAACAACTCAACTGTAAACAACTTTTTAAGACAACTTTATTTTAAAATTTTCAAACAACTTTTTAACACTATTTCCAAATGGCATCTTAGTTTCTTTCTATGGATTTTTTATAATATAATAAATTTGTCCTTAGTCCTAGCTCCTCTGAGAATCTTAACAAGGTGTCTTGAAGACACTTGTATACTGAGATATGTCAACTAATTCTGAATCAGGTTCTGCTATTGTTATTATTGGAACTTCCGGGTCTTCTCTTTTTCTCTACTTACACGCTCCTGGTCCTCTTCTGGGCAGAGATATACCACCAGGCATGTTTTTTTTAATGTTTTGCTATCTATTTTCTTATTAAGATATCTTTCTTGCAATTAAGGCTGTCTTCATTTTTTAGTGGCTGAGCTATCATTGATATTGCTATCACTTTGGGCACAATGAGGATTGCTAATTTTTCGTTGATTGGGTTTTCATGAACAGGCAAGAAGTCTGCCAACAGATAAACTCAGAACACTTTACATTTCAATCAACAGTGTGATATATCTTATACAGGTATCTTTAACACCACTTTCTCTTAGCCACTTTGATTGAAATTCAATCACTGGCCAATTGATACTTTAAAATCCTTGGCTGAATTCAGAATCTTATTTGGAAGGGTGAGATGGAGTTCCTGGTATTGGTTGTGTCTTTGCGAAATTTCAGCCTTGTTTGTATGTATGAAGCAGGGAAACAGGTTTCCTGCTACTGGAGGCTTGTAATATAATACTTAAGCTGCTATCCATTTATCAATACTAATTTTCACTATCCATCTTTGTTATCCGTTAGTTTCATCCCTCCTGTTCAGATGTTATTTTGTTATAATGGAAATTGAGGTGATGCTCTTGGCCAGTAGGACTCTGTAAGATGGTCAAACTTAGTTATTAATATCCTCAAAGTAGAATTTTAATTCCCTTTTTGCGTTGAGTGTTCCATAGGAAATTAATAGATTGCCTTCATATACTTATTCGCATAATTATCAGAAGTTTTTTTTGGTGCATTATTGTTTCTAATGTGAGAGAATGGTCATGATTTTTTTTTTCCCACCATGGAGGCTCTTAGTAACCAAATTCCCGAGGAGGGGTTTTTCTCAATCATGTTATCATATGTGTTGAACTCAACTCAAAGTTAAATAGTAATCTGTGGACAGGTTTGCATTTGGATATACATCGGGGTGGGTGACAACAGTGTGGTGGAATTCGTTGGAAAAATATTCATTGCAGGTTAGTCTTTGTACCCAGCGAGTCATTTCTCGTGTCCAAGAGGTCGAGTTTTGTAGATTGGATCTTCATTTTCCCTTCTCGTAGAAGAAAAAATTATCATTACTAATCAATTTTTTCCCTTTCTAACCACTGCTTGCTTATTTCATTTTCCCAGTGGTGTCGTTCATAGCTGCAGTAGGCTTCTTGATATATGGTGGAAAGTGAGTATATGCTTTCATGTCTGGTGGATATATCATTCAATTGCATCTAGATTTTGTATAATCTTTGATTACTTTTTTTTGACTACTTATCTTGATGAAATTTTTTAGATTATTTTTCATGCTTAGACGTTTTCCAATTGAATCTAAAGGGAGAAGGAAGAAACTTCATGAGGTATGTGTCCATCGTTTATTATTCCTCTATCATGCTGTAACCACAAGCGCCCTTTTCTTCCTATTGTATGAAAAAAGATGTGTTATTTATCAAGATTTATATCTTCCACATCCACATGTAGTATTCTGATAACTGATAATATAAATATTATGATTTATGCAAACAAATTATCTGGTCAAACTCCATTATTTTTTTCTGTGGAAATTTCACCAACATGCCATAATTACATGGGCGCAGTAGAGGTTTAGAAGGCAGTATTTGGTTTCTGCAACGTGTGCATGTTTATACATTAAACTTAAGCTGATTATTTGGAAACTGTGATCTTTTTAAGCTTCATATATATCATATATCTATGATCTCCTTGTCCCAAGCTGTTCCCAGGCTGTGGAATTAGTAAACTATCTTAAAATTTGTCATTAGTGAAGATAATAGAAAAAGATTGATAAGTTAAAAGAAAGCTCCATCAATCGTTTAAAGTAGGATCCATGATGTTATTTCTAGGCTTGTTAGCTGTACATTGTGTGTTTTCATGTGTTTTATGGATCCGCCTAATCATGCTTACAGTGCTGTTTAATACTTTTTTTTTAATAAATAATTGCAGGTTGGATCTGTGACTGCCATATGCTTTACCTGCTTCCTCATTCGATGCTTTGTGGTATAGTTCAAGCTCCTTCTTTTGCTAGTAATGAAAGAACCGTCTTCGTTAGGGAATGCTAATTTTAAGCATAGGGTGGCAAACGTTATACATGGATTGAATTCTGTGGTTGAAGAAACAAATCTTTTCTTACAATCCATGGGATTCACAAGATGTTTTTTTTTCTTTTACTGTTCGAGTGCAGGTTGCTTTATCCGCTTTTGACGCAGATGCATCACTCGATGTTTTAGATCACCCCCTTCTGAATTTCATCTACTACTTGGTACTTCACTTTACTAAGCTTGTTCGTGCTTCTTATTTCCGATTTCGATATATTCCTCTTATTCTAGGCTGATATAAACCATGTTTCTGAACTTACAGTTGGTCGAAATTCTGCCTTCAGCATTAGTACTTTACATATTACGCAAATTGCCTCCTAAGAGAATATCAGCTCAACATCACCCCATTCGCTAGTTGATGTGCATTTTGCATTCTGAACCCTTCTTCACCTCTTTGGGGTTGATTTTTTAAATATCTGGGAGTTGAGGGATCTTTACTTGAAGAAAGGTGGGTCTAATGTGGGCATTCTGCTGTGACATGTGATGCCAGAAAGGCCAAGATGTTTGCTGCTGGCTGAAGGCAAATTTGAAACTCTTCTCTCGGTGTTGTCTGATTTGAATAACTCATTCTATTTGGTCTAAATGTGCAAAGATAGATTTCTGTAAGATGAAATATTGTGTTTCTTTCGATCAGTATGGAGAAGTGTCGAGGACTCGGAGAACCGCTTGTAATTTATTTTTGCTTATCTTTATCTATTGATGTTCTTGTTTGTGATTTTGGTTAGGGAGCGTTTGGCCCAAGGAGTCGGGGAGTTAGAGTCGTTTAGTCTGGAGAGTTTTGAAGTATGTGTGTTTGAGGCAGAGAGTTGTTTAGTTTGTAGTTCTGAAGTATGTGGTGTGTTTGGGGTAGGGAGCTGTTGAACTTGGAGTTCTAAAGTCTGATTTTATTTTAGCTGCTTTCTTCTGTACAATTTTTTTCTACAAATTTTAAAAAATTCATTATTATGGACTTTTTTTTTTTATTCCAATAAATTCTAAAAATGAAATTTTTTATTTTTATTTTATCTATACTTCACATTTTTTTTTTAAAACAACACAAATAATTTTGAACACAATACTTCAGATTATCAAATGTATATATTTTTTATATATATATATTTTTTATTAGGATTTATCTTTAATTTTAAGAATTATAAGATTGCGATTTTTTTTTGTTTTTATTAATGTAGGTATATTTTACAAACTTTTTAAAGAATAAAAAACACATAAGTATAGTCTTACTCTGATCTATGTGTCAAACACATCTTTCTCCTGTCTCCATCCTCTTAAACTCTTTATTTCATCTAAATCCACGGTACCCTGGAAATTAGCATCTTAGCAATGATGGTTTATTTTAGTTTTTTGTTTTTGTACAATTTTTTTTATAATTTTCTATATTTTCATTTTTAAGGACTTCTTTCAATAGAATTTTAAGAATGCGATTTATTTTTATTTTATTTTATGTATCATTCACAATTTTTTTTGAAGATAACAAAAATAATTTTGATCACAATAGTTCACCTTCTTTTTTCAATATCACCTATATTAATATTCATTTTATTTAGATAGTTTTGAAATAAAAGAGATTCTTACAATAGTGTGTTAAATATTACAATCCAAATAAGTTGATGTTTTTATTTTTAATACTAATTTGATTTAAGTAACAATTTTGATTGAATAACCTAAATTATATTTAAAATAATAAAAATAGGTTGAATTTCATTTTTAGTCAATTTATACCTTTTGTTTAAATTACGTTTTTTTAAGTAATTAAAAATATTGTGGGAGGGAGGGAGAGAAAATGTGTTGTGTCGAAAAAATGGGAAAAACTTGTAATTACGGTAGAAGTCTGGAGTTGTTATTTTTTATCCGAGTTCAATAAGCTTGTGGGTCAAACGGGATCCTTCCAACTCCTTCTCCAACAAGTCCTTGGGTCAAACACCCGAGACATTGATGGATGTTATCAAAAAAAAAAAAAAAAAAAAAAAAAAAAAAAAAAAAAAAAAACTGAGATTAATTTGAGGGAATGATTCATCAAATTGGAATTTGAAGGTGGGATTGTAATAACCTTATAACTCAATAGTGGATTTTGAAATTTCCCCTACTTTTTTTTTAAAAAAATGGCAATTTATCAAATGTAGTTTTACAAAGAAAAAAAACAAACAAAAAAAATGCTCATTAATAAGAAACAAAAAGATGGAGTGAGAGTCTCGTCTCTGGAGTGGTGGAAGTTGAACACTGATACCTCAGGGAGGGAGAAAAGGAACAAAGGCGCTGTCAGTTGGGTGATTCGTGACTCTCGAGAATCTCTCATCTGTGCTGGTTACAAAATCTTCTATCGGAAGTGGCCTATTAAGACTTTTGAAGGCGAGGTTATTCTCGTCGATTTGAGATCGGTCAGCCACTGCGAGTCGTCTTAGTTTAGTCATCTTTTCGTTGAGTCTGACTCAACGGAGGGTGTTGGAGCTTTGAAGTGCCCGATACTTGACCTTACGGAGACCAAGAATATCCTGAAGGGTATCTTGATAGAGGGTTCTAAGGTTGATTGTGTGTCTTTTGATTTTTGTAGTAGATCTTGTAATCTTGTTGCTCATTTAAATTTTTCTTTTGTTCCGCCTAGTTCTTCTTCGTCGGTAGAAGGAGAAAAAGTTTTCTTTTGACTTTCGGATTTCTCAAAGTGAGTTGATTGAGTGTTGTTGTTAATGAACAAGATTAATTAAAAACATGAAACAAAAAGAAAACCATTTAGAAAAGGTTTATTATCTTATTTAATACACTCTCTCTGTATCTCCCTCGCATTTTGAATTCAAATTCACTCGGCAGAAGCTTCATCTTCGTTCTCTTTCTCAGTCCAAAGAAATTTTCAAACCAAAAGTTGCAGAGAATCAAGTTAAGCATCCATGGAATTCGAAGTGGAAGAACTTCCTTGTCCCTCTCCTTCACCTTTCAAACCTCCTCCTTCTTCCATTTTCAAAGACATCTCAAACTTCAAAACCCCCAATCGTCCATCCCGCATTTCCAATCTTCAATCTCCATCCCATCACTTCTTCACTGCTTCCAAGAGAACTCCTCTCGCTTCTTCCTCACTTCGCCGTCCTCGCCCTTCTCTGGCTCCATCCTCGTCCGCTGCTCGGTCTAAGGCCTCCCGCAAACTCAAGGCATTTGAGCTCGAGCAATCACAGTCCTCTCGCAAGGCTCAGACGAAGAAGGAACAATCGCTGAAATCTTTAGCTAATTCTCTCACGGTTTGGCTCAATTTCTTGTTTGAGAATCCGAGATCCTGCGGATGCGATTGGCCTGTGGGTGACGATGGATGCAGCAATGGATCGCGGGGGAAGGGGAAGAGAGATTGCAATCGTCGTGATGCAGTGGGAGTTGATATGGCGTGGCGATGTCCGAAGAGGCAGAGAGACTTGTCGTGGGGAACTCCGAGTGGCGATGTCGCTGGAAACGAAGTCGAGTTTTCGAATTCGAGGTATGTGAAGTTGAGGGAGTCGTTGAAAGATGTGTGTAGCTTTTATGATTTGACGCAACGAATGCGGGTTTACTTGAGTAAGAATAATTGCAAGGATGCTCTGGACATGATGGCTCAAGTGACTAAGGTTTGGTTTCATTTACATCTCTTCCCATTATATTTCTCCCTTTCTTTGGCTTGGCTGCTACAAGTAGAGATTAGAGGAACGTTCTCACCTTTTTAGCTTAGCAAATTTCCATTGAGGAAATGGGAGTGAGGCTCCACCATTGCTATTCGAGCAGCTGAATTTGGCTATAGTTGCAACCTTCAGTGATAAGAATCCTAGTTCTTTCTGTTAGAACATTGATATAATTAAATTTACACTAATCCATAAAAAAAAACTTTTGGTTGATGGGTGTTTTAACAAGGTATCATAGCAATAGATATGTGTTCAAACCCCTTAATGTCACTTTCTCAATTAACCATCATTTCTACTTGTTGAGTCTCACCAGTGAGTTAAAGTGTTAGAACACTTATATAATTAAATTTATCGTAACCCATAAACTTAAGTTTTTGGGTCATAGGTGATTTAACACTTGCCACGAATGAGTGATATTGTAATCACGATCAAGTTGTGGTTTGTACTGTAATAAATTTGAACCTTATGTTGCTTTTTAATGCTTGACCAAGATTATTTGACTGTCGCTGATATGCTATCAATAAAACATTGGGTTCTTCAATCTTCTTATTGGGATTTCTAATATATTTTATCTGCTCTGTTTCTCAGAATATTGATGACGGAAGGTTAAAAATGAAGGCTCATTGCCCCATTGTAACTGACGTTGGACTGAAGGAGAGCACCATGAGGATCCTTATGTCTTACAACCCAATTTGGCTTCACATTGGATTATACATCATATTTGGTGGTGATTCTTTGCTGTCGACTGAGGAAGTGAACTCTGAACAAGATAATGCATTTCTGAAAATGGTCTTGGAGAAGCAGTTTTTTTCTCATTCTGGTCTGGCGAAGGCATATTCTTATAACCGGATGGTTGAGGGTTTATATAGACCAGGCTATTACGAAGCCTTGGGTAATATTATACTCAAAAGATTTTTATTGCTAGTTCTTATCCTTGATAAAGCTAAGTGCCAGAGCAGTCTTCCTCTTGAGTATGGTATCGATGGTGTGGATGGGGGGTTCTCCTTTGCTGTTGATTGTGCAATCTCTCATCAAATCAAGTCGTCAGATGATTAATGGTAATTAACAATTGCTCCGATAATTTTATAAGTTTGAAAGTACATTATAACCCTTTTGTTTTTCTTGGTGCAATTAGATTTCCTATCATCAGATGTAATGCATGGAGAAGGTAATCTGTTAGGACATTTGGTGATCATGGGGTATAAAGTATCTTACTTTCAGGTAGTTGTTCTATATGATATGATCTGATGACCATTTAAACCTGAATCTTTATGCTTGTGATCACAAACATCAATAGTTTTTGTAGGAAATTGAAATGACTAATATATAATGTTTACCCTTCTTGGCTGATTTGGTGTAAATTGTTTATGCCCCTGCAGTGTCCCCTTTCTGAATACGACTTCAAAATTACCAATTTATGTGTAGACATCCAAGATGGGGTCCGACTTTGCAGAGCCATTCAACTTTTGCTTAATGACAATTCCATTCTGACGGTAGTGTCATTTTTTCATTAATGAAAAGATAGCTTTTAATTACTGTCTATTTTTTCCCATTTTTTTAATTTTGTTATAATTCTGCTGTCAGAAAATTGTAGTTCCATCAGATACTCGTAAGAAGAACCTGGCAAACTGTGGCAAGGCTATGCAGTATCTTAAGCAGGCTGGTGTAGCATTATGCGACGAGGATGGAATGATAATTGTGGGAGATGATATTGCTAACGGAGATAAGGAAATGATCCTGTCTCTGCTCTCTAACATGTTTGTTCATCTTCAGGTATTCTAAGGTTCACCTTTTCTCTCTCTTTCTTTTTCATGATAATCACTCAACTTGTCTGCGTGATGTGTAATTGATTGTCAGTGAGTTGAACGTTCTTAGCTCTCAAGTCCAGAAGTCATATGACTTACTTTTTACTGCATAAAACATGCAGTTACCTCTTATAGTCAACAAAAACCTTCTAGTTGAAGAAGTCTGCAAGATTCGTGGAGTGGTCAGTATTATCCTTCCTCTTGGTTAGAATTTTAAATGCGTGTTCAGTCTCATATACAATCGTTGGTTCATTAGTTTGTTAATATTTGACGTCCAATTATATTTCATTTTCTTTATTAATTTTTTTTTTTTTTAAAGTAAAATTGAATTTGATTCATATCTGCTCATTTGTTTCCATCCAACAGGAAAAATCTGAAATTGTCAATTCCACACCCTTGGAAGTTATTTTGAATTGGATTCAGGTACTGCTTTCAGTATCATTTTGATTCTTTGGATTGGGGTCATAAAGATTTAGTATAGGGGAAATATGTTTACAAGTTTCTTTCATTTTGTTATTTTTTTCATTCTTCATTGATTCAAACTTCAAATATATGAATTTATTGAAGGTTTTTTAGTTGAATGGTTATTATTGAGGAAGCCTTCCCCTATATGGTGCGTTTCAACTTGTTTCAATTTCATAAAGATTTAGTAGATGGGAAAGATTGACTCTCTCATTGCAAGGAATTGTTGGAACTAGTTCTTATCCTCCGACTGTTTAGTTAGCTATTTCATATTGTTAAAATATGGCAATCCAGAAACCTATTCCTTTTGATTAAACTTGGAAAGTCTATTTCAGGTGGTATGCGAGAATTATGATATAAAGATTAGCAGCTTTTCTTCTTTGGTCGATGGAAAAGCAATATGGTGCCTACTTGATTACTACTTCCGAAAAGATCTTCGCTGTTCTAGCTCTCCAAAGGTTGTGCATCCATCTAGTTACAGGATTCTCCTTGATTACTACTTGATAGGTGTTGAACTCACTCCACTATTTTATCGATATGTCTTCTTTGTGCCTTACCTTGATGTATCCATCTAGTTACAGGATCATCAGAAAACGAATGGTGATGAATCGATCATGTCTGTCACTCATTGTTCAGACTCGGCACACAATTTCATATTATTGCAAAAATTGACATCATTGTTGGGAGATTTTCCTGAGGTTAGTGTTTGACAAATGCATTCAATATTTTTTGAAGCGTGAATCTCAGTAAGATACAATATACTTCTAGGACTTAAGCTCAAGGTGCAAAAAAAGTGCCCTTTTGTCGAGACGTAATAAACAAATTAAAAAAAAAAGTTTGTAGTATTGCTATTGTGAAGCATGAGATAACGGAAAACTAAAGAAATAAGGCTTTATTTAAGAGATTGTTTAAAGATATAGGCATCCAAGCAACTTCCTACTTTTTTTTAAGAATAAGAAACCTGAAAAAGGGTTGTGATGCGTGCCTTACTAAGGGTGTGTTTTGTTATGGCGCCTTGTGCGGACAAATTATTTGAGGAGGCTGGAACAATATGGCTAGCGGTTTCTGTTGGATGTGGGAAAAACTAAAAACTATGGTTTAACTACGAATCGAAGGGTTTAGAAGGAATATTTTTTCCTTGTGCGTATCTCTTAAAACAAGGGACATTGATATTTAGATGTTTTTCTATTCGTGATGGATAAAATGATGTTGGGAATGAGTAAAGTCCTTTTGATTCTGATACAGCGACCCTCATTTTTTTTTTTGTTAATTAAAAAATATCTAAAAATTGAACTAAAATTTCATGCATGCTTGTTCTTATAAAGTTAAAACAATTAGTTGTTACGGGTTGAGAAATTTTCAGCATAAGAATTTTTATGACCAAGACAGGAATCAAAACTTTAATTTTCACATAAGTAATTGTTCAATTTCCTAATTACACTGTTGAATTTGAAAAATTAGCAGTTTTCTCGGATTATTTGAATTTGTGTCTATCTGTCGTACAATTATCTTGAAGGCATAATTATTTATTACATTATTTCTTATAACAGATTCTGCAAATCAGTGATATACTTGAGTATGGTGGTGGTGCATGTAGTGACCGCAGTGTAATAATTTTGTTGACTTTCCTCGCTTCAGAACTGATTGTGAAGAAAAGTGTGGTAATGTTTCACACGATCACGTTGTGCTTGGATGATATCCATTCTTGTTCATACCATGTTTCATACATTGACACACATCGATTCTTTTTTCTAGGATCAATTGAATTTCCATAAACTTTTGGACTGCGATTGTCAAAGCCCAAAGAAAATACACTTCTGTTCCAGGCAGTATGTTCTGAATTCAGTGGCCGCGCCAATTAGTGAAGGATTTGATGTGCAGAGGACAGGAGGTTGCTTTTTTCACTCGTTGATTTTATGTTTGTGAAGCTTTTTGTATATTACTCTTCATAAGGACGTAGTTATACATGCCCTTAGTACTTGCTGCATAATACATCAAGTTTTTTTTATTTTATTTTATCCATTCTTTCTTGTTAGTAAGCATAGTTTTCTTTTGCCTTAAAATTCTGGCGTTCCCTTCAGAAACAGATGCTGCTAAAAAGTTCAAGACTATTCGGGCATGGTGGCAGGATATGGTTGACCAGAACAAGAGATCCTTTGCAAAGTCGGACGCCTCTTCATTATTCTTTCCATCAGGAAAAGAGAGAAACAAAAAGCAAAAAGGTAATTAGGATGTCACCTATTGATATATTTGTTTACTTGATTGTAATTGAGTTGGCGTATACTTTTTGTTGGTTTATCCATCGTCTTCTTTGTTGACTGATCAATTCTTAATCTTTAAATGTTCATAGTTTCCAAAAAAATCGACCGAGTCTGATATAATTAAAAATTTGATTGGACTGTTTTTCTTTCCTTAACTCTTTCATTTCAATGAACAGCGATGTTTATGCTTTTATTGGAACTAGGCCCATGCAGCCATGCTCGACTCTTTTAAACCTTCCTCTGAGCATAGGATGCTAATTATCTTTTCTCCTCATTTTTGTATTTATTATGAGGTTTAAATCCTATTTTCTTCTTTGAACTTTAGCACTTTTTTATTTTGGTTCATATATTTCAACAGTTCATACACGCTAGATATACATGATTGAGAACACAAATGAATATGATGTCACACAATTGTTTAGTTAAACATAATCATTGATTCATTCTGATATTAAAAGAGAACATTTTGTAAGTTTTTTTTTTTTTTTGAAAAGGTACCCACTTTCATTGAGAATAAATGAAATAATACAAGAGATAAAAAAAAAAAATCAAGCCCAGACGCCAATAAAGGGAGGAGCTATATTGTTTTTAGAACTAAAATGAAACGAGTAGGAAACTAAGGACTAAAATAAGATTTGAACTTTACTGTTGTTTTTGTGATTACTAGACAGTTTGGAATTCATTTGTGAAATTTTGCAGAAGATGCCGCTAGAATTATTCAATCATATTACAGAAGGTTGGTTGAACGTCGCAAGTTTATTAATTTGATGGGAAAAATTTCCTTCTTACAAAGATTTATCAAAGCATGGTTAATTAGGAGGCGGGAGTTGGCTTGTACAGAACCAGGTACTGCTCGCGTATTTTTGTGTGGTATGGTATTTCGTATTTAGCTAGTTTGTTTCGAAATATGTAGTTAAAATGGTCGAATAATAAAACACATCATGACAAAAGTTGTTATTATACAGAAAGACCAAAACAGCTTGAAATTGTAGGGAGATATAGCACACTCACAGTTGACAGACGTGGCCGCTTGACTTTACAAAGGTCAGCAATATGCATTCAACGAGCAACGAGGAATTGGATGATTAGAAAAAATCAAATTAGCAGAGAAGTAGCATCTTTAGACAGACATGACCGTGCAGCGACTCGTCTAAATAGAGCATCAATCACAGATGGAGAAATAGGCATTAGTGATCAAATAAAAGAAGCACCTGAAGTTCAAGTAGATGCTGAGGAGTGTCCTGTATTGAACAAGGATGTAGTTGTAAGCGAAGTGTTCTGCAATAAGCACCTTGCTGCTATTCAAATTCAAAGTTATTTTCGAGTCGGGTTGTTGAGAAGGCAGTTTCTGAGTCTAAGGATGGCCACAATAATAATTCAAAAAAATATTCGTATGTTAAGATGTTGGAAACAATATAGACATTACAAGAATGTAGTGACGTCTGCCACTGTAATTCAATCTTCGGTTCGTGGATGGATTGCCAGGAGAGAAGGTCATAGGCATAGGCGTCTCATTATTCTAGTTCAAGTAAGTTTTATTGGGACTTCTGTTTGACCATTTATATCATTTCTTGAAAGTTCTATTCATGTGTTAAAACGTGTTTTTTTTTTCTAATTCAAATATTCAACATAATTAATTGATGTGCATTGTTTCATTGATCATTGATAGAGTTTTTGGCGCCGTTGGCTGGCACGAAAAGAATTTTTGCTGCAAAGAGAGGCCATCATAAAGATCCAGACTGCTACACGATGCATGATTACTCGTATAGCATTTCATAGGCAGAGACATGCAGCTATAGAAATCCAACGACTCTTAAGGGGACAAGTTACTCGAATGAAGCTCTTAGGTATTGTGTCTACATGTTCAATGATAGCCTTATGTTGTTGTTTTACTTCCATTTCTCACACCACTTTGTTGTTTAGGTGCGGCTTCTGAACTTCGTTCAGCATTTAACGGTGGCGATTTCTCCAGAGGCAGCTGCAAGATGTTTGAGTTGAAGCTAGTTTTAAGTTCAATTCTCAAACTGCAACGGTGGTGGAAGGGTGCTTTATTGCTTAGATTAAGATCAAGGTCCGCAATCATCATCCAGTCTCATATCCGAGGGTGGATATCTAGACGACGGGCTGCTACAGAGAGACACCATATTGTTTTGATCCAAGTAAGTGTTTTAGTTCTATGTTTTTTATCGTTATATCAGTTACATGAAGTCAAAAGAGTCAAACTCTGATACTCAAAATCTACGCAATAGGTAACTCAAATTTTAGAAACCAAGTGTAAAATTTTCTAAATTTTATCTTTCCTTGAATTTGATAGTCACATTGGAAAGGTCACCTAGCAAGGAAAAGATCAAGAGGGCAGTTACGAGACCTGCGCTTAAGACTGCAAAACTCTGCTGCAAATGTGGATGATGGCAAGCGTATTATCAACAGATTAGTTGTAGCACTTTCAGAATTGCTAAGCATGAGAAGTGTTAGAGGCACTCTTCACACCTGTGCAACTTTAGGTATGTAATATGTTGATGTTAATTTGTATCCCATAACATGTTGCGGCTGTCATTACTTGTATGGAATAAGGTTAATATAGTCCCTTTGATAATCATTTTGTTTTTAATTTTCTGTTTTTAAAATTTATATTTGTTTCGTTCCAAATTATTTACTATAGTTTTCTCCTTTCTTAAAGAAATATGTGAATTCTTAAGTCAAATTCTAAAAACAAAAATAAGTTGTAGAAACTGTTTTTTTTTTCTTTTCAAAATTTGACTTTGTTTTTTAAAACATGAGTAGAAAGTAGATAACAAAACAAAGAAACTCATATGTGAAAGTAGTGTTTCTAAGCTTAATTTTAAAAAACAACGAACAAAAAATCAAATGGTTATTAAACGGTTCATAGTTTTTATTTCTGCTTTACACTTTAGTATGAACTATGAAGCATGGATTACAAAATTTTATGTTCAAGGAGTTAAAATTCGGCAATGTATGGATGAAGTGTCTGGTTCTATAGTTGAGCATGCTATTTAATTAAAACAACTGCACCAAATTAAGATGTCCTAGAAATTTACAATTGACTGAAAACAAATATTTGGTGTACAAATCCGGTTTATAGATATGGCGACAGGACATTCTCAAAAATGCTGCGAAACCCTTGTTGGTGCTGGAGCTATTAGCACTTTGCTTAAGCTCATTCGGTCAGTCAGCCGAAGCATACCTGATCAAGAAGTCATGAAGCACGCGCTCTCTACTTTAAGAAATTTATCACGCTATCCCCATCTTGTTGAAGTGTTAATTGACACTCATGGATCTGTGGACACACTTCTCTGGGAGCTACTAAGGTTTATCAACATAATCTTAGAACATCATGATAAGACTAATTTCTTTCTTTTCATTATAACTAAGTGCTGTCTGTCGATAACTTGTATTCAGGAATAAGGAGGATGGCTTCTTTATCGCCTCGGAAGTTCTGAAGAAGATCTGCAGAAATGAAAAAGGCTTTGAAGCGGTGCGCAAGTCAAGTGGCCTTGTAAAGAGGCTGAACAGTCTTGCGGAGGAACTTACGAGAAAGGCATGCAATGAAAAGAGGTAAGATTCTAACTGAACCATTTTGATTGCCTGTTTGGGATTCATTTTGAAATAGTTAAAATCATTTTTGTCTTATTCAAAATTACTTTAAAAGCGGAAAACATGTTTAGAAGATTTTAACCTTTTCAAAATCACTCTCAAATCTTAGACGCCTACTCATTGCTAATCCTTCCAACTTTTTTTTCATTTTATCCATGTGCTGAAATTTTCAGTCCCACTATTTTTAATGCAGGATGGCTAGGGGTCTTGATGGGAGAGAGAACATCGAGAGACGATTGAAAGAAGCTGTTGAGCTTCTAAAGTTGATAACAAATGGTAATGCTCAACCAGCCAACCATTAATTGTTGGCTAAGCCTAACTACTAATATTCATGTGTCTGTTGTGTGGGCAATGATTTGACTTTCAACCTTAGCATGGAGAGATTTTTTTAGGGATGTATGTTTATAGAATTAAGGAATGTATATTTAAACTGTAGTGTACAGATTACCACTGCTAAGAAGATTAGGCTCTTGACATTTGTCTTTTGCAATCCGAAGGTCCTAGGGTGAGAAATTTGTATTCGGTGTGCACAAGGATGAAAATATCCGTCAGATATCGATATTTCATCAATATATCCATCGATATATCTGTAAAATTGAAATTTCGATATCGATATTTTCATATTTGAGTGTGCATGATTTGTGCACCAGCCACACCCTAGGCAGCGATGTTGTTTAACCCTTTACTGATTTGTTTTTTCTTTTTTAGTTCAAGTTGGAGGTGGGAGAATTTGAATCTCAAACCTCGTGGTCGAAGGCATTTTGTATATTAATTGAGCTATGTTGGATTGAATCTGTTACTGATTTGTTTGTCTTTGGAGATATTTAGCATTTGAATTTGATGTGGTTGCATGTTCAGCCACATGCTCTAGCTTTTTGTCTGGGAAATATCCACAGCAGATTTTGATTGAATGGACGATTGGCTTTTTGTCTTTTTGGGACTACAAAATATCAGACTTCGATTTTGGTGCTGCAGCGATTGGTGTGCCTTTCTGTAGTCCAAAACAGCATTGGTTCTTCTAAAAGTAATCTGTTTGATTAATATAGAGGCAGGTTGTTAAAAAGGAAGGCAAATTGTGGCTTTATGGATCTTTTAGAAAAATATTGGTCTTGAAATTTTAGTACGGAGTGGGGATGGAACCTCCAACCTTGAAAACTGCATGTTAATAACTTTTAAGCTAAACTCACTTTGGTAAAATTTAAAATTTAAAATGTATTATTTAATAAGTTCTTGAACATTTAATGGCAGGTATCATAGATAATTAAAAAAAAAAGTATGTAATAGGATTGAAAATCATTAACTTATTAACTTTGCATCTAACATGTTATTGAACTTTTGAAAGAAATATCATAGATTACATTTATTATATTCGACTTCTTAATACTTCTAAAGTTTAATGTTTTTATTTTATTTTATCAGTGCAATGATTTATCATACACAATATTGAAAGTTCTGG
Source organism: Herpetospermum pedunculosum (assembly GCA_028017165.1). NCBI lineage: Eukaryota > Viridiplantae > Streptophyta > Magnoliopsida > Cucurbitales > Cucurbitaceae > Herpetospermum > Herpetospermum pedunculosum. Next base: position 64,440,832 of record CM051528.1, read on the forward strand.
AGACCTGTTAACAAAAACATAGTTCAACGACATGATGTATCGTCTAATGACCATGAGGTTCTAGGTTCAATCCCCCACTCCAACATGAAGAAGAAAAAAAACTACTGAAGAGCTAATAATCAAGAATTTATATTTTGAGAAGAAATACTTTGAAAGTTAAAGAATAATAACCAAACTTGTCTTATAATTTTAAATGCAATAATAAAATATGGTAGTTTTGTTGAAATAGTAAGAAACATGAGCAGCTCAACGGTAATTGACATTTATTTTCTTTGAAGTTGGAGGTTCAAATCTCGGTACCTCACATTTGTTGTACTAAAATAAAACTTTTTTTAGAAGTCTGCCACAACCAATCTCAGCATAGGTCAAAGATCGATAGTTCGATACCATAGCACACAATTGTTGAACTAAAAATAACATATTTCAAGTCAAACTTTTTATATATCAAAACAAAACTTAACAATTATGATGTGAAATTTTAAGCAATTTGAGAAAAAATTGACTTTCTAACATCATTGCCAATCTTTTTAATATTATTTTTGCTCGCTCTAGCTCCATTTCAGGTCTCACTCTACCTCGTGTTGGTCTCGCTCTAGCTTGCTCCATTTCAGATTTGTAAGATTTTTTAGATCTGAATTTTTTAGATTTTGTAGATCTGTAAGATTTTCCAGATCTGAATTTTTTAGATTTTGTAGATCGGTAAGATTTTCCAGATCTGAAATGTTTCAGATTTGAAAAAAATTTCCTCGAATCCATGGGGGAGTTGTCGTCGATGGGTGGGTAAGAGAAAGAAAAAACGACAAATTGACCTTATGCTGACATCCTCGCCTATTTTTTTAATATTATTTTTGCTTGCTCCAACTCTAACTCCATTTCAATTGGTCTCACTCTAGTTCGTGTTGGTCTCGCTCTAGCTCCATTTTAGATTTGAAAAAATTTCAATACTCAATTTGTCACAGGAGAGTTGTCATAAGTGAATAGGAGAAAGAAAAAACATAATGGAGAAGAGAAAAAAGAAATAGGTTTAAACAGAAAGAAAAAGGAGAAGGGAGAGAGAACTATAGAGTTAGAAAACAAAAGAAGAAATAATATTAAAAAAAAAATCGATATCAGCAAAAAATCATTTGACTTATTCTTTTTATAATCTGAGTCATTTTCTCAAATTACTCCAAATTTCAGGTCCTATAAAAATTCCGTTGATTTTCTATCCTTACAAATTTCTAACCTTATATCTTAAATAAAACTATTAGATTTTTTTTTTTAAAGTACTAAAAAAAATATGTAATATTTAAATTCTTAAAAGGAAAATTCTATCTCATTGGATTGACAAGTTGTCATTTTTCTTTCCAAAAAGTTGTCCGATTAAATCGACCATGAAAATCTGTTTCATCCCTTCAATGAAGATTAAATTAGAATGTTGTAGTTAAACCTGTAGTTAAACCTAATTCCAACCGTACTCAAATTGTGGTTCGAATCTCACAAACCACATATTATGATTATATATATATATATATATTTTTTAATGTATTTAAATGAAATCTCATCTCATTGGTAATGTATATGGTAAGTTGACAATTGACAATTGACACCTTGTAATTCGTGAATTAAAATATTACATATTTTTTCTGTTCCAAAAAGGTTGCCCGATGAAATAGATGACGGGTAACGCATAATCATCCATTGAATAACATCGAGCAGTTCCAAATTCGACTTCGGACATCGGTAGAGAAGAATACACTACACTTCTAAATCCAACAATATATGTTCATATTATTGATACATAATTCTTCCTGTTCATCACAAATTAATAAGAGAGATTCAAATTTCAACTTCACCGTCAAAACTGAATTCGAAATGATCGATCGAATGAGTTTCGAATCCCAATCAAATCAAGCAGCCCTAGCAAGAAGTTGAAGTTGATCGGGATCGGGAGAATTATCAGTCGGCTGAATAACAGAGACAGTCCTCCTCAACGATCTAGGCACCGTAATCTCCAAAACTCCATTATTGTAACCAGCCGAAATCGAATCAACATCAACCAAAACCGGAAGCCGAAACTTCCTCGAGAAGCTCTTCGCAGGCGCCGTAACTCCATCGACGGCCTCTGTTCGAATAATTAGGTACCGCGAATCCTCAACCTCCACTTTGATCTCCTCCTTCCGAACACCTGCGCATCAAATCGAACCAGAAAAAAAAGGATCAGAAATTCAGCGAAACCTAGAAGTAGAGATGGATTGGAAAATCGGAAGTAATTACCTGGGAGATCGGCGGAGAAGATGTGAGAATCGGGGGTTTGAAGCCAGTGCACATAGTTCTGAGGAATGGTGTAGTGATTGTAAGGAAAGAGGAGAAGATGATGAAATGAGCTCTGCAAAGTTGAAATCTCCATTGTTGATTTTGATTGTTCTGATTTTGGCGGGGATAGGGTTTTAACGGTGCTCTTCCCAAGCTTTAATTAGAATATTGAATATTTTGGAAAGTTGCAGAGGGGCATTTTCGGAAAAGTGAGAACAAGTTCTTATTTAAAAAAAATAACAAATAATAATATATTCTTCTTAATACACATATTATTTAACTTTTTTTTCTTTTCACCAACGACATTCAAGTGACATGATATAACGATTAGAGACCAATAATTCCTGGGTTCCATCCTCTACCCACAAGTTGTCAAAAAAAAAAAAAAAAACTAATTTCTTGGTCAAAATAATATAATTTAATTAGTTGAGTTATGTTTATGTTGACCTATTATATTTTATTTAAACAAACAAACAATGAGGCAAAATTAAATTATGCTTAATGCTTTTAAGCTTTAAGGTGTGTTTTTTTAACTTTATAAACTTTAAAATTTTTATTTTTATCTTTAAATTTTAGATTTGTTTAAAAAACAACTAACATGTTTCAATTATATTCTTGAACTATAATAGAGTATGTTTCAACCAATAAATGTATTATTAAAATGTTTTAAATTTCAAGGCCACTGCCAAAACCTGTTATATAATTATGAAATGTGTTATGGGTAAAAATGAATATGTTGGAATATCGAGATTAAATGAATGTTGATGTTAGAGGATCGAGAGCATAACTAATTTGGACACCCGTAGGTTGAGGCCTACAAGAGTTAGAGTCTGGATTGCTCCAGTCAAGATTCAAATAAACTTTATGGAAGACATACATTGAGCCAAACGCCCAATACGAGTCCCCCACCTAACCTAGCCACCAAAATATATGGCCCAACTAGCCTAAGGCATGGGGTTGGCTTAAGACCAACCATGTCGAGGCCTACCCCACTTCCACGTGCCCTATCTGTATGGGGTGCGATCCAAACGGGTCAATCCAACTAATTTAGGTCTAATCTTAGAAGGAAAGCGAAATACCCTAAAAATGTGGTATTAATACAACATAACGACAATAAAACTATAAGTTCATTATGATATTCTCCTCCCAAAAACTAAGTTTGCAAATTCTTTACTATGACTATGACTTAAACCTGGAAACTACCAATAGCAAGTACCGTCATTTTACAAATCACTACCATGTCACACTTTTTTCCTCATATTGAGGGAAAAAGTTTGTGAGGTTTGTTTTCAAACAGATTTAAAGTTTAAGGATGAAAATGAAACTTCGAAAGCAATTTAGAGGCGCAATGGAAACATACCTTAAACTTTAAAGGGTGTCTTATATTATTTAACTTAAAGTAAATTAATATTACTACAAAGTTAAGAAATTCAACCAATTTTATTTATATTTTATATTCCACGTAATAAAACTATGTGGTCAATTCAAACCTAACTCAGTGATTAAAAACACTTATTACCATCCCAAAGCCAGATAATTACATACTACCTATAATTCTTGAACTTAAAATATATACAAATAAAGAAACCACTACTAAAAATAATTAAAAGTTGTATGTACTCCCCCTTAAAGTTCAAATATCCACTCTTTTGTTGTCTTGAAAAAAAAAGATAGCCATAAGATGGGATAGATTTATCCATCTTACTTTTAGGGTGAGTAATATATTCGAATATATTATTTGATAATATTTTATTCTAATTTTATTTAAAGTATAAATAGAGAATAGATAAATAATTAAAAATAATATTTGATGAGCATGGGTGGTGAATGATTATTCCTTTCCAAATTAAAACATTATACATCTAATCTAATTTATTTATTTTCTTAGATTTTCACTTGCATATTGTTAAATTAGAAAGATGATGGCGACCAACTAGGCAAAATATATGTAAAAGAGTACAACTAAGTGGGTTTTAAGGTCCCGTTTACTTTGTCGTAATATAATTTGACTTGCCATCGTAATAAAAATGGCTTCAATCACAATGGATTTTTCATCGATGTTGTTTAATTAATGCCTGATTCAAACGTAATTTGATTTACATGTGTGGTGTTTACTTAAACTTGGTAGGTTTGCCATAATATCTTTTTTTTCATTTGAATCTTGTTAAGATTCTTGTGCATACTCTTTGTCCGATTCTAGTGCTTTAGTGGACTCTCGTTCTTTTGCAGACTTTCGTATACGATTAAAGACTATTTAAGGATCTTTGTTTTCTTTTACATATTTCTTCTTCTCCATTCTTGTGTTTTCTAAGCGTACCTAAATCATTGCACAAATTTCGTTTTTACAAGGTTTTTATAACTCTTAAATTTTTTTCAAGACAAATTAATTTCAAGGATGAGAGAAAAGTAAACGAAGAAGATGAAATTAGAGATTATTTCAAGACAAACTCATTTCAAGAATGAGATAAAAAAACAAAATGAAGAAGGATGGAGTTAAAGATTATTTTAAGATAAACTCATTTCAAGAGTTAGAGAATAAAAAATGGAGAGGATGAAGTTGAGAATTTTGAGGAAGATATAGAAAAGGACGGGACATAAAAGAGATGCAAAAAAAAAAAAAAAAAAATGTGAGTCCCACGGAATGTGCAATGATAATCTCATCGAGGACCTTTAATGTAATTTGATTGCAGAGTATGGCGTGAGGTGTGAGACCGACACTTTCCATTGCGTTTGCAGTTCTCGATTATATGACCGATATAGTAATCTTTGCACTAAAAAACCTTAACCACCCTAATTTTTAATATATATATATATATATATATATATATATATATATGGAAATTGTAATAGATGCCAATTTAGAATAAGATAATTAAAAATATAGCATGTTTTTAAAAATTTTGCGGATATGGCAATTTCTATCGCTGATATCTTGTGGCGGATAGAAGTCCATCGTTGATCACCTCAGCTTTGAATAGATTTTTGTTAGTGATAATAGTCTATCACTGATATGATAAAGTCTATCACTCATATAAACGGATTTTTTTTGCCATATTTGCAAAACATTTTAAAGTTTGCTAAATTTGCAATTAGTTTGGGCCTGATAGCTATTTGTGCAACCAACCCTCTATATATATATAATCAAATACAGATCCCTATAAGTATGGGATTTATTTTAGACTCGTGTAAAATTAGAATCATAAATGATTTTTTTTCTTTCCATAAACTCCTTTCGTTTATTTTATTCTGCAACACCCAAATTGTCGCCTCCCTCTCCCACACGTCCCATCTCTCCCTCACAAACGACTAGCCGCCACGCACACTCACCATCGTCGTCGCTTCGTTCGAACGACATTATGTTATCGTTATTGGTCCATTTTGACTCGGCGTCACCAGCATTGTCGTCTTCAACCCACAACAACGCCGATGACCTACATTTATTTTTTAAGTGTGTGTATATGTGTATATATATAAATTTCTACAATAGAGACCTCCAATCGTGTTGTGTCCAGGAAGAAGAGTAGATAGAAACCGTTGGAGAATAATGATTTCTATAAAAAGAGTATGTGGAGTATAAATACCTCATTGGAAGAGATGGAAGATTGTGTTGGAGATGATGGAGATGCACTTTTGTGTGAAAAATAAGTTTTCAAACTAAAAGTGTACGTTGCACTGATGAAGGTTTTGAAGTGAAATCTTCAATATATACTATTTATTTAGACTTTATTGACAAATGTATTTTTCAATATATATTAATGATTAGGTAATCATTTTAACCAATGTTACTTATCTAGGTGTATTTTTCAATATATGCTACTTACCCTAAGTGATCGTTAGTATATATCTATGTAATTTCCGTGTTTTAATTTTGTCAATTCATAGTGTGATTCACCGTTTTTCCTTAACTAGATTTATATTTTAAAATGATTTTGATCACACGGTTTTTACTTAACTAGATTTATATTTTAAAATGATTTTGGAAACAAGTCTGAATATATACTAATTATTAGGTATATTTTCATTATATACTACTCATCTTAGGTAATCGCTTTAATTTGTGTTACTTATATAGGTGTACTTTCAAGTATATATTATTTATCCTAAATTATTGCTTTAATGAAAGTTAGTATTTGTACATGTAATTTATGTATTTTAATTTGGTCAATTCATAATGTGATTCATGAGTTTTACTTAACTATATCTGTATTTAAAAACAAAATTGGAATCAAGATCAAAACAATTTAGATCATAAACTTAGGAAACCATGAACCTTCGGCTTCAACAAATTTTGCACCCCAAACTAACATCAATGATGCAATGTAGATCATGAACTTTCAAGTTCATCAAATTGAACCTTAAACTTGCATAAGTGTTGCAATGTATAACCTAAGTTAACTTTTCGTTTGAATATGTTAAAAGCACGTGATCCCACATGGGTCTCCTTTATTGGGAATCAATTCTTCAATGCTTACGTTTTATCCGAATCAAACTTCTTGATTCACCTAACAAAAATCATTATAAAAAACCTTGGAACCAACTTGAATCCTAAAATTTTAAAAATTAGAATACAAGATGTGAGGGGAGATTTGAAGGAATAACAAAAGCTTTCCGGTAATGGAGATTTTTTAGGATTGATTCTTCGAAGTAGATGAGTTATTCTTTGAAGCTCAAATGAAGAAAAAGTTGAGATTTAAGAATAAAATTTATTATGGTGTAACGACAAGAACAAAGTGGGAGGCTGAAATTACAAGCTTCATTAAGGAAGAGGAAAATTGATTCGAGGAGTTGAGTGGTTTCCACAAGTTTTGATAATGATTTTTGTTGAGTAAATGAACAGGCTCGATTCAAATAGATTCAAATAAAATGTAAGTGTAAAAAAAGTAGATTCCGATGGAGAAGATCGAGCAACCGACGATTCAGAGATTTGTTGAAAATTAATTTCATCCAAATGTATGTGGAGGAAATAATTTGAAGTTGTATGAGGCCGATGGTTGATTGGGCCAGAAGTATGATGATAGGCAGAAGTACGTGGGGCCCAAATTCTAAAAAATGGAGGCCTAAACTCAACGCTCTTTCATTCGGATAACGTGTCTCAATTTTCTCAAAGCGATATAAACCCAAGCAATCCCTTCCTTTTCGCTTCTCTCTCTCGCTCGCGGCTTGCCTGCTTCCGACATATCTAGGGTTAGGGTTTCTCCGACTTCGACGAGATCCCCAAATTCTCTCCCTCTCTCCCTTTTTCACATTTAACAGATTCTTCCATCCCATCCCTTCTTCTTCCTTACGATGCAGCCTGCTCCTGGTGTTGCTCCCCACAACATGCCTCACCAAGCCCCTCAGTACCAGCAGCAACAACCTCCTTACATGATGATGCCGCCTCAAGCGCAGCCCGTCCCTCAGATGTGGCCTCAGCAGCCTCAGTCTGCTTCACCCCAGGGCCAACCTCCTCAATCAGTCAACCCTGATGAAGTCCGTACGCTCTGGATCGGTGACTTGCAGTACTGGATGGATGAGAACTATCTTTTTAATTGCTTTGCTCATACCGGCGAGGTACGTTAATCAACGCCACCCCAGTTCATTAGATCGTGTGTGTGTGTGTGCGTGTGTTTATTTTGTCTTTCTTGGTGGAAGATGTTTGAGTTTTTGAGGGCACGTACAAATGTTATTGCAATGTAATCTTGGTGTTTTATTAGTTGGAGTTTTATGATTATCCCCAGGTTTCCTCCGTGAAAGTTATTCGGAACAAGCAAACTGGCCAGTCTGAGGGTTATGGCTTTCTCGAGTTTTTAACGCGTCCAGCTGCTGAAAGAGTACTTACAACGTATAACGGTACCCCGATGCCCAATGGGGCACAGAATTTTAGATTGAACTGGGCATCGGCTGGGGAGAAGCGACAAGATGACTCTCCTGATTACACAATTTTTGTAGGGGATTTGGCTGGTGATGTTACTGATTATGTGCTACAAGAGACATTTAGGGCACGTTTTACCTCCGTTAAAGGGGCCAAAGTTGTGATTGATAGGCTCACTGGACGCACTAAAGGTTATGGGTTTGTTAAGTTTGGGGATGAGTCTGAACAAATGCGGGCGATGACTGAGATGAATGGTGTTCTCTGTTCATCCAGGCCCATGCGTATTGGACCTGCTGCTAACAAGAACACTACTGGCGGCGGCAGTCAGCAATATGCGAAAAGTAAATACCACTCTGCCCCCTAATTGGGATTTTGTTTTTAATGAAAAACAGAACTTCAAATTTTCTATGGAGTATATTCTGCACCATTCAGTCGTTGTATGTATGCGATTGTTTTTAGAGCCTTGGTATGCATCTTGCTTTCAATTTGGCAAGATGAAATCCATCCTTCTTTATTTTCTGTCTGGACTTTTTTCCTCTTCGTTACTTTCTTTTAGTTTTCTAGCATTTACATTTCCCCCTCGTTATACCTTGGAAGAATAGTAGCCTTTCATGCCATTTCCTTCAGCGTACTTCCAATTCGAACTTTGGTCACTGTAACTACTATAAAAAAGATTCATAAACTTATAAAACTCCTCTTTTCTTTAAGCAGGGTGTCAAAAGGCTCTGTCAGCTTGGGGTCCGCTACTGATTTCAGCTGACATGCTTACCCTTTAGTACGTTGTTCCATTTAGGTCAGTTTTTTTCCGCAAATGTCTTACCCTTTACTTTCTACCGCGAATTTCTTACCCTTTACTTTCTACCGCGAATGTCTTACCCTTTACTTTCTTTGTGGCATATTCATGCTACGTTTTTTTAATTCACCTTTAGTTCTGCACCGTTTAGTTTTCCTTTCACTTGCCCTTTACTTTCTTTGTGGCATATTCATGCTACGTTTTTTTAATTCACCCTTTACTTTCTTAGGTTTTTTAATCCATTAGAACTTTTTAAAGTTTAGGCCATATAGGTTCTTTAGCTAGATGAACTATTGAAATTTCCAATAACTGGGATATCAGGCTAGGTTGATTATGAACTTCCTTCTACAACAGCTGCAGCAGGCCACATAGGTCATAGGTTGTGCTTGTCCTTCACCTCCTAATATTTAGGGTTTATGGGATTTACTTTCCTATGTTTTCTTTTCTGTATTTGATGGTAGACGAATCCAGTGCCACATAAGAATTTTTTATGCATTTCTTGAGCTGCATGAATTCTAAATTCTCACTAGTTTTTCATTCTGTAGCTTGATATTTCATAATGTCACTACTTTGGAATATTCTATTCTTTGTTTTAGGGTGTTAGACTTGTTTATATTCAGGTATACTTTGTATGTATTCTTTTATAAATTGAATTCTATTGATTGGTTTTACTGATTTAATGGTCCTCTACTTTCACCTCTTCTAGTTTTTGTTTTAAAGTTCACACTGTTTCTTGGTTGGAATCATTTTTATGTGATTGATTGGCCATGTTTAGTGGGCAGAATTTTCAATATGGCATAATATGGTTGCCTCAAATCAAAAGCTAGGGAGGTCATTTGTGATTTTTAGTTCCTTAGGATGCGATGCTTTATAATATCCGTCTATTTAAATTACTCGTTTATTATTCTATGGATTTTTTCTCATCCAATATGGGCAAGATATGGAATCACTTATTTATATTTTTTTCATTCATTATGTTTGGTATGCATGTCTTATTTTCTTTGAATTTTGGCCTTCATGTCAATGTTTTCACTTTTCATCATGGTTTGAGCTGAAATCCTTGAAGTGCCTCAAACCTTGTGCCTATGTCAAATAAAAGAAGGCTTGCACCTTTTTGGGATGTTGGCATTGGCAGGATTCTGTTCTGATTAATGTTGGCATTGGCAGCTTACGGCACCTGATTTTATCTTTTATTTGTTGCTTCTGCCACCTGATTTTTTTTTTACTAAATTTAAAATTTTCAGCAAAAGTTAATTTTCAAGTTTCCTAATTTTGTTAAGTTGTGTTTTTAGTTCTACTTCTAATTAAAAACAATAGTTGTCTATTTTCAATGTATCTTGGTTTCTAGTCATCTGAATTTACTTTTTTTTAATCTGTGTGCATGTTTCTTGGTTTAATTTTTTATTGCTATTATTCACCATAGAGATGTTGTGATATGATCCATTAAGTTGAAATGTCTTCAAGAACAGTATCTTATTTTGTAAAATTGACGAGTCTTTAATTTTTTAGTTCATGTTGATTAGAATAAGATGTCATTTTGTTTAATATTTGCAAATGCAGCTTCATACCAGAATCCTCAAGGGGGGGCTCAGAATGAGAACGATCCAAATAATACAACTGTGGGTACTTCAGTAATTTTCAATAGCAGTATAATCTCATGAACATGTTTGTGAGTTGTTATTTGGTCTTATTGCAGATATTTGTGGGAAATTTGGATTCTAATGTCACAGATGAGCACTTGAGACAAGTATTCAGTCAGTATGGAGAGCTGGGGCATGTTAAGATACCTGCAGGCAAGCGATGTGGCTTTGTTCAATTTTCAGACAGGTTGGCATTTTCAAAATCTTTTATACACACACACACATATGGTATTTGCTCAAGAGTACTTATTTTGTTTTTATATAATATTTTAGAAGCTGCGCCGAGGAAGCTTTGCGGATATTGAATGGAACCCAAATTGGTGGGCAAAACATTAGACTTTCATGGGGCCGTAGTCCTTCTAACAAACAGGTAATAGTATTGTTTTTCACTTACATATTCTTGTATTTATATTGAAGTAAATAATGTAGCTAGCTTTATAATCCTCTATTGACATTTGATGCCTCAGGTTGATTCAAATCAGTGGAATGGAGGAGGTGGAGGAGGAGCAGCAGCAGCAGGAGCAGGAGGATATTATGGGTACGGACAAGGATATGAAAATTATAGCTATGCCCCTGCTGCTCAAGACCCTAACATGTTCTACAATGGCTATGGTGGGTATGGGAACTACCAGCAACCAGCACCGCAGCAGCCGTCGCAGCAACAAGGAGGATATATGTAGATGACAAGTTCTATTTCTTGTGTCCCGCCTCCCCTCGAACGAGACCCTCAAACTTCTGCATGTCGTTGTTAGAAGATTTTGGAGATGTTACTCTCTTCTATTCTGAACTAGTATTCTGTATGACTCCGTTGACATTATGTCAGTTGTGTGTTGTATTTGATGTTAGAGGTTGTGTGTTGTGTTTTATTTGTTTCTGTTCTATCTTAGGATTATTTCTATCATGTTTAGCGAGTTGAATTATCTTATTGTAATCTTCGTAAATCCTTGCTTAAAGCTCTACGTGGCTGAAGTACTATTTATGTTCCTGCTGGCCTAGCCAATTTGACTTATTCTCTGGCATCAAACTGTTTGATTTAACACCTTTTTTTTGTAGTATTGAAGGGGCAATCGTCGTTGGACCAAATCTGACTGGTATGGAAATGTTTAATTTATCCTTTGTTTTAAAAATATTATGTTTTTTCAAAAGTTCAATATTGCTCTTGAATTTGTATCATTTTTTTTTATAAATATAGTAGAAATTAGTTAAAATGTTGGATTAAAAAAGTTTAGAAGTATATTTTTTAAAATTTTAACTTGGTACTTTTTGTGGCAAATTTGAAGAGTAATTTCTTGTTGTCAATTGAACTAATTACAATATATGGTCCTCTGCAAGACTATTTACTAATTTCTAACATCCAATTTTGTGTCTGTGTAAGAATATGAGTTTTTCTTTGGGGAAATTAAGGTAGAATTTAGCAGTTTAATGAAGTTTTAATTTCATAAATTTATATATAGTCTAGAATTTGTATTTTTATTCACTTTTGAATGTTTTTTTCCCTAATTTTTCTCGAGTTCAACACCCTAGTGGTTTGGGGACGGAACTTTCTACGAAATACAGAATACATGTCAATTACTCAGTTGATGCTTACTTTTGAATGTTTGATAGGGAAAATTTGTATAAAAATTTGAAATTTTATTACTTCTGATGAAAATCAAATCATAACAAATTATGCACATGATTGACGGTAGAATAAATCTTCAAAATTTTTGGTTTATCTTGTTAGTTTTTTCCTTTTCTAAAGCTTCTTAATTTCATACAAAATTTCCTTTTTATAATCCATAAAATGTTTAAAATAAAAGGTGTAACATTTAGATTTAAATACTATTTTCGTTGCTATACTTATGGCTTTGGTTCATTTTTGTTCACATACTTTTATCTTTTGTTAATTTTGGTCATTGTACTTTTAAAGAGTTATCATTTTGGTCACTTCATTTTAATTTTTATCTCATTTTTTCAATCGAAATTTTAACATATATTTCATTTACTTAACTTCTTAGAATGTAACCATAAATTTGTATTAAATTGTTCCTATTGTGTATAAAAGTTATGTTAAAATTTTACAAATAAGTATCCAAACTATCACTTTTTAAAAATACTGGGACCAAAATTGATATTTTTTAAATAAGACTAAAATGAACATTTTAAAAGTACAAATATCAAAATGAACCCGAGTGGAAGCACAAAGACTCGAGTAATATTTAACTTAATATTTTTTTAAGTTTAAATTTTAGATTGATAAAATTGAAAGTTTAAACTACAAATAAATGTATTGCCAAATGTCAAAGTAAAATATTCATATTGTTGATGTATTATTTAATTCATATAGTCTAATTCGATGTGAAGGAATTAATTGAGGTGGATGCCCTGCATATAGTACTTACACAAGTTAATAATGTATGTACTTAGATATGAGGTGAGTTCTATATTTATTGGGAATCAAGTGAGGCAACTTTGTTACGTCATCTATTAGTCATGTTAATTTACTATGATACAAGGTATCAGGTAGTCGTTCTCACACTCTATCAAACTCACTTAACATCTTACTAATTTGAACAAGCTTAACGAAAAAGGCATTAATTACCATCATAAAGGTCAATAATTCGATTTCCCACCCTACACTTGTTAAACTTGTTGATACCAGAATTTGCTCAACTATAAATTTATATTTTGGCGGAACGAGTAAGAGCCTGCAGAATAAAGGATATGTGAAGTCTTGCACTCGTGTGATGCTAATAACCACACAAATTCCGACGATCAAACCAGTTTAAGAATCAATTTGGCAAGCGAATAACTTACTCTTCTCATCCATGACTTATTATTTTATAGAATTTTGTCATAGCCGTTATAGACCGTTTTTAACATTCAAGTTGTCTATTGATGATTGTCGTAACAGTCGAATATTAATGACGGTGTAACCCCCACAGGGGCAGTTGTCCTTTGGTTTGGCCGACCTCTCAGTGTTGACCTCATGTCTCTCGAACAAACTTTTTTTATGGGTTGATTTTTCCACCCTAGCTGATCCCTTCAAGGGATCAACGCTTCTCGTGTTGGCTGACCCCTTTTGGGGTCGATGATTTGTCCTCTTCCAATCGACCCTTTCGTGGGTCGACTCGTTTCTTCTTCCGACCAACTCCTATTAGGTCAGTTGACTTATCTCGTTTATCCATCTTCTTTTGGAGGATCAGGTAGACTCCTGAACTTCCAACCTCTTTGAATCTTTATCTTGGATGGTTAATTTAAACTCATTGAAAAACAAAACCACATAGCCTATGAGATTGGGGACATTTTTGGGACATTGTTGGAATAAGTCAGCTTGTTTGTGATATTGAATCATTTGTTCGTCTGCTGAAAATAGAAAAACCAAATATATTCCCGTGCGGTCGGATCCATCTGGACTTCCATAAGCTCGTTACTTGATTGGTTGGATTGGCGAGTGTTAATACGACGTTGGACCTGTTTGAAAGATGGACATGGGGCCCAATGTTCTAAAAATCACGGCCTCAAACATTTCAGATAACGTATCTCAATTATTTTATTTTATTTTATTTCCTTTTCCTTTTCTTTTTCCTTTTCTTTTTCCTTTTAAACGATAAATCTAATCGAATCCATCTGTTCACTTCTAGGGTTAGGGTTTCTCTTAGTTGAAACCAGACTCCCAAAAAACTCTCTTCTTCTTTCTCCTCTCTTCCATAAAGGAGAATTTCTAATCCCTTCGCCGGATCGATGCAGCCTGCACCTGGTGTTGCCCCTCACAGCATTCCTCACCAGGCCCCTCAGTATCAACAACAGCAACCTCCTTACATGATGATGGCTCCTCAACCGCAGCAAGCGCAGCCTGTCCCTCAGATGTGGACTCAGCAGCCGCAGGCTGCTTCCCCACAAGGCCAACCTCCTCAATCAGCCAGCGGTGATGAGGTCCGTACGCTCTGGATCGGTGACTTGCAGTACTGGATGGACGAGAACTATCTTTTTAATTGCTTTGCTCATACCGGCGAGGTACGTCAAATAAACTCCACCCTACTTCAGATCATGTGTTTTATGATTATTAACTTTATTTTATCAAGATTTCTGAGCACCCATGTAATTACAATTTTTCTTTTTTTGTTTCTTGTATGGAATTAATTGTGTTTATATCCCCAGATTTCCTCCGTGAAAGTCATTCGGAACAAGCAAACCGGCCAGTCCGAGGGTTACGGATTTCTTGAGTTTTTAACGCGTCCAGCTGCGGAAAGAGTACTTACAACGTATAATGGTACCCCGATGCCCAATGGGGCACAGAATTTTAGATTGAACTGGGCATCAGCAGGGGAGAAGCGACAAGATGACTCTCCTAATTACACAGTTTTTGTTGGGGATTTGGCTGGTGATGTTACTGATTATGTGTTACAAGAGACATTTAGGACACGTTTTACCTCCGTTAAAGGTGCCAAAGTTGTCATTGATAGGCTCACTGGACGCACTAAAGGTTATGGGTTTGTTAAGTTTGGGGATGAGTCCGAACAAATGCGGGCGATGACTGAGATGAATGGTGTTCTCTGTTCATCCAGGCCAATGCGAATTGGACCTGCGGCTAACAAGAACACTACTGGCGGCGGCAGTCAGCAATATGCCAAAAGTAATTACCACTCTTCCCCCCAAGGGGAAAATTTTATATGAAAAACAGAACTTGAAATTGTCTATGCAATATATTCTGCATCATTCATTCATTGTATGGATGTGATGATTGTGTTTTGAGTTTTGGCATGCTTTGTTTTCAATATTCCAAGATTAAACCCGACCTTTATTTTCTTTGTTGGATTTAGCGCTCCTCCTCTCCGTTACTTTTACTTTTAGTTTTTTGTCATTTAAATTTCCCCTTCGTTATACCCTTGAAGAATAGTAGCCTTTCATGCCTTTTCCTTCGTGTACTTCCAATTCGAACTTTGGTCACTGTAACTACTATAACAAAGATTCATAAACTTATAAAACTCCTCTTTTCTGTAAGCAGGGTGTCAAAAGGCTCTGTCAGCTTGGGGTCCGCTACTGATTTCAGCTGACATGCTTACCCTTTAGTACGTTGTTCCATTTAGGTCAGTTTTTTTCCCGCCAATGTCTTACCTCTTTCTTTTATGTGGCAGATTTATGCTACGTTTTTTAATTCTCCTTCAGTTCTGCAACGTTTAGTTTTTCCTTTCGTTTGCATGGGTATTTTTTTCTCCCTGGCATTTCAGTCTAATTCCATTAGATTTTTTTTTTCAAGTTTAGGCAGCTTAGGTTCTTTAGCTAGATGAATTATTGAAATTTCCATTAACTGTGATAGCAGGCTAGATTGAGTCTGTACTTTCCTTCAACAACAGCTTTAGCAGGCCACATAGGTATTGCTTGTCATTCACCTCCTAATATTTAGGTTTTACGGGATTTACTTTCCTATGTTTTCTTCTCAGTAATTGATTATTGGCTCCGGATTATTTAGACAAATCCATCCTACGAAGAGTTTTAGTACAATTCTAGATCTGCATGGATTCTCACTTCTTACTATTTTTTCATTCTGTAGCTCGGTATTCCATATTTTCATTCCTTAGGAGGTTCTATTCTTCTTTTAACGTGTTTGTCATAGTTATTTTCAGGTATACGTTGTATGTACCTCATATGTAATAGGATTCTATTGATTTGTCGTGCTGATGGCAATGGTTGGCTACTTTTGTTTTTATTTTCACTCTTCCTTGGTTTGAATCACTTTTATGTGATTGGTTGGCCAAGTTTGGTGTGCTGGATTATATGGATAATATGGCTGCTCGAGTCAAAAGTTAGGGAGGCTATTTGTGATATTTATTTCTTTAGGATGTGATGCTTTATAATATTCCTATCCTTTTGAATTACTGGGTTTTATTTTATGGAATCTTTTCTTAACCGATATGTTATGGAAATACTTATATTTTCCTATTTTACATGTTTTGTTTGGAATGCATGTGCTATTTTCTTTAGATTCTCTTGCCTTCATGTGATAATTTTTTTTAAAGCCTTCCTCATCTCAAGGCTTGCGCCTATGTCAGATTAAAGGAGGATTGTGCCTTTATGGGATAGAGGCGTTGGCCTCTGTGCTTCAAGCCTGTGAGGTGTGAAATGCCTGTCTCAGTGGAAGGTAGGAGTAAGAAAAAAATCAATTAAAGCAAACTTCAAGAGGTTGGATGTTGCTGTTTAAAGTATTGTGTGATTATACAATTTTATTGTTGGAGGCTTTCTTTATGATATGTTTTAAGAAGAGAACTCCTTGGCATGTGGTTATGCAAGTTTTACTTTTGGCTTCTGTCTTTCTCTTTGTGATAGCATTTGTTTATTTCATCCATGTATATTATATTTTAAAGCTTTGATTTTGACAAAATAATGTTTACAATGATTTCTTGAACATTGTTTATGAAATAAGATAACAACTTTTAAACTGCTTAGTTCAAGTTAAAAAGCAAATTCATGTTCGTTTAATTTTTGCTCATGCAGCTTCATACCAGAATCCTCAAGGGGCTCAAAATGAGAATGATCCAAATAATAAGACTGTGGGTACTTTACTATTTTTCATTTCCCATGTAATTTCATTTGCTTTTTGTAATTTCTTAATTGGCTACATTGCAGATATTTGTTGGGAATTTGGATGCTAATGTCACAGACGATCACTTGAGACAAGTTTTTGGTCAGTATGGTGAATTGGTGCATGTAAAGATACCTGTTGGGAAACGATGTGGTTTTGTTCAATTTTCCGATAGGTAAGTAATTTAATGATGTACCCAAACATCTTAGGACATGTATGTGAGTGATTTTGAAATGTCAAAAATCACTTTTGTTATGTTCAAAATCACTCCAAAACATGTTTTAAATCATTACAAATCTATTTTGATGGTATAGAAATCACATTTAATTGATTATGAATGATTAAAGACATGTTTTAGAGATTTCAAACATGATATAAGTGATTTAACCATTTCAAAATCACTCTCAAACATGACAATCTCCATTGAATTGGTGATGATACTTTTATTTTGTAAAATGTTAGAAACGGTGCTGAGGAAGCATTACGCATTTTGAATGGAACACAAATCGGTGGGCAGAACATCAGACTTTCATGGGGGCGTAGTCCTTCGAATAAACAAGTGGTCTGTATTGTACTCTTTTTTATGTCCAGTGATGGTTTTCTATTATAGTTTTTTTAGAATAATTTTTTTTCCTTTTTTGCTTTGTCACCTTTCAGCCTCAGGCGGATCCTAACCAATGGAATGGAGGTGGCTATTATGGGTATGGTCAAGGATACGAAAACTATAGCTATGCTCCGGCTCCCCAGGACCCAAATATGTTCTACAGTGGCTATGGCGGCTATGGAAACTACCAGCAGCAACCGCCACAGCAACCGCAGCAGCAGCAAGGAGGATACATGTAGATTTGAAGTTTTGTTTACTCTTCCCTGGCCCCTCTCCCCCCCTTTCGAGTCCCCCCTCC
This sequence comes from Herpetospermum pedunculosum, assembly GCA_028017165.1. NCBI lineage: Eukaryota > Viridiplantae > Streptophyta > Magnoliopsida > Cucurbitales > Cucurbitaceae > Herpetospermum > Herpetospermum pedunculosum. The sequence goes on from CM051528.1 coordinate 64,458,875, forward strand.
CCCCTTTTTTGTGATTGGTTAAGATTTTGGAGAAGTTATTTAACCCTCTCAACCTTTCTGAACTTTTTATTTTTGCCTTGATGACATACCTTTTTCTTTTTATTATGTTTTTCCTCAGAAGTTTAATTGGTGTGTACTTTGTGTCCTTTATTTTACTTTTATGATTGATTACATATTTATCTTTTGAAGAGGGACAAATCAGGAGGCACACACACTCTGCCTTAGCGAATGAGCAGTGTACCATGTTCTACTGATTTACATACTGACAACAAGTAGTTGATCCATCTATTCTTTTAAGATCAAGTTTCACTTCTACCAATTGTATGGCTGTTATGGGTTTTGTTTTTGTTTTTTGTTTTTAGTATAGGTCTTTTTGCTTAGTCTCTTAGGTATATTTCTAGCTCATTTAATTGTAGAATTTTGTTGGGATTCAGTGAATGATTTTGAATATGGCTGAAAATCGGTTTTGTTCTATCCATTTTCGGTCCAATCAAGAACTGAACTGAACTTTTTGTGTTTGCAAAATGTGAAATTTACTTATGTCCAATTATTAGGTGTAGAACTGATCGTTTCAGTTCTGTACTTTGCTCGGTTTGATCCTTTCTGGTTCAGTTTATTTTTCTTCTCGATTTTGGATGTTGTCAACCTTTTTGTAGGTTTGTGTAATTTTGAAAACCCTCCATCAAATACAAATTTCTTTGATTTATTTACTCTTTCTCCATTCTCAACAATCTCCTAAAATGATAAAAAATAGATATACATGTAAACAATAATAAGTTTGCGAGTTTTATATCTGACCTAAAATGATTTGAGTTTAACTAAAATCAGCTTTTTTTTTTTATTAATTTGTGATTTTTTTTTCATCAATTTTAACACTTTGATAAGTGTGTAATTTTTATCCTTGATAAGTTTTTGAAATAAAAATGTTTAAAAAATTATTTAATATGATATGTAGTACTCTAAAAAGAATTATGATGTACATATTTTTGTACAAAATTGATATGAATTCAAAGAAAAATTATATTAAAGTCGTTTTTTTAAAAATTTGTGAGTTTTAGATTTTTTTTACAATGTATGGGCAAATTTATTCTAATTTCTGCGTTAACCAAATATAAAGTCATGTAAAACTTTTTTTTTAAAACCAAAATAGGGCAAAATGTCCCTAATTTTCATTGCAAAAGATCATCCGGAACAAAATGTTCAACATCAATAGGGTAGAATTTCATCCATACATAATAACTCTTTCTCAACAAAATCGGTCGAGCTAGATGCCACTAGGTTCCCCAGTCGAAGCGTCCAAATAAACGTACTATGGACAAGTCTAAAATATGCTCAAGTAGATCTTCAATAAGCACACACACATTTGAAATATCTTCTCTCCGTCGGAGAAGCTCAAACACACGAGAGTCGTGGGTCTCTAGAACAACCAGTCAAACCACAAACTACATGGCACATGCACACCCTCCAGCACGACCAAGCTCACAACCCCTGTCGCATCCCGAACCACCACACCGAGCCCAATGCCCTCTTGCCCCTTACGGAATTGCGACATTCAACTTTACAAGTATAAATTGAATATGTTCCTAATTAAAATCCGTAACATTTAATGATTATTATTTTTTATGTTTTTGGAGATTAGATATTTAGCACCGCCCCAATATATTTTCATGTTTTTCGCCCTTTTATTTTGGGTTAGAACTTAGAGAAACCCATCATCACGAGGCTCGTGTCGCCCACAAGACCATCGTTTCCAATTGCCATTTGTCGAAGGATGTATATATACTTATAGAAGGAAGGAATGGCCAGAAACTAACACAAATTTTCCTCCACTTTAGCTTCACCCAAACCCACCAATTTTATCTATCATCCATGGCTTCTCTGTTAGCTAATGGAATTTCGCGGTTTCCTCACAAACCCACTTGGGAATTACAAAAAGACACAATCCCAAAGCTCCACCAGACTCCCAGAATCGCCAGCTTCAAGATTTCCAAGTCGAACCCCTTCAGGGTCCGAGCAGATGTTGGATATTCGAGCTCCGGTCCGACTTCTACAGGTAAACCCTCCCCGTCTTCTTCCAGTACTGATGACAAAATTCAGGATATTCTTCGTAACCGCGATTACGATAAGAAATTTGGGTTTACTATAGATATCGATTCGTTTTCGATTCCGAAAGGGCTTTCCAAGGAAACGATTCGATTGATTTCTTCCCTTAAAGAAGAACCCGATTGGATGCTTGAGTTTCGATTGAATGCTTTTGAGAAATTTCTGAAGATGAAAGAACCCTCGTGGTCTGATAATCGATACCCATCAATTGATTTTCAAGATGTATGTTATTATTCTGCTCCTAAGAAGAAACCCTCTTTGAATAGCCTTGACGAGGCTGACCCAGAGCTGCTTATGTATTTTGATAGGCTTGGGGTTCCATTAAATGAACGAAATCGTCTTGCTAATGTTGCTGTTGATGCTGTTCTAGATAGTGTTTCAATTGCTACTACTCATAGGAAGACGCTAGAAAAGGCGGGTGTGATTTTCTGTTCGATTTCAGAGGCAATTAGGGAATATCCTGATTTAGTTAGAAAGTACTTGGGGAGAGTTGTGCCTAGCGAGGACAACTTTTATGCTGCATTGAACTCGGCTGTGTTTAGCGACGGATCATTTTGTTATATACCTAAGGACACGAAGTGCCCGATGCAGATTTCGACTTATTTCCGAATCAATGCTTTGGAAACTGGACAGTTTGAGAGAACTTTGATTGTTGCTGATGACAGGAGTTTTGTAGAGTATTTGGAGGGATGTACAGCGCCTTCCTATGATAGGAATCAGCTTCATGCTGCGGTGGTTGAATTGTATTGTGCTGAAAGTGCAGAGATTAAGTACTCCACAGTTCAGAATTGGTATGCTGGTGATGAAGAAGGAAAAGGGGGGGTGTATAATTTTGTAACGAAGCGTGGAATTTGTGCTGGGGATCGTTCTAAGATATCTTGGACACAAGTAGAAACAGGTTCAGCCATTACTTGGAAGTATCCCAGTGTTGTTTTGGAGGGAGATGATACTGTTGGTGAGTTCTATTCAGTAGCGCTGACTAATAATTATCAACAGGCAGACACAGGTACAAAGATGATACATAAAGGAAAGAACACAAAAAGCAGAATTATCTCAAAAGGTATATCTGCTGGCCACTCGAGGAACTGTTATAGGGGGCTTGTTCAGGTTCAATCCAAAGCAGACAATGCTAAGAACTCATCACAATGTGATTCAATGCTCATTGGTGACACTGCTGCTGCCAACACTTATCCATACATCCAGGTAATTCCCTTTGATGTTATGATATGTTTGTTTTCAATTAATATTAGATAAGTCGACTTTTACCTATACTCAGTAACTTTATGCATTTGATTCATGGTTTGCGTGTGGTGTCGTGACAATATAGACCCACACCCACCAGTTTGCTGATTATTTTGTATTGTTTTGTATTTCCTTTCTTTTTGGTTTTGTGTTTGTATGTGGTAGTGGGGTTACTACACAGTAATTGTCAAAGGTCATCATAGAATTTGGACTAGAAAAGTCCAATCACAAACAAAAGATATACAAAAGGGCTCCAAAGACCTACACATGTAACCTAACTTCTTTTATCTATATATATGCATGCCCTCACTCACGCATGTATATATCAAATCTCTTGGGAAGTTAAACAAGTAGCGAACTGAGTTTTTGTCCTAGTGGCCAAAGCTTCAAAATGTTCGTCCTGAAAAACAGCCTATAACTTAACCATTTGGCCTCAAGTTTTTCTACCATACCAACAGTTCAAAGAATCTCAAATCACCATTGGACTCCTCTTTCGAAAAGAAACCTCTGGGAAGCTTCTCTAACATTACATCTCTACACTAACTCTACTTGCGCCTTTGTCCTAAAAAAAAAATTCACCTTTTCAATAAAATGATACCTCACTTTTTTTTTTTCTTCCTAAAAATAAAGCCACTGATAAACAAGAAATCACTAGTGATAATTTTGCAAACAATTTTTAATGAGGAAACAATTTGGAAGTAATAATTTGAGCATAGCTCAACTGGCATAAAACATGTACACTCGACCCAGAGGTCAAAGGTTCGAATTACCCACCCCACATACTGTCAAACAAAAAAAGAATTGCAAGGCTTCTCTTGAATTTATCAAGAAAATGAAAATCTTATCATTCATGCACTGCTATCTTTATCTATCAAGCACTTGTTTAAATTTCATGACAGACATTCTTGACGTAGTTTTCTTCAGGAATTTTAGAATTCCAATTATACATCATATGATATTGAGGGTATACTGCAGAGACACTTTGATTTTATTTGTTTCTTGAAATATAGGGTTCTATATCCTTGTCAGTGCTAAAGAAATGCTTGTCTAGACTATGGACTCTGTGTTTGGTATGAGCCTGCTGAACCTGTTTGGTCTACTTCATAACTAATTTAGAAATTGGTAATGGACCACACCAGGAAAAAGAGGGGAAAATGTCATAATAGCTAATCCAATGGAGGTGAATATTGGTGTCATCTCTTATTTTGACTTAACTACAACTGTTGGAGCCAACGTAGGTTGGTCTACAGCAAGTTGTAGGTCCAGAGGAAGCTACTGGTTTAAGCCATTGTGGCAATTATTCAGGATTTTAAGTATCTTTTTATTTTCTAATGTCAAATGTTGCTGGTCGATTGTTTGTTTAGTGAGATTAGTTAAGATGTGTACAAATATTTGTTAGTAGTTTTCCAAAACCATCCCTAAAAAGATATGGGTAGGGATAAGCCGCTGCAAGATGAAACACTTGAGATGAGCAAACCTAGGTTAGATATTGTGCTTGGAAGTCAGGTTTATTTAAATAACACATTCTCAATTCCAACAGGTGAAGAATCCCACAGCTCGCATCGAACATGAAGCTAGTACCTCCAAGATTGGAGAAGATCAGTTGTTTTATTTTCAGCAGAGAGGAATAGACTATGAAAAAGCCATGGCTGCCATGATATCTGGATTTTGTCGTGACGTCTTCAACGAGCTGCCTGATGAGTTTGGTGCTGAGGTGAACCAACTCATGAGCTTGAAGCTTGAAGGATCAGTGGGTTAGGTGGAAACTAAGAAAAATATTGAAAGGTGTAATCATCTTGAGAAGCTTATACAGGTGCCACAAGCTTTCATCTTCCTGCTTGGACTATAGCCTCTAAGGACACGAGCAGAAAATGTAAATAGTTTTGAATATTCAATCAACTTGTAGTAGGCCATTTATTAGCTACAGATCTAGATCTCGCAGACAGACTTGTTGTTCATATATAAAATTTTCATGTATTAATAGTTTTTTTTTTCTTTTTTTTTAGTATAACATGGGGATTGTACTAACTACCTCAAGGAGGTAGTACATGTCAATTACCGATGAGCTATGTTCACTTTGACAATATATTATTTGTCTGGTCATGTGTTAACATCGTTTGCCTTGTAACGTAATTTTCACCGAGCAACAGTAGAATCTTTTGCAGGCGACATAAATACGCGACAGGTATTGTAAGTGTCTGAATGGTCTTGTTCCTATGATCTACTGAGGTTTAGCCTTCCGTCGCTACGAGCTTTGATTCGTAAAAAATAAATAAACATCGTCTGCATTTTCGTGTGCTGTGACATCAACTTTAAAGGATTGGATTTCTGTGTTTAAATAAATCTCGATTCGAAGTTAAAAGAGAAGACAAAAGAGAAGACATAATTGACTTACATGAATCTAGAATGCTATCTTGTAATCAGATCTTGTCTCACTGACCTGACCAGTAACAAAACAATCTACCTGCTGCTCCATTACTTTACCAAATACTAATCTAGACATGTAACATGTAAGGAAAACATGTCCCTTTTTTTTACAGATTTCAATGTCTCTGTCTGTCTGCTAACATAAACATACCCAAAAGTCAACGACTTCAGAAGAACATCTCATGCCATTAGGCACTTCAACATCATACAGACATCATTCTCTACTTACTTTGCTTGTTTATTTTGAAAAAATAAGGAGCATGCTTGCAGACGACATCCATGAAGAAGAAAGCAAATACAAAACAAAACACAGCCCAAGAGCCTGCTCTCTTTGTCAACTTCTGGTCTGGAATCTGACACTGAAAGCTCAAACACCAAGTCAACTTTCATATTTTAATGTTCCTTGTGGACTTATTCTGAACCATTCATGACAGAAAAAAGTAATGTATATTAATGGATGAGGACTCTATGCTCCTCCCCTTTTCATATCGAAGTCAATATCTTCAACATTAAGGTGCAAAGAATACGAATATTGTCTCACATCAGTTAGAAATATAGAAGATCAAATAAGAACAACATTTCTATTCACGGTAGAATAGAAACGTGCGGCTATTGTTTGAAGTGCTCAATATCATACAACTGTAAGGATAGATGATCGGTGCAAAGTTTACGAGACTTGAAAGTGACCCGAATCATACTAATAGTGGAAACCCAACAAATGAAAACATAAACATTTTTCAATGATTTTCAACAATTTTACTAATTCTACTGACCCCTTTAGCTGTGGGCAAGCTGACTCTTCAAGAAACCTTCAGGCATTGGCAAAGTCTTTGTCTGTTCTACATATGACATTCTTCACACGTAGGATGTTTTGACTTTATATCTCACCAGCTGGTGACCGATCCGACGAATTAAATATTGACACATGGATCCAAAATAACTATGTTCATTGTTCATTCGGACGGCTTGGCTTACTTGCTGACTCTATTGGCAGCTGGTTCTTAGTTTTTTTCAAAAAATTATTCTGTTTATTATATGTTTATTTCCAATGCTAAACCATAGGTTATATGCAATAATGCAATAATTTATTAATTTATGTGTTTTCAACAGTATGATTACTTTGGCTTAAAATAGTAAAGTTTCACACTCAGACAGCTCCTTAATTATCCAGCCTATTCCATCACATGCTTTACACAAATACCCAAAAATCATTAATTGTTAATAGAATCCCAATTCAATCTTCTTTTCTCTTCATATTTGAGTATGGAGATTGATGAACAATGAACAACATAAATATTGCAGAGTTCAAAATAACAAATTGAAGTTTTCTTTATTTTCGTAGGTTAGTTCAACTAACATATGTACTATCAACCAAAATGTTAAAATGTTTGAATCTTTATCGCTCCAGTATTGTAAAAAGAAATAATTTTTTTTTTAGTACAATAAATATGAAAAAATTGCACCGGGTATCAATTTAGAATAAAATAATTAAAAATACAATAATTTTTTAAAAGATTTACAAATATGATGATTTTTTTTCGATGATAGGCACGGAAAGAATTCTATCACTCTAGATCAATGACTATTAGTGATAGATACTGATCTATCAATGATTATTAATGAAACTATTAGTGATAATTATTGATAATTTCTATTTTTTTTTTTTATAGAATTTTGTCAATGACTATCACGGGTAGTAGTGTATCAGTGATAGCCACTTTATCAATGACTATTAGTCTATCAGTGACCGTCACTAAATTATTTTTTGTCATATTTGCAAAATGTTTTATATTTTGTTATATTTGTTATTATTTTGGATCTAATTATTATTTATACAACCAATCTATAAATATGGGTATGGAGATTTAAACTTTCGAGTTCAATTAAATACATGTCAATTATACTAACAAAGTTTCTTAAATTAATAAATAGTACTTTTCCTTTTGGCATTTGCTTTTTGGTCTACTTTCTATTTTCATTTTTTTATATATACATAATAATTGAGTACCATAAATGCAGTTGACATAAATTAAAATATCTCAAGGAAAGTTGAACATTATTAAATATAATAAATTCTTCAACTACCATAAAATTACTATGAGAAGCCTCTAAACACGATCCATTTGTATGAGTTCATTAAACAAAATTCAATTCCTTTAAAATTGTCACGAGGTTCAAGACTTATCTTAAAAAAATAAAAACCTCAAAATATATATATATATATTTATTAAATTACAAGTTTAATCCTTCAATTTTGAAGTTGTGTCTATTTGTCTATAAAGTTTAAAGTTTGTGTCTATTTGGTTCCTTAACTTTTAAAAGTGGCCAAAGCGAGCATGGCTCAGCGGGTATATGTATGTCTTAACTCCCCAATGTACTAAAAAAAAAACTTTTAAAAGTGTATAATCGATTCCTAAATTTTAAATTTTGTGTCTAATAGGTTATGTACTTTCAATTTTGTGTCTAATAAATTTCTGATAAATTCAAAAAATTTAAATTCTCAGCGGTTAGTTGTCGAATTCTGATCAGTTCGAGATTAAAATTCTAGAGGCTATAACAATGATAGAAGGATTAAAAGCGATCTCTTCCTACTCGTTTCCTGATAAGTGCCTGATTGAAGCGGATAACGATTGTTTGGAGGTTAGTAACCTATTCAATGACATTGGAGTTGATCTCACATAAGTTGTTTTTTTCATCTGAGAAATTTTGGACCTGAAAGAGGCCGCTGAAGTTCTTTCATTTATTCATGTGAATCGGTTGGATAATGTCTTGGCCCATCAGATTGCTTATAAAGCTTATGAAATCTTGTTAACAGCTCAGTGGGAGAATCTTATTACCTCGAGATTTTTCTCATTTTGTGAGTTTGGTAGTTCTAGGGGCTTTGTTTCTGGATGAGCTATGACTATCTTTTAAAAAGAAAAACTGAAAATTAATTTATCTTTTATATTTTAATATTATTATTATTATTTTTTTTTTAATGAAAACCTAAAATTTCAATTTTGTGTCTAGTAAATTCATATAAAATTTAAGAACCAAATTTATAGTTTTAAAAGTACGAAAATCAAATAGTCATAAACTTCAAAGTTGAGTAATTATATATATAGAATAAGAGTAGATTTTTGCTTGCCAAAGTGAGTTATAGTTCAACTATAATCGACATGTATTTTTCTTTGTATTTTTCTTTAGGTCTGAGGTCGAACCTCGCCGAAGGTGAACTTAAAAAAAAGAGTAGGTTTTTGCTGAGGAAGGAATGACGCATGGCCGGTTAGCTCTGCTTTAACATTCTTTGATTTAACAAATCACAACCTCTTATCTTATTCTTGCATCATTGTAAGATTCTCTCTCTCTCTCTCCTTTTCTCTCTATGTATATATAATGAATTCCCATAGTGAAATGAATATACATTCTTGATACCATTTCCTCTGTTTCTTCAAGGCTCTGTTTTGCAGAGTAAAAATGAGTGTTTTGATGACAAAGAAGCAAAATGGATACTCAAGAATGGAGAAGGAAGACCCAGAATACAAAAAGCACAGGCAAGCTCAGTTCTTGATCTACAAGGTTATGGAGCAGGCAAACAATGGCAATAGGAGAAAACCCTCTTGTCTCAGAATCAGAATAAGAAAGTTTAAGTTAAGAATTGGAAGGAGGTTGAAGAAGCTGAAGAAGACAATGTCAAGGAGTTTATCAACAGCAAGAATTGGGATTTGCAAGCAATTTGGACAGCTTACAACTTGTAAGAGTTTGTTTGGAAGAGCCAAGGTGGAAACTTTGGGCTTTCCTTCTTTGGTAACTTGACTTGGAGTTTTTTGCTTCCCTTTTTCCCATTTGTCTTCTTCTCTCTTTGTTTTTGTGAAGTTTTGTGTTTGAAAAGAGAATTGCCTGTTGGGATTTTCTTTTTTCCTTGAGTGGAGTGGAGGGTTCTTAATGATGCCTCCAAAGGAAAAAAGGAAATGAAGATGAAGGTAAAAGATCAGAAAAAGTAGTTTTCTCTGTTATGAATACTCTTTGCTTCTGAGAAGTTGTTTGGAAGTTACTTTTGAAGATTGGTTCTGTTTTTTAGAATTACTCTTTTATGAATGCTCATGCTTCTGAGAAGTTGTTTGGAAGTTACTTTTAAAAAAATTGTTGATTTTTCAGATGATAAATCCACTAAAACATTTTGAGAGGACAAATGATTCAAACACAATGGATGTCCTTAATAACATTGATACAAAGTCTAAGTTTTTTTTTATAATTTCTTTACATCCCACAGTTTAAAATGGCACTCTCTTCAAATAATTTCTTCCTTGAAAGGCATTCCATGATCGAATTCTTTCTTGAGAGGTATTCCATGATCGGACATGTCAATAGTTCTATTGGTATTTTCTTCTCTTTTTGAACTTCACACGTGGAGATCTGAAGATTCTATTGGTGTTATCATCCAACTGGTTCGACATCAATGAATTTCTTAAAAATTATGTCTTTATCAAAGAATATTTGTTATCTTTTTTTTGGGACGGACCACCTCGCTCTAGGAGGCCTTTCATAACCATTAGGTCAACTCTTGAGGGTTATTTGTCAAGATCCATATTGTTTCGGTAATATCGCCATCAAATTAAAACTTAAAACATTTCCATAGAAAAAAATATCTCCTTGGGATAATTATGGTTGATAATGAGGGCAAAAAGTGTTTTAACCATCATAATGATCATATAGCATAAAGAAAAATAAAACCATCTTTGCTTCTTTCGATGGCAATCCAAATATACAAGGAAATCTCAAACGTTGCACCACCCTGCTCAGCTTTCCTACTATATTTTTACAAAACTTTTTATTACATTGACAAGCAAGAATGAACAAATAGGAATTTGAAGCCATTTTTCCAACTCAAATTTCTCCCCCACATTCAGAACATCTAAAAATATTCACAAGGATCAAACTTCTGAGGATACAAGACTTTGTCATAAGCTTCATGAAATGGCTGGCATCCTTGTTTTTGATGACTTGACAACAGTCTTCTCCAAAGAGAGCAATAAAAAAGGCTACATGAGCATCATGAGGGCCACTGAGAAAGCAATGAGCAACACATGTAGCACATCATCATTATAAAGGCCTGCAACAGTTTGGGCATAAAGTTGAGGAACTTCAGATCATGAAACTAAAGCAAAATGTTATTAAAGTATTGCACACAACACCTGAAATATATTCAACAAAAAGGCACTGTGAATGTGTCAATCAACCTAGCAAAAATGTGCATTTTTTTTACTTAGAATACTATAACTACATAACTATCACTGATTCACTAAATACTTTCCTCAGAATGTCAGGACCTAAAGCATGATATTAAGCTTGTATACTTTGATACCCTTGAGTGTTTGGGTCAGCTTGTTTGAAACACATCCCAAGAATTCGTAAAGAACAGTAATATAACTTGTTTGGTTATTGTTGATAAAGTTTCGTAGTTTTTATAAGGCTATTTTTTTTAAGTTTGAGATTGAAAAATCTGCATTTTTGTAACCTGTATTTGTGAATGATTGTGTAAAAGAATGGATGAAACAAATTCACATTTGTATAAATTGTGTTTGGTGGGTGGGACTATGATTGATAAAAGTTAGTATGTGGTACAATAGTAGGGTTCATAGGCTATTTTTATGTGACCTGTAAGATTTAACCTAGACAAACCCATCTATCACTGATAGGCTCAATAAAAGAACTATTTTAAAATGGAAAAAGAAAAGGAATTATGAAACTAAACTACTCTCTCAAGATGATCTTTAGTTACAGTACTCGGTGTTTTCAGTTATTGTAAAAAAACTTGAGGATAGTTGAAGAATATAAGTACCACTTTGAGCAGATGCTGCTGCTGCAGGAAGTGCAGGAATTTTGATAGCTGCCAGTCAAAAAAGGCGAGCAATTAGAAATTTAAGAAAACAAGACATTGACATTTTCTTATAAAGATGGGAAAACTGGTTAAGGGCCTATTACATGATGATTCAGATCACAAACTGGAAATAAAATAATTTAAGGTGTCTTACTCTTATTGCATGATGAAGCTGTCATTTGAGATGTAGAAGGCCATGGAGCTGGAATATGGTCATTCAGATCACAAACAAAGCTGATTCCTGAAGATGGATCAAATATGGCATCTGAAGGCAGGCTTGGTAGAAGGCATCCAAACTCTGCCAAGAAGGATAATGTAAGTCAGAAAGAAAGTGAATGCGAGGGCCATAGCTCATAAGTGAATCATTTGAAGTTCAAAAATTGGCTAAAAATCTGCATTGGTATCCACGCACTGACATCGATCTTTTGTGGTTAAGAAGCATAAAAACAACCCAACGGAATGCCTTCTAATAATTTTTAGCCAACATAAGCTAACGATGCAATCAAAGGTGTAGCTTGCAAGAATATGATTTTTTAGCATATTTAGGTAATGTATGCCTTGAAATAGTACCTTGATTTCCAACTGAGATGCTCAAAGTTGTAGACCCATTATCATGTTAAAACATGGGCAAAAAAAGGAAAAAAGTATTAGAATCCATGTGATTCAAGAAGGCATTGTTTAAATCTGGTAATATAAGAGGATAAAAGCTACATACCTTGGAGGGAGAAATCCTTGAGGCTTATACGACATAGGCCATACACGTTCTTGGTAATATTTGACTTTCGTAACTTCATTTCCAATGATGCAGCACAGTCCAAAGCTTGCAAGTTGGTTACAAGGCTCTGCTTTTGTAGATGCGTTACATAGCTTTCCATGGCCAGGCAGCATGCTGTCTGGTTAGAGATCCCATTCCCACAAGCATTAGCAACATAGTTCATGTTGGGGAATTCCAATGGACAAACTGAGAATAGCGCACACAGAGAAAATCCGTGAAGGTGCATTCATATACTATAATGTGGCAGCTAAAGATATTAGCGTCAGCAGTGAGTGGTGACAGACGAGAGTGGATATGATGAGAAGCGAACTCTAATTTTTTTTATTTTTTTTAAGTTGTAAAGTAGACATTGACCAAAGAGGCAAATGGACAGTGCTCTAAGAACTTCCTTTCAAGCTCACCTTTGTTCACATTGCAATTGGACAGTGCTCTAAGAACTTCCTTGGCATTAGCAGGGTGAAGTTTGCTTGCTAGCCATCGGAGGACAACAGTTTTACAATCACGAACCCTAGCCGACTGTTCAGGCAAGACTTGAGATCCAGGCATACCCAAGAAATCAGTAGATATCATTGCTAACTTTGTAGCGGCTTCTGAAATGGCATTCTGACAGATTGCGTTGCAGCATTCTTTCACAGGATCAATTTTATTACATGCAGCAAGCAACTTAGAGGTATCGACAGTGGTCTCAAATTCACTAATATCTTTGGCTGGACAAGACCCTTCAGTGAGATTGGCTGGATGAACTGCACATATGCGCCTAAGATGGTCACTAGCACCCAGCCCCACCAAAATCTGCTCAATATCTGAGAGGCAATATTTGGCAAGCGTCCCATTTAAAGCAAGAACATTAGTGTCTTTACTGGATTCACCAATAAGGATAGCAAGAGTAGCTTCCAACTGTGGACAACAAATAACATTGGCCATCTGTTGTGCAAAGGGGGCCCAACAATCTATAGCGGTCATACTCATCAAAGTTTCAGTTGCAGAAAAGTTCAATAAACATTGTCCTGTAAGGAAAATGAGAAATTAAATTGAAATGAAGAATCAACGAAAATCATGAAAAACTAACTCTTTCTAGACAAACAATTGACATCAAATCATCAAGTATATAATATATAAAAACTGATTGTAAAAAATGATAAACCTGATAAGTTTGGGACAGTGACATTTGTGAAGGGTACTAATGGTGAAGGGGCAAGGAGAGGAATGAATGGCTTTGGATTCCCACTCGGTGAAATCTCGGGATACATATCATCCATTGGTTTCTCATTTGACAGATGCCGTGCTGGATAAGTTGATGAGCAGCTAGTTTCATGGAAATCTGCAACAAAAAGAAAAAAAATGCCTAGTAAGATATAATACTGTTTTCAACATATAAGTACAACCCTTTTTTAGTTCATTGAATAATGATGCTCTGCAGGTTTAAGGGCATAAACATTTTAATTTGGGAGATGAGCAGAGTCATTTTAAGAGGATTTAGTTATAGTAAACAAAACCTATCATCTATAGGTTTTATTGCCACGTTAAGAGATACCAGACATGGACAATATATTGACAATGACACGAGCAAGTGGAGGAGCTAGTTCACTAATTTCAAGTGATATCTTGGTGAACTCATCTCCAAGAAATTCATAGGACAGAAATGGTTGCAGAAGCTCTTTTGGCAGTAAGGTTACAGAGAAATCCAAATATTGTTAGAAACAGTTTCATCCTATTTCATATTCCATTTTCATAGATAACACAATATCTGTTTGTCTAAAAATAATTACATTTGAAAAATAAGATAAAATCTTAAGTCATCCATGACTAATTCAGGTATGTTTATGATTTATGGTAATGAATGAGCCAAACTAACCTGTTTTGATCCTATGCAATTTTGACAACATAAATAATTCCTGGGTCAGACCTCTTCCAAAAACTCTTCGAAGAAGTAACTCAACTTCAAAACTTCTTGGCAAACTTCAAAACTAATATGTTTATACATATATCTTTCAATAACTTTGCTCTCTCTAAATTTTTTATATTCACGGTTACTGTTCCATTTGTAAACTTTATGAAAAATCGATTAAATCAAGCATAAGTTCCTCGGTACTCGAACACTAGAATGAGTAACATTATCTTAACGAGACAACATACATAATTTTGGGTTTGGATATCCTTTCTTGCTTACAATTCTGTTCTTTATTCTTCATAAATAACAAACCATGTATATCAAAATTTATTTTAAACTCCACATGTAAACATAAATTCCAGAGTGTGGAGTTAAATTACTACATCAGACTGTCCATATATGGTTGAGTTATAAATTTAGAAGAGAAGCCAATAAGATCTTGGTTGTATCATCAGCTCCCTCAAAGGAATATACAACAATGACAGCTGAATGACTAATCATTTAATCTAGCCGTTGATTAAGAGAGAGGGAGAAAAGAAAAGAAAAAAGTTCAGTTAATAACAGAGCAAAATATGGTATCAAATTTATCAACATCTCATTCTTTCTATAACGAAAGCTCTTCTATCCTATCCACAAAATAATCATAATAATAAATAAACAGAGAAATAAGCAAATCAAGGATGTCGAGAAAGAACTAGCAGAAGCTAATAATAGTTAAATTTTCGAGGCACATTTCTTATCAATTTCTCAAACCCAAAAAAAAAAATGTATGAAATTAAAAACGGCATTTCCCAAGAACAACGAGGTCAAGACAAGCCCACAGATCGCGCAGAAAGAGGCATCAAAACCCAGATAGAAAAATGCAGAAAAAGAGAAGTAGGGAACACTCACAGAAAGAGGAATCAAAACCCACATAGAAAAATGCAAAAAAAACAGAAGTTAGGAACACTCACAGAAAGAGGAATCAAAACCCAGATAGAAAAATGCAGAAAAACAGAAGTTAGGAACAATCAATGAAAGAGGAATCAAAACCCAGATAGAAAAATGCACAAAAACAGAAGTTAGGAACACTGAATGAAAGAGCAATCAAAACCCAGATAGAAAAATGCAGAAAAACAGAAGTTAAGAACACTCACAGAGGAGGAGGAGGAGGAGCAACGTCTGGAGAAGAGAAGCAAGCTTAAGAGACAATCTGTCTTCCATAAATTTGAATTAATTTCAGTTTGCGGTTTGGAATGAGTTGGGAAGAAGAAGCAGGAAGAGAGGAGGAGGAAGAGAGAAATTGGAAGTGGGAATGAAGAGAGAGAGAAAAGGGGTTAAGAGGCATCAAAATTGGGATTGGAGGAAGAGTGAAAGTGGTTGAGAGAGTGAAGAAATTGAGGGAAGAAGAAGAGAGAGAAAAGGGAAGAGAGTAGAGAAGCCATGAATGAGCTTCAAAGTGTGTGGGGACGAAAGCAGCTCAACTAATAGCTGTCTCAATGGCCCCCACTGATAGACAGATCTGCAACACCAAGAGAAGAGAAGGAAGAAAGAAAATATATATATATATATATCAAAAAGGAAGAAGAAGAAGAAGTAGAAGCAGAAGAAGAACGAAATTGCATTAATGGCAGCAGCTGCTTTTTCCTAACCTCTAAGACCTGTAACCTGTAACCTCTCTCTTCTTCTTCTCGCGACACTTTTTTTTTTCTCACACGCGTGATAAGTGTGAGGAGTAACTCCACTCCTTCTGTCTCTCACGCGTGGCAAAACCCAAGTGTGCCAGTTTTCGGTTCATAAAACAACCAGCCCCGACCGGACAACCATGATTTTTCATGCATTTTATGCAATGGGTTGTAGCATTTCCTATAAATTGATCCAAGGACTTTCTCGTCTAAAGATAGGGGTGAACTTTTTCACTATACAATGACCACTACGAACAAAGAACCGACGATGAAGGAGGAGAAGGAGTAGGAGTAGGAGCTAGCGTGCATTTTTTTTTATAAGAGTAGGGGCGGAATCGAAACGAAAAAATTCTGAGTTCATGCTGTTAAGATAGCCCACTAATCTTCTTCAGCCCAAGATGTTCTATGTTTAGATTGGTTTTGTGTAAAGCCCATTTGGGTTTCTAGAAGAAGTTTGTTATATGACTTTTGTTGTGTCTGAGTGTGAGTAGAGTAGGAGTTTTACTCCCATTTCTTGTATATATGAATGAGTGAAATCGATCAATCAAATATATAAGAAAAAAGGTTTCTCCAGCTCAAATCAATGGATTCTTCCCCTTCTCATTCTTCTTTCATCTACTGCTGCTTTGCCTAAAGCTTATATGGTATCAGAGCCACTGTCCAACGACAAGCTCTCCGATCTCTGGTTCCAATGGTGATATCTACAAATGAATCAAACTCCTCAATGGATGAGTCTCCTCCACCATCCTCTCCGATCGTCAGCCCTGAAAATAAGGTCTCCATAGTCAAATTGAACGACGATAATTTCCTCTTATGAAAATTTCAAGTAGTCATGGCTCTTGAAGGGTATGAGTTAGACGGCTACATCACTGGTGAAGTTCTTCCTCCGGAGAAATTTCTATCAACTCAAGAGGAAGGTGAGTCTTCGGAGCGTCAAATCAGTTCTACCTACAAGCTATGGAAACGACAAGATAGGTTGATCTCCTCGTGGATTCTTGGGTCAATGTCCGAAGAGATTCTGAATCAAATGCTGCACTGCACATCAGCCTCTGATATTTGGACTTCTCTTCATCAAATCTATATTGCCAGAAGTCTTGCTCAGGTAATGAAGTTTAAATCTAGACTTCAAAATCTGAAGAAATGAGGTATGTCTCTTAAGGAATATTTTTCGAAAATCAAACAATGTGTTGATGCTTTAGCCTCTGTTGGGAAACCTGTGTCGAATGATGATCAAATCATGTATATTCTTGATGTACTTGGATCTGAGTATGAATCCATGGTATCTGTGATTTCTTCTAAAACAGGGGAACAATCTCTTACTGACATTCAATCACTTCTTCTAACGAAAGAAAATCGTATAGAGAATAACCTTGTTTTTGCAGAACCAAATTTGCCTTCTGCTCCTCTCACTGCTAATGCTGTTATTCAAGAGCCTTCATCACAGAAAGCATTGACGTCTCAACAGTTCAGCTCCAATTCTAGAGGCAGAGGTGGTGGCAGATCGAATCGGGAAGGTCGTTCCTGGAACAATCGGGGCAAAATTCAATGTCAAATATGTCAGAGGTTTGGTCATCCTGCCTATAAATATTTCTCTCGAAATCCCCCTGTCCAAACTCAAGTTCATACTCAAGGTCCCTCAGGTTCGTATCATCTGCCTCCAAATAATCCTCCCTACTCATCTAATTGTCATCCTGTCTCTGCCATGGTTACTACTCCTTCAGTGATTCAAGATCAGAGTTGGTATCCTGACTCTGGTGCTTCCAATCACCTCACCAATGATTTTAGCAACATTTCGGTTGGGTCTGAATATGGAGGAGCAAATCAAGTTCATGTGGCAAATGGAACAGGTCTGCCTATTCTTCACTATGGCTTCTCTTCTTTCACCTCTCCTTTTAATTCTAAACGAGTTATGTCTTTAACTAACCTTCTTCATGTTCCTTCAATTACCAAGAATTTAATAAGTGTGAGTCAATTTGCCCGAGATAATGGAGTGTTCTTTGAATTTCATCCCTCTCTTTGTTATGTGAATGATCAGGTTACTGGCCAGGTTCTTCTCCAAGGGATGTTTCATGAAGGATTATACAAATTTAACATTTCCACTAATGACCCTAAACCAAATAAGGGTGTTAGTTCTAATATTACTGCTTCTTCTGTTTCGGTCTCTCAACCGGGTTATCACTCTTCTCAATCTGTTTCAGCTTCTTTGTTTGATACTTGACATAGGCGTTTAGGCCATCCATCACTTTCTATTGTTAAACAGGTTGTGCATCAATGTAATCCTCGTTTAACCTCTGCAAATAGAATAAACTTTTGCGATGCTTGTGCTCTTGGAAAACATCATGCTCTCCCTTTCCATCGTTCGAATACTGTTTATAATCGTCCCTTGGAACTTATAGTATGTGATCTTTGGGGTCCTGCTATTACTTCTACTAAGCATGGCTTTCGCTATTATATTAGCTTTGTTGATGCCTATAGTCGATTCACGTGGATCTATTTTTTGCAAACTAAATCTGAGGCTCTTAATGTGTTTGTCACCTTTCGCACTCTTGTGGAAAAACTGTTGGGAGTTCCTATTTTACGTCTACAAACTGATGGTGGGGTGAGTTTAAACCATTTATTCCTTATCTTAGAACTCATGGTATTGAGCACCGTCTCATATGTCCTTATACTTCTCAACATAATGGTCTAGTTGAGCGGAAACATCAACACATAGTTGATGTTGGTCTTACCTTGCTCTCTCAAGCCTCCATGCCCTTTAAGTTCTGGGATGAGTCATTTTCCACAGCTGTTTACCTTATTAATAGATTACCAACTCATATGCTTAGGTTTACCAGTCCCTTGGCAAAGTTATTTTGCATTTCACTTGACTACTCATTTTTACGCACATTTGGTTGTAAGTGTTTTCCTTGTCTTAGGTCCTACAATACACATAAGTTGTCCTATAGGTCTCATCCATGTGTCTTCCTAGGGTATAGTTTTCAGCACAAGGGGTATAAGTGTCTTTCCTCTGATGGTCGTACTTATATCTCTTGTCATGTGATTTTTTATGAGACTACTTTTTCCTTTGTTGTTTCCTCCCCCCTTACCAAAACATTACCTTCGTGTAGATCCTCTGTTTTACAACCTCCTACTAAGCTCCCTGATCTTCCTTCCAATTTTCCACATGATGTTGATTGTTCCTCTGGTTCAACTCCTTCTTCGTCAGCTTGTTCTCTTGTATCTCCATCCCAGACTTCTTCTATTGGTGTCACTCCATCTCCTGATTCTAGTTCTCCGACTACTACTGTAGAAAATATAAATAGTTGAACAAGTATTTTAGGAGATGGTTAGTTCTATAAATAGTTGAATAACTATTTTAGGAGTTTGTTAGTTCTATATTAGGAAATAAGTTGTTCTTTAGTTCCTATTTTCTTGTCATTAGTTACTCTAGTTGGTTATCTTTGTATGTATATATTGCCTCTCTTTGGCTTATCAAATAATCAAGTGATTCTATTCACCAAAACTTCATGGTATCAGAGCCTTGTTAGAAAGCTAAAACCAAATCGTGTTTAGTTTTGTTTTTCGGAAAAAACAGGCCCGAAAACCAAAGAGTTATTCCTCCCAAATCTGCACATCCTTCGGTGGTATACCCATCCAGACCCGTTGCAGCCCCTATAAAAGAGTTCTTCCTCCCAAATCTGCACATCCTTCGGTGGTATACCCATCCAGACCCGTTGCAGCCCCTCTAAAATATACATCCAGATCCTTTGGCGTTTTTTAGCCGAACCAGACCGACCCAAACTTAACCCGAACCAGATCGACCCAAACTAAACCTGAACCATACCGAACCAAACCAAACCAAACCCAACCCGAACCTAACTGAACCAAAAAAAGATATATATATATATATATATATACCGTGATGAATACACAACCAGAAAGCACGCCTGACAGCTTAGAAACCAACCCTCAGAAATCCTTCATCGCCGGAAAAATGTGGAGAACGATCGTGTATACATGTTTATTGCAGGGGTTAATAAAGAACTTGATGAGGTGAAGGGGAGAATTCTTGGGAGAAGTCCGTTGCCCTCAATCCGAGAAGCTTCACAAGAGCAGCCCATCAAATCGGGTCAGCCACAATTCACAAAGGATCAGATAGAGCAACTCATTAAACTACTCCAAGTCTCACAAAAAACACCTAGCCCTAGCCCCAATTCTGATATTCCTTCATGTTCCTTTGATCAAAATGGTAAAGTTGTCTCTATTTCCTCTTACTTATGTTCCACCAATAATAACATTTGAATCATCGATTCAGGTGCCTCTGACCATATGACAGGCAGCTCTGTCTTTTTCCAGACCTATAAACCATGTGCAGGCAATAGAAAAGTTCGAATAGCTGATGGATCTTACTCAGCAGTTGCAGGGATAGGAGACATAAAAATCTCACCTTCCTTATCTTTATCTAGAGTTCTACATGTTCCTAATTTGTCCTGCAATCTCATATCTATCAGCAAAATAACCCATGACCTTAATTGTAGTGCTAATTTCCTTTCATCTCATTGTGTTTTTCAGGATTTGGCAACGGGGAGGATGATTGGCAATGCTAGGGAACGCGATGGTCTCTATTTATTTGAAGAGGAAAAACACTAGAATAAAGAAGGTTTAGAGAACTCCTGCCTGCAAATTATTTTCATTCCTAGTGATAAAGAAATTTATTTACAACATTTTCGACTAGGTCATCCTAGTTTTCATTATTTGAGAAAATTGTTTCCTGATTTATTTAGAAATAAAGATCCCTCGTTGCTCCAATGTGAGATATGTGCTTTAGCAAAACATCATAGAAACACATATCCTCCACGTGCATATAAGTCTTCCAAACCTTTTTCTCTCATACATAGTGATATTTGGGGTCCATCTAGAATATCAACGTATAATGAAAAAAAATGGTTTATTACATTAATTGATGATCACACGAGAGTCAGTTGGGTGTATTTGTTAAAAGAAAAATCAGAGGTTGAATCTGTTTTCAAACGCTTTTACAATATGATTCAAACTCAATTTAACACAAACATTCAAATGATTAGGAGTGATAATGGGAGAGAATATTTTGCAAAAGTTTTGGAAATTTTTTTTAAAGAAAAAGGAATTATTCATCAAAGTTCTTGCACAGATACACCACCACAAAATGGCATAGCAGAGAGGAAAAATAGACATATATTAGAAGTCACTCGTAGTTTAATGTTTTCAACAAAAACACCAAATTATCTTTGGGGGGATGATGTTCTTCATGCCACATATTTAATAAACCGTATGCCATCAAAAGTGTTAGATTTTAAAACTCCTATCAGCATATTAAAAAGAGAATTTCCAAAATCACGAGTGTTTCATTCTATGTCATTAAAATTTTTTGGGTGTTCTGTGTTCATTCGAAATCCTAATAGGAATGCAAGTAAATTAGATCCTAGAGGATTAAAGTGTGTGTTTGTAGGGGTAGCTCCAACTCAACGTGGTTACAAGTGTTTTGATCCTTCTAGTCGAAAATGATTTGTTACCATGGATACCCTGTTCTTTGAAAATCAACCGTTTTTTAACACTCATTTTCAAGGGGAGATAAATCAGGAAGTTCTAAAGGAAAATTCGTTTGAGCTTGATGTTTTAATACCTGATTTCGTGTCACCGGTTATTAGGAATGACACTCTAATAAGTAAGGAATCGGTTGACTTGGAAGTTTTAAATTCACCAGAAAATTCTCAAGGAAACAAATAACCAATTGACTTGGAAAATTTAGATCCCGAAAATATTAGTGATAATGAGCCCACAACTTTAATACCACAAAATCAACCAAGTATCACTAAACCGATAACCTATGTGGAAGGAAATAATAACCAGGCAGGCAGATCATATGGCCGAGTTTACGAGAGGAGATTCCCAAATCAAGGAATAGAGACGGTTGCACCTCCGGCAAGCCATGAATCCGAACTGGAGCTAGAACCTGAGACCAACGGTGAATCTCTTATTAAAACTTTTAGTGATCTTGATTTACCAATTGCCATTAGGAAAGAAAAACGTTCTTGTGTTAAATATCCTACATCTACCTTTGTGTCTTATTCTAAATTATCCTCTGCTTTTTCAACCTTTTCAACAAATGTATCGTCTATTGTCATTCTGAGTAGTATACAGGAGGCTCTATCTAAACCAGAGTGGAGGAAGGCTGTATTTGAAGAGATGGATGCTCTTGAGAAGAATCAGACGTGGAAGGTAGAGGAGCTCTCGAAGGGAAAGCCTACGGTGGGATGTAAGTGGGTGTTTACGCCGAAATTCAATTCAGATGGTACCCTAGAGCGATACAAGGCAAGGTTTGTAGCTAAAGGATACACACAAACATATGGTATTGACTACACTGAAACATTTGCTCCAGTTGCTAAACTTAACACTGTGAGAATTTTGTTATCAGTTGCAGCAAATCGAGAATGGCCTCTCAGGCAATTCGATGTGAAGAACGCCTTTTTAAATGGCAAGTTAGAAGAGGAAGTCTATATGACCCCCCCTCCGGGGTTCGAAGATCATTTTAACTTCAAGATCTGTAGGTTGGAGAAAGCTCTTTATGGTTTGAAACAGTCACCCCGAGCCTGGTTTGACAAATTTACTCAGTTTGTTAAACATCAAGGATACACACAAGCACAATCAGACCATACGCTCTTCATGAAGTTCTCAAGTGAAGGGAAAATTGCTATCCTGATCGTGTACGTTGATGATATAATCTTGACCGGGGATGATCAAGTGGAGTTGAAGAATTTGAGGGAGAAGCTTGCCAAAGAGTTTGAAGTAAAAGACTTAGGAGAATTGCGATATTTTCTAGCCATGGAGATTGCAAGGTCAAAAAGGGGTATAGTGGTCTCACAGAGAAAGTATATCCTAGATTTATTGAGAGATACCGGGATGAGTGGATGTAGGCCTGCTGACACACCCATAGACCCAAACCAAAAACTTGGTGACATCAAGCAGGGAGTTCCAGTCAATGTACAACAATACCAACGACTTGTTGGGAGACTTATTTACCTTGCTCACACACGACCAGATATTGCATTTGCTGTAAGCATGGTTAGTCAGTTTATGCATGCTCCATATGAAGAACACCTTGAAGCAACTCACCGGATATTGAGGTACTTGAAGAGTTGTCCAGGAAAGGGTCTATTATTTCGTAAAACCGAAAGCAGAAATGTAGAGGCATTCACTGATGCAGACTAGGCAGGTTCAATACTGGATAGAAAATCTACCTCTGGTTATTGTACCTATGTGTGGGGAAATTTAGTAACATGGAGGAGTAAGAAACAAAATGTTGTGGCGAGAAGTAGTGCGGAGGCTGAATACAGGTCAATGGCTAATGGAGTATGCGAAGTATTGTGGATCAAACGGGTACTCAGAGAATTAAAGCTGGAAATCAACCCCCCAATTAAGTTATTTTGTGACAACAAAGTTGCGATAAGTATCGCTCATAATCCGGTGCAACATGACCGGACCAAGCATATCGAAGTTGATCGACATTTCATAAAGGAAAACTTGGAAAATGGAACCATCTGCATACCGTTTGTGACTACAAAGGATCAAACAGCAGATATTCTAACCAAGGGATTATTTAGGCCGACATTTGAGATACTTGTAAACAAGTTGGGTATGCATGACATTTATGCACCAACTTGAGGGGGAGTGTAGAAAATATAAATAGTTGAACAAGTATTTTAGGAGATGGTTAGTTCTATAAATAGTTGAATAACTATTTTAGGAGTTTGTTAGTTCTATATTAGGAAATAAGTTGTTCTTTAGTTCCTATTTTCTTGTCATTAGTTACTCTAGTTGGTTATCTTTGTATGTATATATTGCCTCTCTTTGACTCATCAAATAATCAAGTGATTCTATTCACCAAAACTTCAACTACTCTTGAACCTATTACTTCTCCCTTGCCATTCCCTTCTTCATTGGCTGTCCCACATTGTTCCAGTACTCTTCCTCCTCATTCGGATGTGTCTTCTCCAATGTCTCGGGTTGCTCCTGATAATTCCTATGTTATGATTACTCGAGGGAAGGCTGGTATTTTTAAACCAAAGGTGTTCTTGGTTGACTTTACTCAAACTGAACCTAGTACTGTGAAGGAAGCTCTTAAACATAATGTATGGCGGCAAGCTATGCATGAAGAATATCAAGCTCTTTTAAAGAATCATACATGGGATCTTGTTCCTTTACCCTCAAATAAGACTATTGTTGCGTGCAAATGAGTGTTTAAGATTAAGCGTCACTCCGATGGATCCATAGCTCGCTACAAAGCTCGTTTAGTGGCCAAGGGGTTTCATCAAAATGCTGCTATTGACTATTCTGAGACTTTTAGTCCTGTTGTTAAACCAATTACTATTTGGGTTCTCTTAACATTGGCTTTGTTTCATGGATGGACCATCCGACAAATTGATATAAATAATGCTTTTCTTCATGGGTTACTAACTGAGTCTGTTTTTATGGAGCAACCTACAGGTTTTCAAGATGAGCATACTTCTCACCTTGTTTGTCATCTTCGCAAAACTCTTTATGGCCTTAAACAGGCTCCTCGAGCTTGGTATGAGCGTCTCAGTAAGTTTCTACACTCATTGGGTTTTGTTACTTCTCGTGCTGATACTTCTCTCTTAGTACGATCATCTGCTTCTGGCTGTTACTATATTTTGATCTATGTGGACGATATCATTATTATGGGTAGCTCTTCTACTATTGTGCATCAGCTTATTCATGATTTGAATGCTCAATTCACTTTGAAAGATTTAGGGCCTTTAAGCTTCTTCTTGGGTATTGGAGTTTCCTATCCACCGAATGGTGGCTTGTTTTTATCACAATCTAAGTACATCTCTGATGTTCTTACACGGGCCAAGATGAATGAGGCTAAAGCTATTAGTACTCCAATGGTAAGTGGTCCTCTGGTTTCTGCTCGCCACGGTGATTTATTCTCTGATGTTCATTTATATCGGAGTATTGTTGGTGCTTTGCAATATGTTACTTTGACTCGTACTGAAATCTCATTTAGTGTGAATAAGGCTTGTCAATTCATGCATTCTCCTACGCTCATTCATTGGCAACTTGTTAAACGTATCTTGAGGTATTTAAAGGGCTCTCTCGATCATGGTCTTTTACTTACTCGCCCTACTGTCTTGTCTCTTCATGGTTTTGCGGATGCTGACTGGGCCTCTGATCCTGATGATCGGAAGTCCACATCTGGGTTCTGTGTATTTCTTGGTGGCAATCTCATTACGTGGGTTCTAAGAAACAAACTATTATCTCACGGTCAAGTACGGAGGCTGAATTTCAGAGTCTTGCCACTGCAACCACTGAATTGGTATGGCTTCATTCTTTGTTTTGTGATTTACATATTTCTCTAACCTCAGCTCCTATTTTGTGGTGCGATAACTTGGGTGTTGTTCACTTAAGTGTCAACCCAATTCTTCACTCCAAGACTAAACATGTTGAGTTGGATATCTATTTTGTTCGAGATTTAGTTTTGCATAAGAAGTTAACTGTTTATCATCTTCCTGCTACTGATCAAGTTGCTGATATTTTGACTAAACCTTTATCTGTCATTGGTTTTAATCGATTAAAGTTCAATAATGTTCGTAGTTTGACTGCCATTGGCTTGCGGGAGGGTGTTAAGATAGCCCATTAATCTTCTTCAGCCCAAGCCCAGACGATGTTCTATGTTTAGATTGGTTTTGTGTAAAGCCCATTTGGGTTTCTAGAAGAAGTTTGTTATATGACTTTTGTTGTGTGTGAGTGTGAGTAGAGTAGGAGTTTTACTCACATTTCTTGTATATATGAATGAGTGAAATCGATCAATCAAATATATAAGAAAAAGAGTTTCTCCAGCTCAAATCAATGGATTCTTCCCCTTCTCATTCTTCTTTCATCTACCGCTGGTTTGCTTAAAGCTTATACATGCCACGATAATCTATATGGAATATTGTTTTGTTGATGCATTCCTGTTGAGAATGAAGAAGAGAGGTCCTCTTTTGAACAAGAAAATTTGGTCACATAGATCTTCGATTTTGTCGGAATTCATTGCACATATAGTCTGAACTGAATCAAATCAACATGAACATAACTCGACAGTAATTGACAAATATTACTTTCATAAGGTCTAAAATGTTAAAAATACTATTTTAATGCTTATACTTTGGACTTCGTTTAATTTTAGTTTATATATTTTGAAAAAAAGCTCAAAAATGGTCTATATTATTAGTTTGGTGTAAGTTCAAACTTAAATTAAGTTGATGTGGGCAAAACTCAATCTAGAATTCCATTTTTTTTTATTTTTTTTATTTTAGAATATAATTTCTGACCTCTCGGTTAATCTATAGTTTTATTCTTTCATACATTATGTCAATTGAGTTATGTTAGTTTAATTTAGGACTTCATTAGTGTCTCACCAAATATATGTTTTATAATTGTTACACGCGAATAATAATTTTTTAATATTCGTATAAATGAGTTTATTAGAAGGTAAAATATTGTGATACTTATTTTAGTTTAAGGTAAACATTAATCTAAATTTAGAGTGAAAATCGATGAAGGTTAAAATAAGGTTGGATACATTTGACCAATTTAACGAAATTGTAAGAGAAATTTGGTATTTCACCTTTAGCTTAGGGAACACTGTCCAAGTCAACACTCAATAAATGAACGAAGTTTTGCAAATGGTAATCAATTTAAGCTTTTTTTTTTTTTTTTTCCTATGTATTGTTTTTATTCGTTATATCAAAATTAAATCTTTTAAATCTTTTTAAATTTATTTATTCATTGATGAGTCGAATTTTTTATATTCGTCTGTGAAAGAAAAAGAAAAGAAAGGTTCATTGATTTGATATGATAGCAAAATTACAATAAATAAATAAATATATATATAGAGGGCTGGTTGCACAAACAGTCCTTCGACCTAAAATAATTACAAATTTAACAAAATTTAAAACATTTTGTAAATATGGCAAAAAAAATTAATGGCTATCACCGATAAATTACTATCAGTGATAAACTACTATCACTAACTATCACTGATAGACTAAAATTTTATAAAAAATTGAGGTGATAGACTACTGCGATAGATTTCTATCGGCGATAGACCATACTATCTATCAGTGATAGAAATTGTCATATCTGCAATTTTTCTTAAAAAATACTATATTTTTAATTATTTTACCCTAAATTGATGTTACAATTTTCCTATATATATATATATATATATTTAAATTTGAAAAACACATTTTTTTTTAATGACTCGGTATTTTTATATATTTATTAAAATGACAAATTTTAAAAATTAGATAAATTGACCTTCTGTTGACGTCATAATAATTTTTTAAATATATTTTTTTTGTTCTCTCATTTGTGTCGCTCATCCATTCCACTATAGAATTGAAATTTTCTATCCTTTTCGGGAGCACGCGCTCATGAGAATGAGAAAAATAGTGAGTGAGAACGAGCAAAATAATATTAAAAAAAATAGTTGATGATGTCAGTAAAATATCAATTTAACTCATTTTTAAAATTTTGTTCAGTCTTTTAAAGTGCTCAAAATTTAACATCAGTAAAATAAAAAATAAAAAATCCCTGATAATGATGGACAAGAAATTATTTAAAATATGCAAGTGATGTTGTTTGGAGTATTTAAATAATATAGTAAGTAGTAGTTAATGCAGGTTTATATAATTAGGGGGAATTGAATGGTCTTTTGTGCATTTAAAATGAAGCAGATTTTTGTGAAACTTTTAATGCACATTTATTTTAACATTGATAAGTATGAATAAGCTATCATTATTCATTTCAAATGAAAATAATATCCTATTATATAATATAGTAGTAGCCTACTAGGTTTGTACATTTAGAGATGCTCAGTCTCTGTAGGTACCACCTATTCAATTTTCTTCTGCATTGCCTTCAAGATAACCTTCATTATTTTTGGCAATCACAAATGTTCATTTCGATTTTGTCGATTTCAATCGATTTTTCTTGGACGTTGTTTCTTTCTTAAATAAAAAAAATGTCAAATTTGGTAGCAATTTTTCTTTTATATTGGTTTTCGCTAAAAACCAACTTGCATTCCTTAAATGGAATGTGGAAAAATAGCTGCGAGACAAGATAATAGAAAGCAACTCTAATTTTAATTACTTTTTAATATTCAATATGAGTGAATAAATTGAAAAGTAAAAATATTATCTTATTTTATACGCTTTGTTATGATAAATAATAAAAGTACGAGAATCAACACAGAGTTTACGTAGTTCACTAACGTTGTGTTAACTACGTTCATGAACAGAAGGGAGATAGTAGTTTGTATTACGAATAAAAGATATTACAAAATTACCGACTAAAAGGAGTTAGAAGTCATTAGAAGTCATTCCAGATTCAATTGTAAACAGTCTTAACATATTCAAACTTTTTTCCAACATTTAAATCATTAAATTTTTTCTCTCCCATTCTTTTAGTTTAAAATTGTGAATTTGATTATTCTAAAGGACAAATATAAACCACTAACCTTTAAAACAATGCAACTACCAAACAATCAACTTGAACATAGAGTGGTTAAAAATTAAAATATATATCTTCGGATCAATAGGTAAAAAGTTTAAATCCTCTCATTTTCACATGTTAAACTAAAAAAAACATAATTTTTTATTACATTATACAAAATAGATTTAAACTCGTTATATATGTAAATAGTGTATAACTCAATTGGTTCAAACAATTACCGTTTTTGTTAAAATGCCCTAAGTTCAAAACCTTATGAATATAAAATTCATAAAGGATGATTATTCTAAACCTTCCATAATTGAGTCAATGAGCTGTCCTTAATCATTTGTTCTCTGTTTTAATTTATATCAATAAAGTGTTAAGTATACTCTAACTCTGCATGGAAAGGGTGTTAAAGAAGCCAATGCTTGATATTAATTGAACAGACACCCATAATTAAGGGTGCAGATCCTAATTAAAAAGAAAAAAAATAAACAATAAAATTTATGTCAACTAAAATCTAGCCA
The DNA here is from genome assembly GCA_028017165.1 of Herpetospermum pedunculosum. Classification (NCBI taxonomy): domain Eukaryota; kingdom Viridiplantae; phylum Streptophyta; class Magnoliopsida; order Cucurbitales; family Cucurbitaceae; genus Herpetospermum; species Herpetospermum pedunculosum. The sequence goes on from CM051528.1 coordinate 64,487,877, forward strand.
ACTATTTACAAAATCGAAGAAACCTAGTAAAAAAAAAAGAAGGGAAAAAACATTTTCTACCTAAGCATATTTATTTATTTTATTTTATTTATAAGAAAGGAAACAATACACCGGTACAAACCAAAAGAATAAGAACAATAACAATTAAAACTCGACAAGCGCCAGTAGCCACGATGTAAAATCATCCCACTACTCTTTAATGACATCTTCAGTCATAACCCAATATGCAATTGCATCGGCCACCTTGTTCTGAGGCCTTCTAATGTGTTGAAAGCCTCTAATTGGCAAGGTCGATGCCAACCGAAGTACCATCCCCCGTCACCGATTTAATCATCGTGAGATCTGCCGTTTCCCCATTCAACAAACAAATCACCTCAAGACAGTCAGATTGAATGAGCACTTATGGAAGATTCAATACCTCAATCCGCCTCAATTGCCATCATTTCCAATAACTGCGCATTGTACCAGCCAACAAGCACTTTATCCATGCACGCATGATGTACTCCCCCTTATAATAATTGCAATAGGATTAAACAATGAAACAATGAAACCTAATAATAGGTAGTTTGTTTCATGGTAATATGAGATGTCCACCTCATTGGTATCGAGCATCTAAAGATGTCCGGCATCCAAGAATCTCATTTTTTAAACTTTATTGATTCTCGTTGTTGAGTAGAGGAGTTTTAATATTATTTTTTAAACTTTATTGATTCTCGTTGTTGAGTAGAGGAGTTTTTAAGATTACCTCCTTCTCGTCATTTTTTTTTGGATAAATAATTTCATTTTTTGTATTTTATTTGTAGAAGCAACTATTGAATGTAACTCAAAATTCAATTTATTTGTCAACTAATTTTAGTTGTTTGAAGAACTAGAAGAATAAAAAGGTTTCAAATGTTTTTATGTCTCTTTGTATATGCACACGAAATATGAAGGAACATTATTTTATAAAAAGAATAAAGATGCTTTTTGTGTCACTTTTATTTGGTTCTATTGTATTGGTGCAAGTATGTTTGACTAATTTGATAAGCAACAAAATGGCACAACATATGTCACACGATTTGTCACTACTGTCTTTATTATTTTCATAAATATATCCTTCGTTATTATTTTCAAAAATATATTGAGTCTGGTCACGACATAATTCGTGACAAATTAATTTGACAAAGTAATTTAATTTAAGCTGAAATTAATCATATATTTTTAAGAACCCCTCTCTAATTTAAATCGCACCATCAAGATAAATTTAACCTTATTCGAGATCAAGACTTTCCAAGAATTGAGTGCAGATCACTCATAATTAATAAAAAAACTTGCAATAAATGCAAATTGGTCCAATTTGATCAATTTCTGTGCAATTGTATGAACAAATTTCCAAAACAAAGAATGAATTAATCTACAAATTGGATCAATTTCTGTGCAATACTATGAACAAATTTCCTTTTCTTTTCTTCTTTTTACAGATCATATACACCTAATCCTCTGGAATGCTCTGAAGCGAAGGCCTCCAAGAACGATGATGCTCAACTTCAAATTCATCTCGATCGCCGTTCACAATCCGGCCAAGAACTTCCTCCAGACTCAACCCTTCCATCTCCAACTTCTTCACCAGTTCCTTCAGCTCTCTCTTCGTCATCTTCATTTTCACTTCTCCCGCCGCGGCCGCGGCCGCACAAAGCAGACTCTGCTTCTCTGTATCGCCGTCGCAGGTGGTGGCGTTTCCGCCGCGGCCACGGCCGTGCTTGGAAGTGAACGAGCCCCAATCTTCTCCGGCCCAGACTAATGTAGAGGATTGGCTTCTGCAACAGTTCCCCATTGCTGTGATGAACTTTTTTTAGGGTTACGAAATGAAATTGGATTTCGAAATTGGGGGATTTTTTTTGTTTAAATAGAGAGACGAAGAGGAAAGAGACACGTTGGAGACGGTGCCACGGTGGACACGACGGGGTCTCACGTGGCACTGGTAGAAAATTGGTTGGCCAATAAAAATAATAAAAAAATTGACGAATTATTAAGATTCAAAGCTTGCAACTTTTGAATCGCAACCACCGTATTAATATTCAGTCAAACAAATTTAATTTATTAAAAACATTACGATTAATTTAGCTTGAATCTTCCTAGTTTAGTAGGCTTTTAACATTTACTTTCTTATACTATTTATTTTCTTTAAAAACACAAATTTGTACGTAAAATATTGAGAAATAAAGATGGTAAGGGAGGTTAATTTAGAGTAAAATAATTAAAAAATATAATATTTTTTTTAAAAAAATTGTAAAATAGTAATCTAGTCTATCACTAATAATAGTCTACCATCTAAGTTTTTTTTTATAGAATTTTGTTAGTGAATATAAGTGATAATCATAATATCAGTGATAGTCATTGATTTTTTTGGCATATTTGTAAAATATTTTAAATTTTGCTATATTTATTATTATTTTGTAATATTGTTGTTTATGCAACTAGCCCTTTAATAAATCACTTACGATTAGTTTTATTTCTCATATATGGAAATTATATAAATTCCTATTTATTAAAGTTTTTTTTTTTTTTTTTTTTTTAAGAAAATGTTTATTAAAGTTTTGAGCATATTAATATTAAATTAAATTACCATATCTACTAGGGGAAACCACAAAAAGGTAGGCCATTTCCAAAGAATGAGGAATAACATGGAGGCTGAATTAAATGTTTCTTACATGCCATATATTAAATACTTATTTAATTAATTTACATTTTGGAGAGACTTATTCTACAAAATTCTTGTTAATGAAACTATTTAAATATTTAATTGTACCCGACAAGAGCATAATGTATCGATTAGTGACCAAAAAATTTTAGGCTCAATCTTTCATCCTAGATGTCAGACAAAAAAAAAAAAAAAAATCTCCCCAGCTATGTCACAAAAAAAAATATATCTTAATTGTCATCCATGAATTGTATTCTTCCAACACTATTATAATAAATAACACCTTAAATTTGAAGTTTTTTTTTTTACAACAATCAAATGTGAGATTCGACATATCCACTTTTCATTCAATCATCTATTCAATGGTTTTTTCTTCTTTTTATAGTTCAACAATAAGTTAGGTTCCACTTCAACTTTTTAAAATAAGTTTTTAATGTGTTAACTTAGTTATACTCAAACTATTTTTTTTTTTTTTTTTTTGTAAAAATATTTAATTAATACAAGAATTGAACTCATGACTTTTTAGTCGAAGACACAACCTTATATCAATCGAACTAACTTTCTTTCTACCTATATTCATATAAAAATGTAACCATAGCTACTAAAAGATTAAATTAAAATTTTGGTATCTATGGTTTATAGAAAGTTATAATTTAGTCTCTCCTATATTAAAAGTCATAATTTCATCCTTATGGTTTAGTTTTTTTTTTTTTTTTTGCAAAGGTAATATATATTACGAAAAGCAAGCGAGTGGGACCCCATAGCCCGGGGCCAAGGCACTCAAAAACACAGAGCGAAAAACCAGTACAAACTCACGGAAACAATTCCCACGGAGGGGCACTAATAGACAAAGGAGACCTCAACGCCCCCAGCCACGAGGCACACCTATAGGACACATCAACCTGGGCACTTATAAGAACAGCCTGGGGAGAACGGAGCCTACCCCCGTGGACCCAAGAATTACGCTCTCTCCAGATATGATAAATGGCTGCACACCACACGCAATCCTCCAAACATGACGCCTGCGACGATCACCCCGCCCCATGCTACAAATCCAAGCTAACTCGGTGGACCATATAGCAATACGATGAGAGGAGTGACCCCAACGAAGAAGACTCGTCCACACATGCGAACTAAACGGACACTCGAAGAAAAGATGATCACACGTTTCTGATGTAGCAGAACACAACACACACCCTGACGAAATTAAGGGATCCCAAACATGAAGGCGGGCCCTAGTAAATAACCTGTCACGAATTGCCAAGCACGCAATGAAGGCGTGCCGGGGAATGTTACCATCAAACCACAACAAACTGGCCCATCGAACACAATCACGACGAGGACGCAGAACCTCTCAAGCACTAGCTATCGAGAAGACATCAGAACGACCAGGGTCCCAGATAACTCGATCATCCTGAAGCATATTGGGGACAGTAGCCTGGACTAAGGGAAACAGATCCTCCATCTCCCAAGTCACGCAGGGCCATTGCCAAGACCCATCCGGGAGGAGGTAATCAGACACCAGGGCATTAATCGTACTACCAACAACGCCAACCAAACCTTCCTCAAACCGTTGAATGATGGGGCCCCCGGGAAGCCAAGAATCAGCCCACACATGGGCACGCCGCCCATCCCCAATAGCGACTCGGACAAGAGGACGAAACTGCTCACGAAGGTGGAAAATTGCCCGAGTACACCAAGACCAACTGGCCTGCATCGGAACAGACCACAAGGGGCGACCCCGAAGGATGTAAGCATCAACCCAGGCCACCCATAACGAGCCCGAGCGCGTAAAAAGAAGCCAGAGGAGCTTCATAGCAGCTGCCACATTCCAAGAACGAATGTGACAGGTGCCTAAGCCACCCTCATCTTTGGGAACACAAACGTCCCCCAAGCTACCTTTGCTCCACCTTTACCAGCAGAGCTTCCCCGCCATAAGAAGGTCCGAAGGATACGATCAACCTCGTCAACTACACGAAGAGGCAAAACGAACACACTCGCCCAATAAACCTGAAAGCTTTGCAGGACAGACCGAATAAGCAACAAACGACCAACGTAAGATAGAGCACGCGCAGACCAGCTCTGAACCCGCGCAACGATCTTCTCAAGGAGAGGATTGCAATCTGCATAAGAAAGCCGACCAGACACGAGAGGAAGACCAAGAGGAGAACCCCATCACACCAGATAAACCTAAAGCCACAGAAGAGGAAACCCCGGCACAAAACATAGAACTCTTAGCTGAATTCGCACATAGACCAGACAACCCTTGAAACTTAAGAAGGGCACAATGGACGAAGACTAACAACGAGTAATCCCCCCCACAAAAAATCATTAAGTCATCTGCGAAACAAAGGTGGGTAAGGCGAATCTTTTCACAACGATGATGACACCGAAAATCTGCAGGAGGAGAATTCAACAGCCGAGACAGCACCTCCATAGCCATCACAAACAAATAAGAAGACAGGGGGTCACCCTGACGAAGTCCTCAACGACCCGAAAAGAAACCCTCCAAAGAACCATTAACAAGGATGGAAAACGTAGGAGACCGAATACAAAATCCCAATGGACAGGAGTTCCGATGGCTAACAGAAGACCGAATACAAAATCCCAATCGACCGAATCATAGGCCTTCTGAAGATCCACCTTCATAACACAACGAGGATGACCCTTATTAAGATGGTACCCACCAACCAACTCCTGGCACAAGAGGACATTATCCACAATACTCCGACCTTTCACAAATGCAGATTGATTAGGTCCAATAAAGTCAGGAAGCCACGAACTCAATCGGTTTGCCAGGATCTTCGAGATGCATTTATAAACCACATTGCAGCACGAGATGGGCCTATAATCATCAGGACCAGTAGGAACATTCTTTTTCTTAATCAACGTGATAGCAGTAGCATTCACACCAGGAGGAAGAAAATAGGACAAGAAAAAATGACGCACCGCATTACAGAAGTCATTGCCAATAACACTCCAAGCCGCTTTAAAAAAAACCAACTGGAAAGCCATCGGAACCAGGGGCCTTATGTAATGACCCCAAATTTTACATATAATTAATTAACTTAAAATGGGATAATTACTCATAACGCATAATTTTCTTTTTAAATAAAAAGCTAAATTTCATAATCATAAGTCTTAACAACTTAAATAAAACTTAAAGTTTATCTGTAGCAGCGGAAATTATAAAACAATGTCTATAAATACAATAAACATAAACTAAAGTTGTGATCATAAATCATTAAACTTAAAATTTCGGGCACATCTCATGGTTCTTCCTCTTCAATGCCAAGATCATGCTCGATGAATTCACCATCATCTACAGGGCTATCTGAAAAATATAAAACCACGAGAGGTAGTATAAAAATACCTTGTAAGTGGTTCCTATCATAAGGAACCTTCATGCTCAAACACACACAACATGCTTACATGCTTGCATATCACATCCTAACATGTAGACTATGAAACAATCTACCTTAACATACTTGTACTTGCTTACATATCCTTACATACATACTTATATCCTTGATTTGGCGCCATGCTAAGCAGAAATACCCCATACCATGACCGTCAATTCCGCATGTAATATTTATAAGGTAATTGCCCCTTATGAATATCATTAACATGAACTAATTTTGTTTCCTAGGGCCCAGCCCGTTAGCAGAAACCATACTTGTCATATCATACATCTAGCTGCATAACATAACTGCTTAATTTGGGTATTTCTTGCATAGCATATTCTTCCCTAACTCCATGACTCTACTTTACTTGACTCCATGAATGTAATGTAACACACATATATGTCATACTCAACCTAAGCATGCTTCAAAACCAATCATAGTAACATAGATCATGTGAAGTATAAAACTATACAAAAATAACATGCATAACATACTTTGCAAAACATCAAATATCATAAAACAACAAATCAATCAAGTATATATTCAAACAATGTAATATAACTTACTTACAATCAATACCACAATACAAAGATTAATCAAACATCACAACTATACAATACAACAATCAATTCGGCTACTTATGATAGAATCCACTTACCTCAAGCTTCAAATCTAAATCCTTTAAAGCTTCCTAAATAACATATGACACAAATTAAATTAGGTCTAACTTAAATTTAGTTTTGCTAAAGAAACTTCATCCACTAGCTAAAACACACTAACTTTACTAGCTAACCTAATTTGCATATTAATTCTCATAGTTATAATTAATCATAAAATTAATATTCAAAACTCATAAGATACTATTTGTGAACATATTAAGCTCTGATTTATAGATAAAAAATACATTAAAATAATTTACTACTTCATAGAATTCATTAAAAATTGACAACACAAATTATACTAGTTTTTACCGAATTTAAGCCCTATGAAAATATGATCATGAAAGTTAATTTGAACTCCTTGAAAATATATTTAAGCTTACTTTATGCTACTGGACATGATAAAAAAAATTCAAAACAAATGTAATTAAACTTCTATATCAATCAATTTCGAGCTAGAACTAGGAAATAGCGTAAACCGATAAACACCATTTTAGAGCAATTTTAAAGATTGTTTTTTTAAGCATTTTAATTCTGATTTTCAGCCCCAAAATCAACACTTTAAGATCTAAAACAACACCTAAAATTTTCCATGAGAACCCCTAAACGATTTCAAACAATAGAGAAAAAGAGGCTTACCGATGATGTGTTTTTCCTCTCTACCGTAAACGATGAATGGAGGAAAATTTCCAGCAACTAATTAGATTCAAATGATGCTGGAATACCTTAGAAAAGATAGGTATGAACATGTTTAGGATCTATGAAAAATATCAAGAAAGAATCACTACGAAACTAGATGGAAAACAACTCATTTCTTACCGATTTGGTGCAACCGATGAACGATCTTGTAAAATCCAAGAACAACACTTGAAACAACTTGCAAAACAAGTGATCCTTTCTCAAGATGAGATTTACAGAATTAGAATAGGTGGTAGAGAGAAAACCTTGGAGATTTCTTTAGACAATTTTGGAATGACAATGAAAGGACACATAGAACTTAAGAGTAAAGTTCATTGGAATTTGAAGCAACCAAGTGTTTCATCTTCTCTTTGTATGAACATCCAAGAGGTCTTACAACATGTCCTTTGGCTCTTCAACTCACCCACATAAATTCCTAATGACCCTTGGGTGAAAGTCTAAAAGATATCTTAAGAAAAACTTACTAAGATTAAAGAACTTAATAACTAAGATGACTATTTTTCTCCTCTTTTGTCTACTTACTTTGACTAGGATAAATTATGGAATGTAAATGTCAAGAATTATAGTTTACTTCTTTTACTACCTTGTAGTAAAATAGTTTATAAAATAATATAACTTATGGTAAAAGTTACAATTCACTACACTTATAAGTAACCACATCATACTTCCAAATTAAAGTTACATTCTTTGTTAATTAATCTTTTATACATAAACATTTGACTCTCCTAATGTATAAATAACTAAATACAAATTCAATAAGTTATTAATATATAAAATGAATTTCTCTAATTATAGCAATAACAAACAAATAACAATAGATAATTACGAAAATACCCTTAATGGTAATGTGGGGCATTACAAACTACCCCCCTTAAAAGAACTTTCGTCCTCGAAAGTTACCTGATCCTCGTAATGTAGGTCCGGGTATTTTTCTATAATATCCTTCTCAAATTCCCAAGTCGCAACAGCTACTGAGTGATTCCTCCACAAGACTTTCACCATAGGAATTTCCATATTTCTTAGCTTCCTTGCCTCTTTAGCAATAATACATATAGGTTTCTCTTCATAAGAAATATCTTCATTCACCTGAAGCGGCTCAGGATCCAACACATTGAAAGGGGACGATACATACTTTCGTAGCATTGACACGTGGAACACATTATGTACTGTCGACACGTTTGGTGGCAATGTTAGTCGATACGCCACTGGACCAATGCGTTCCAAAATATCATACGGTCCGATATATCGAGGACTCAATTTTCCTTTCTTACCAAACTGAAAAATACCTTTCATTGGAGCTATTTTAAGGAACACATGATCTCCTACATCGAACTCCAAATCCTTTCTTCTACTATCAGCATAACTTTTTTTGTCTACTTTGTGTTGTTTGCATTCTCTTACGAATCAATTGAATAGCTTCATTAGTAGTTCGAATTAACTCTGGTCCCAATAAACTTCGCTCCCTCACATCGTCCCAATGGACCGGTGATCTACATTTCTTTCCATAAAGAGCTTCAAATAGTGCCATCCCAATTGTAGTATGGAAACTATTATTATATGCAAACTCCACGAGAGGTAGATGTGTATCCCAACTACCTTTGAAATCTAAAACGCAGGCTCTAAGCATATCTTCTAGAATTTGATTTACCCATTCTGTTTGCCCGTCTGTACTAAATTCCAGCTTAGTACCCATAGCCTTTTGCAAACTGTTCGAAAAAGTAGATGTGAACCTGGCATCTCTAACAGACACGATGGAAACTGGAAGTCCATGAAGTCTCACAATCTCTTTGATATACAATTGTGCCCACTTTTCTACTGTATAAGTAGCTTGACCAGGTAAGAAGTGAGCTGATTTTGCGAGTCTATCCACAATAACCCAAATCGTAGTATAACCCATAGGAGTCCTTGGAAGACCAGCTATAAAATCCATCGAGATATTCTCCCATTTCCATAAAGGAACACTCAAGGGTTGCAATAAACCTGATGGTTTATGCTTCAAGGCTTTCACTTGTTGACAAGTAAAACATTGACTAACAAAATTTGCCAAATCTTTCTTCATATTGTGTCACCAGTAGTGTTGTTTCAACCCCCGATACATTCTTGTACTACCAGGATGTACAGAGAATGGTGTGTTATGTGCTTCTCAAAACACTTCCCTTCTAATGGTAGTACTTGAAGGAACGCATAGCTTACCTCGGAACAATAAGGCAAACTCTGAGGATATTGTAAAGTTGCTCTTGCCAACCGACTTTCGCAACTCCATTAACATTATATCACCTTGCTGAGCGTCAATAATCTTCTGTCGTAGGGATGATTTTACTGTAAGATGTGCTAACAATGCTTTGGTATCTTTAGAAACTAACTCAACCTCAAATGCTTCTAATTCATTTGCAAGTTCCTTTGACGTGACATCAAAAGATGGCATATGAGATGTATTTCTACTCAAGGCATCAACTACAACATTCGCCTTTCCTGGATGATAATTTATCTCGCAATCATAATCTTTCACGAGTTCTAACCATCGTCTTTTGCTTAAATTTAGATCCTTTTGAGTAAATAAATACTTAAGGCTTTTATGGTCGGTAAATATTTGAATCTTTTCTCCATAAAGATAGTGCCGCCAAATTTTCAATGCGAAAACAACAACTGCTAACTCCATATCATGTGTGGGATAATTCAACTCCTGTTTTTTTAATTGACGTGAGGCATAGGCTATTACCTTACCATGTTGCATAAGAACACAACCTAACCCTTTCTTGGAAGCATCAATGTAGATTACCATCCCTTTTGTACCATCAAATTTTTTTAGAATTGGTGTTGTCACCAACCTCTTCTTTAGCTCTTGCAAACTTGTCTCACAATCTTCATTCCAAGTATAAGTAGCATTCTTACGGGTGATTTGAGTCAAAGGTGTTGCTAACTTCGAGAAATTTTGTACAAATCGTCGATAGTAGCCTGCAAGACCCAAAAAGTTGCGTATCTCTGTTACATTGGTAGGTCTAGGCCAATTACTCACAACTTCAACCTTCGATGGATCCACAAAAACTCCATCTTCAGAGATAACATGACCAAGAAAACATACTCTATTCAACCAAAACTCACAGTTAGAGAATTTGGCAAAGAGTTTAGTTTGCCTCAGAGTTGCTAGAACCTTCTGAAGGTGTTCTTCATGCTTCTCCCTTTAGTTGGAGTAGACCAAGATATCATCAATAAATACTATAACAAATGAATCAAGGTAATCTTTGAAAACACTATTCATTAACTCCATAAACACTGCAGGGGCATTAGTGAGTCCAAAGGACATTACCACAAATTCATAGTGTCCATATCTAGTTCTAAATGCGGTTTTAGGTATATCTTCGCCTCTAATTCTCAATTGATAGAAACCAGCTCTCAAGTCAATCTTTGAAAACACCTTTGCTCCTTGGAGTTGGTCGAATAAATCATCAATCCGAGGAAGCGGGTATTTATTCTTAATAGTCACCTTGTTGAGTTCTCGGTAATCAACGCATAGCCTCATAGAGCCATCCTTATTTTTTACAAATAGAACAGGGGCTCCCCAAGGTGAGACACTAGGACGAATAAAACCCTTGTCCAAGAGTTCTTGAATTTGGGTCTTCAACTCTTTAAGCTCGGCTGGAGCCATACGATATGGGGCCTTAGATATCGGGCATGTCCCAGGCAACAAGTCAATAAAAAAATTGACATCTCTATTCGGAGGCAATCCAGGTAACTCCTCTGGAAATACATCAGCGAAGTCTCTGACCACTGGTACTAAGTCTACCTTAGGAGTCTCTAGACTTATATCCACAATGTTCAACAAATAGGCCCACGCCCCCTGTTGTAGTAACTTATTTGCCTTCAATGCAGATATGACTTTTGGAATGGTTTTAGTCTTGATTTCTCTAAACTTGAAAGGTTGACCAATTCGTAGTTTCAAGTGCACTTCCTTCTTGCTACAATCAATAATAGCTTGATTTCTAGCTAACCAACTTATCCCCAAAATCACATCAAAGTCACACATGTCTAACTTAATTAGTTTTGCATCCAAGAGATGGTTTGCTAAAGTTATTTTGCAAGCCTTAACAACTTGGGTAGCAGACAAAGTTGCTCCGGGAGGATTAGATACCACTAACTCATACCCTAACGGCTTGAGGTTCAACCCAACTTGTTTAACCAATTCTGTAGATATGAATGAATGACTAGACCTAGAGGAGGGTTCACACGACCACCTTGATTCCTTGAAGGCATATCTATAATGGTACCTTATAAGTACTTTTTTTTTAAAATCTAAATTCAAAGTATCGATGCTTTTCTATTAAATCAAGGCATCATAAACCTAAGAACTAATATCGAGTCGTATAAAGTCAAACATTTTCTACGCCTAGCTAATTTCTAAAGGATCATGTTATACCAAGTTCAAAGATAAATATACAAAAAAAATAAAGTACCAATATATCATGAAATAAAGAAAGTAAATCCACAAAAGAATATGTAGAGATAATACCTGGCATTGTTGAAGTCGAAGCATGAGACAAGCCCTACTTTATTCTAAGTACTATTTGATTTACTTTGCCTAAACATCTACTTATTTTACAGCTTATATTATAAGCTAGTCTACAGGATTTTATTGCTCTGATACCAACTGTAATGACCCCAAATTTTACATATAATTAATTAACTTAAAATGGGATAATTACTCATAACGCATAATTTTCTTTTTAAATAAAAAGCTAAATTTCATAATCATAAGTCTTAACAACTTAAATAAAACTTAAAGTTTATCTGTAGCAGCGGAAATTATAAAACAATGTCTATAAATACAATAAACATAAACTAAAGTTGTGATCATAAATCATTAAACTTAAAATTTCGGGCACATCTCATGGTTCTTCCTCTTCAATGCCAAGATCATGCTCGATGAATTCACCATCATCTACAGGGCTATCTGAAAAATATAAAACCACGAGAGGTAGTATAAAAATACCTTGTAAGTGGTTCCTATCATAAGGAACCTTCATGCTCAAACACACACAACATGCTTACATGCTTGCATATCACATCCTAACATGTAGACTATGAAACAATCTACCTTAACATACTTGTACTTGCTTACATATCCTTACATACATACTTATATCCTTGATTTGGCGCCATGCTAAGCAGAAATATCCCATACCATGACCGTCAATTCCGCATGTAATATTTATAAGGTAATTGCCCCTTATGAATATCATTAACATGAACTAATTTTGTTTCCTAGGGCCCAGCCCGTTAGCAGAAACCATACTTGTCATATCATACATCTAGCTGCATAACATAACTGCTTAATTTGGGTATTTCTTGCATAGCATATTCTTCCCTAACTCCATGACTCTACTTTACTTGACTCCATGAATGTAATGTAACACACATATATGTCATACTCAACCTAAGCATGCTTCAAAACCAATCATAGTAACATAGATCATGTGAAGTATAAAACTATACAAAAATAACATGCATAACATACTTTGCAAAACATCAAATATCATAAAACAACAAATCAATCAAGTATATATTCAAACAATGTAATATAACTTACTTACAATCAATACCACAATACAAAGATTAATCAAACATCACAACTATACAATACAACAATCAATTCGGCTACTTATGATAGAATCCACTTACCTCAAGCTTCAAATCTAAATCCTTTAAAGCTTCCTAAATAACATATGACACAAATTAAATTAGGTCTAACTTAAATTTAGTTTTGCTAAAGAAACTTCATCCACTAGCTAAAACACACTAACTTTACTAGCTAACCTAATTTGCATATTAATTCTCATAGTTATAATTAATCATAAAATTAATATTCAAAACTCATAAGATACTATTTGTGAACATATTAAGCTCTGATTTATAGATAAAAAATACATTAAAATAATTTACTACTTCATAGAATTCATTAAAAATTGACAACACAAATTATACTAGTTTTTACCGAATTTAAGCCCTATGAAAATATGATCATGAAAGTTAATTTGAACTCCTTGAAAATATATTTAAGCTTACTTTATGCTACTGGACATGATAAAAAAAATTCAAAACAAATGTAATTAAACTTCTATATCAATCAATTTCGAGCTAGAACTAGGAAATAGCGTAAACCGATAAACACCATTTTAGAGCAATTTTAAAGATTGTTTTTTTAAGCATTTTAATTCTGATTTTCAGCCCCAAAATCAACACTTTAAGATCTAAAACAACACCTAAAATTTTCCATGAGAACCCCTAAACGATTTCAAACAATAGAGAAAAAGAGGCTTACCGATGATGTGTTTTTCCTCTCTACCGTAAACGATGAATGGAGGAAAATTTCCAGCAACTAATTAGATTCAAATGATGCTGGAATACCTTAGAAAAGATAGGTATGAACATGTTTAGGATCTATGAAAAATATCAAGAAAGAATCACTACGAAACTAGATGGAAAACAACTCATTTCTTACCGATTTGGTGCAACCGATGAACGATCTTGTAAAATCCAAGAACAACACTTGAAACAACTTGCAAAACAAGTGATCCTTTCTCAAGATGAGATTTACAGAATTAGAATAGGTGGTAGAGAGAAAACCTTGGAGATTTCTTTAGACAATTTTGGAATGACAATGAAAGGACACATAGAACTTAAGAGTAAAGTTCATTGGAATTTGAAGCAACCAAGTGTTTCATCTTCTCTTTGTATGAACATCCAAGAGGTCTTACAACATGTCCTTTGGCTCTTCAACTCACCCACATAAATTCCTAATGACCCTTGGGTGAAAGTCTAAAAGATATCTTAAGAAAAACTTACTAAGATTAAAGAACTTAATAACTAAGATGACTATTTTTCTCCTCTTTTGTCTACTTACTTTGACTAGGATAAATTATGGAATGTAAATGTCAAGAATTATAGTTTACTTCTTTTACTACCTTGTAGTAAAATAGTTTATAAAATAATATAACTTATGGTAAAAGTTACAATTCACTACACTTATAAGTAACCACATCATATTTCCAAATTAAAGTTACATTCTTTGTTAATTAATCTTTTATACATAAACATTTGACTCTCCTAATGTATAAATAACTAAATACAAATTCAATAAGTTATTAATATATAAAATGAATTTCTCTAATTATAGCAATAACAAACAAATAACAATAGATAATTACGAAAATACCCTTAATGGTAATGTGGGGCATTACATTACCACTACTCATCGCGAAAAGCACACGTTTGACCTCTTCGCACGAGATAGGCCTGACTAGATCAGCACAACACTCCTCAGACCAGCGGAAATCAACAATCAAAGACAGCTGATCAGTAAGCTCCCTATAGCCGATCGGCTGGGAACCAAAAATACCGCGAAACTGGGTGACCACCTCTCATAAATTTCATCCTTATGGTTTAGTTAAATCTCATAAATAGTTTCAATGATAGGGACTATTTACAAGGGCTTTATCAAACCGTATGGACTAACGAATTCTACATTTTAGGAGGGGAAAAAATTCAAATTTTACATTTAAAGTTGTCAAATTGTATCAATTTTCACCCTTAAAATGTTAATTTTCATCAATTTGTATTTTGGACCATAAACTTAGATAAAAATCCATTCAATTTCTACTAATTCACTCACTGATTTTAACAAAATTTAATGCGAAAAAACTAAAAAAAAAAACAAACTCACTAATTTTATGAAAATTAAAGTTTGCACAAAATTAAATTTTATTAATGTACAAAACCGACCACTAAATAATTCTGCCAACAACAAAAATTAACTTTATTTTTTATTTTTTTTTTACAACATGTTGAGATGGGAGATTGAATCTAGGATTCTAGGATCTCATGGTCCCTAGTCGTTGAGCTATGCTCTTGTTTACAATAAAAAAACAAAAAAAAATTTAATGTTGTTTTTATCTCAATTCTTGAACTTCATACTAAATAATATATGTTTTATAATTTATTGGTCACACCTTAGAATTATTTTTTCTATTATTCTTCAGGCGAAAATATAAAGTAAAGATTACAACAATTTTGAAAGTTTAAGGTGAAAATTGCAAACGGTAAAAAAAAAAAAAAAAAAAAAAAAAATACAACATTTATCCAAATTTAAAGTGCAATTTGATGAGATTGAAAGTTTATGATAAAAGTCGATACACCTTACTGCATATTTATTAATGTTCTTCAAATTGTTTATTTTTTTTAGAAAGATATTTGTTGATGCATGCATCTAGCAAAATCATATTTATTAATGTTCCTCGTCCTGATTGGTCGGTGGTTGACGACTTCGGTCTTCGACTCCTCGTCCTAGCTGGTCTGGTCTGCAAGATAAATTCAAGTATCGATGTGGTATTGTGTCAAACACGCTCCGATGTCAAAATGAGTGCAGTGGTCAAAAGCAATAAAGCAATAATTGGGGAGCAGAGTGGGTAGTTGCATACCTTAAATGAGAGGCTAACCTTCGTATTTATAGTGTTTTTACCCTGACAAGTGTGACAAGGTTGTATGATGAGACGTTTTTTTCTTTTTTTTTTGTTGGTCGACTGCATTCTTTGGCTAGTGGCCGAGCAACCCATTGAATTTTTCCTCTTTGAGAAAGTTGGGTCTCTTGGGCCTTTTATGCTTAAACCCAATGAAACCTAATTATTTCTGGATCAACCCACCTATTATTAAATAATAAGTTTTATTCAATTTGAATTTTATACCACACATTATTAAATATATCTCACATTTATAAAATATTAATACTAAATAAAACAAGAATATATACCTCATATTATTAAATATAAACATCATATTATGAAATATATACCACAAAACATACCACCGGAATGGAGGATAAAAACAAAAACCCTAAACTTCGACTTCCTTCGGACTCCGACTGCGGCAACTTAATCGGACACCACAGCTGATAATGGCGACCATTTGTGTTCGTACAGATGCAGACGGCGACAACTAGGCAATGAACCAAGATCGACAACAACCCAACTCGACGTGGGGGAGAACGACTAGACGAGGATACCTTGGATGGGTCGTGACAACGATGAACGACAGCAACTTGGACGATTCGCAACTTCACCAAGCGATCTTGACAATTCACTTGTTGTTATTTGAGGGTGTCGAAAAATGCAAATACGAGATCGATCTTGAAGAAAAAGAAACCTACAATGGTGCGAGAGAGTGAGAAAAAGAAGACCTATAAAATTTTACTTATTATCGTGTTGCTTATGTTTTTTTTTTAGAGAGATGGTGAGAAACTTTTTAGAAATAAAGTTTAGGGTTTTATAAAAGAAGTTTTAAAAAAATAATATATTATATTCGATTTATTAAATGGATGGTAATTTGGTAAGATTTTTTTTAATTAAATATGTGAATCCTATAAATATTAAAAAAATAAAAGTTATATCCAACCTTTGTGAAAATATGTCATACAAAATAGTTCATTTGACACATTATCTCTATTTATTAAAGATATTAAACTACGATCTACAATGGATAAGCACAACAAATAAGACTATTTACCAACTTCAATAGTAATTAATATATTAATCCTTCGTTTTTTTTTGGATAATGAATAAATAAATAAATAAATGATTCAAAGAACGTGGAAATGGCTTGAATCAAATGTTTCTCACATGTTTTATCTTATATAGTTATTTAATTAATTGACTTCTTTTTTAGACTTATTCCACAAAATTCTTACTAGTATAACTATTTAGATATCTCATTCCCAATTATTGCCATCCTTCCGACACTATTATACTAAATAGCATCTTAAAATTTAGAAATAGAATAACTAAATCATATATTAAAATCGTTTAAAAAATATTTTCGTCATCAAAATAACAATTTAATCGTTAAACTTTTAGAGGTAACGATTTAGTTATTGTATTTTCATACCTTTAATAATTTAGTCACCGAATTTTAATATGTAATAATTTAGTCTTTATGCTTTTAAATTTGTAATGATTTAGTCTGTATCATGACAGTTTTTTTTGTTGAAGTTTAATAGATTTTCTTACCTAAGTAGATTGATAATTTGATTAGGGACGAAATATGCTTATAAACTACAAAGATTAAGTCATTAAATAATAAAAATTATTAACACTTGATTTTGATGAAATTTTTTTCATGATAGAATCTAAACCGATACAAATTTTAAAGGACAAAAATTAAATTGTGGACTAATTTTTTATAAAATTAAAAACACATGACTAAATCATTATAAATAAAAGTTAAGCTACAAAAAGTATTTTTTTTAACCTAAATTCCCGTAGTCCATTCTTTATTTTATTTTAAAAAATCTTTCTTTAGTGAACTAAGGATGAAAAATTAAGAAAAATTATAACAAAAAATATAACATTTTTTTAAAAAAATTGTAGATATGACAATTTCTATCACGGATAGTATAGTCTATCGTCGATAGTAGTCTATCGCTGATAGTAGCCTATCACCTCAGTATTTTATAGAATTTTAGCTTATCAATGATAGTAGTCTATCACTAATAGTAGTCTATCAGTGATAGTCATATATCAACAATAACTTCTATTAGTGATAGCTACTGATTTTTTGTCTATTTGCAAAATGTTTTAAATTTTGCTAAATTTGTAATTATTTTGGGTCTGATTGTTGTTTGTGCAACTAACCAAAAAATTAAACCTCAAATGCTTCTCTTCAATTTTTTTTTTTTAAATTAATTAATTATTGTTAAGTAAGAATTAAAATTTAGACATTTTAATGGAAGTATAATTTGATGTCAATTGAGTTATGCTCGTTTTGGGAGATTAACTTTCTTTTTGACTTGTATTCATATAAAAGCTTTAACAATAAACATCAAAATAAAAGTTTAAAAATTAAAAAAGAATATTAATTTAAACATAGTTCATAAGACACCTCTCTATTTTAGTTTTTGATAATACTAAAAAAGATTTAAAAGATAAAATATTTAGAAATGAAGGGAAAAGGAAAGAAACAAGTGGAAAAGTTGAGTAAAGAAAGGAGAAGGTAAGTGTTAAAAGGGTAGAAAGAAAGCATCTTTTGAAGTGTGAAAAAACTGAAAAGGGAAAAGGAGAGGGGTATCTTCGACTTTGACTGCTTAATATTGAGATAATTAATTAAATGTAAAAAAAAATTAAAAAAATAAATAAACAGTCAACGGTCCACTGCCTAAAAAACTGGGCCCCGATCTAACAAGCTTCCTTTGTATTTCGGATAGATATCAAACAGAACCTAATTTGACACGTGGCTACATCTCTGAATTTCTCTCTCTTATTAAATATTTACGGACATTATCTACTAAATTACTTTTCCAGGCTGGCGACCTTTCAAAATGCATCATTATTTATTCCATTTATATGGTCGGGCATTTTTTTTTTCTTTTTTTTCTTTTTTTTTTTTTAACAATCCATGTAGTTTTCATTTCATCTTAGGAATTTAATTCACATAATAAATTTTAAAGTTAATCAAATTGTGTGAAGTTTATATATCGAATTTGATAAAATAAAAAGAATAATAGTAGAAAAGATACCATATAAATATTAAAAATTTACAAAGGAATGTTAATAGAGACCATTTTTTTTAATAAAATAATAAACTAATATTATGTACTAATTTTAAAATTTATTAAAAATAATAATTAAATTTAGACGTTTAAGAGTATAGATACTAAAATATAACAAATTATAGGAACCCAATGTTATATTGACATTATTATTATTGTTTTTTTTTTTTAACGAAAAAAATAAAAAATAAAATAAATAGTGGAAGTTATCTTTTATTATTATTATTTATTTATTTTTGTGCAAAGACTTTTAATTAATGTGTGGTGCAAAATATTTTGTTTACTTCTAAATAATTAACTACTAAGACTTTCTTTATAGCTATTTAATTTTTTATTTTTAAAAATTAAGTTTATAAAAGCTACATTCATTCTCATTTGTTTTGTTATCAATATTCTAAAACTATTTTAAAAAATAAAGCCAAGTTTAAAAATTAACAAAAGTAAAAATTAACCAAAACGAACATGACTCAACTGACATATGTATCTATTGATGGTCAAAAAGTCTATGGTTTGAATCCCTCCACTCTCAATATATATATATATATATATATATATATATATATATATATTTTTTTTTTTTTTTTCTATAAACGTTTTCTCTAAAAAAAAAAAAAATATGAAAATTATAGTAAGAAGATATCTCTAAACTAATTGTGAGGAAACATACACAATTTTTTTTTTTTAAAAAAAACAAAATTGTTATCAAATAAAGTACTTTAATTAGTATTTATCAATTTGAAGATAACTCAATAAATAAACGCTCTATTACATCTGAAACATCCATCGTAATTGTGGAACTAAAAGGGTGTTTGAATTTCAGTTTAAAATGTTCTAACTACACAATTATAGTGAAAGATAATTTTGTACTTGCCAATAGTTTTATCAAAAATAAAAAATATAATTAATTGTTTAAGAAATTTTATATATATATAAAAAATATTTTCCTTAATATTTCAAATTTTTAAAAAAATATTTTTTCACCCTATTTTGTACCTGCCAATAGTTTTGCGTATTTTATATTGTCATTTAATTACAATTAATTAATTAAAAATATTAAAAATATATAATTAATTTGTTTAAGAAATTTTATATATAAAAAAATAATTTCCTTAATATTTCAAATTTTGATTGTAATTTTAAAAAATGATGAATAAAATAAGGACAAAATACACTTTTGGTCCCCAGGTTTGGTTTTAAATTCTATTTGGTCCTTAATGTTTCAAATCAGACACTTTAGTCTCTAAAGTTTGAAAAATAGTTTGAAATGGTCCGTTAAATTGACCGTTAATTGAGTAACAGAAAAATGAAGTGGCATTGATGAGTTGACCATATATATTAATTTTATATTATGTGGCATTTTTTTTTCTTCTATTTCCCTCTCTCTTCTTTTTCCTCTCCATCTTCTTTTCTAGACACATTTTTTTCTTCGTTTGTATTTGATGGTGAACTAAGCAGGTTTTTTTTTTTTTTGAGATAAATAAACTTCATTAAGAGAAAACTAAGTTCCCGAAGGACTACAATTGGAGATATCATAGTCTAAACGGCTCCTAAGCCACAGAGGCCCATCTGCAAACCATTCAATAGAGGATTCACAACAGAGAGCCTATTTGGCTATGTTGTGGGCCACTTTGTTTTGAGATCTAAAAATAAACTTAATGCAACTGTAGTTTAACTCAACCAACAAAGATCTAATTTCAAACAGTATCCCACCTATGGAAGACTTGTGTAAGTTGTGGGATTCTAGGGCAACAACCAGATTTTTTGCGTCTGATTTGATCTGAAGACCGGAGAAGCCTTGGCGCATCGCAAATTGAAGGCCACGAAAGAGGGCCAAAGCCTCAGCAGCAAGAGGATCCATACGTGAATCCAAAAATTCTGAGCTTGTCGAGATTAGAGCACCAGCGGAGTCTCGAATTATTGCGCCAAAACTCGAGCGATAGAGAAGGGGATGGCAAGCCGCATCAACATTGAGCTTAACAAAGGGGGGTGATGGTGGATTCCATCTCGGAGGCGGAACACCCGCAGCAGGTGCCGAACCAGTTGATGTCAGGTTGATCTCCAGCTGAAAATTGATAATCCACTCGACTTTCGACTCAATAGAGGAAATGGGTTGTTGGACTCAAGCTTGATTTCGGTCAGACCAGATTGCCCAGCAAGAAATAGCAAAAAGCTCAGCCTCTCTTGGTTTCAATTTTATCAGTGCATCAATCAGTAGATCCGGTATGGGTACATTGTTGTTTACGATCAACTGAATTTATGGGAAGAGGAGGCGCCAAATAGCTCGTGATCTTTTACAACCAAAGAAGGTATGTTGCGTTGTTTCCTCTTGCATTCGCAGAAAACACACCGTGGTTGTGTTGGTATTTTCCTTTTGTATAGATTGAAGTAGGTCGTATTTGATGGTGAACTAGGTAAGCAAACTGAATCGGTCGCAAATGGTAGAGTGGGTAATAAACTGATTTTGTCCATGTCATTCCAACCACCCTCTATGAGGCGATGACGGTGACGACTTTAAATAATAATGAAATTGCTTCATTTTCTTCGACCCAAACTGGGAAATCCCTTCCTTTTTACTCACTGGAAATGTTTCAAGCTTCGGCTTCCATTGACGCCATTTGACAAATTGGGTGTAATCCTTAGCCAATTGGGGCGTGGTGAATTTTTTTCCAAGTGGTAACGGTGGCGATTGGGATTCTTGTTGTTGGAATTTGGGGTTGCCTTGTTCGAGTAATCAAGAAATGAACTCATCGGATACTTGGATTTTCAGTTTGCCGGAGGTGATGCGTTAGAAGGTGAAATTTTGCATAAAATTTCATTTCAGAGGTTTGGTTTGACAGTCTTTTCGATGGGTTTCGTGCTTCGGATAGTTACGAACCAACAAACCGAACTTACAAGATCTAGATCTGAGTTCATCTATTTCACGCACTCGCCACCCCACTGACGGCGGCCCCGCTGCGAGTATTAGTTCTAGTTCGTCGGGATCCGTTTTCGGCCGAAATGGACAGGACCCAATTGCGAAGAGATCTGATTCGGGTTCCAATAATCACCATGGTGAACTCTATGTGTCTAGCGAGAGCAACCGAACTGTGGCCGAGAATGTCTGATCCATAGGGAAGGGAAAGTAATGAAGGGTAGGGGAATGGGAAAAACCCAAATGT
This sequence comes from Herpetospermum pedunculosum, assembly GCA_028017165.1. NCBI lineage: Eukaryota > Viridiplantae > Streptophyta > Magnoliopsida > Cucurbitales > Cucurbitaceae > Herpetospermum > Herpetospermum pedunculosum. The sequence continues at coordinate 64,510,067 of CM051528.1, forward strand.
GAGAGAAACTATGTCTCGAGAAGAAGATGGGGGAGAGAAGAGAGAGGAAGGAGATGAGAGAGGGAAATAGAAAGAAAAAAAATGTCACATAATATAAAATAAATATATATGGTCAACTCATCAATACCATGTCATGTTTCTGTTACTCATTTAACGACCAATTTAACCGAGGGACCATTTCGAACTATTTTTCAAACGTTAGGGACTAAAGTGTCTAATTTGAAACATTAGGGACCCAATAGAATTCAAAATCAAACCAATAGAATTCAAAATCAAACCCGAGAGACCAAAAGTGTATTTTGCCCATAAAATAAATATGGAAAAAATCAATTAAAGTAATATATATAATATATATTAAATGACATTATAAAATACACAAAAAAAAATTAAAAATTGTTTGAAAATTTTAAAAATTGAAGGACGGGATTTAAAAAAAACAAAAGTCAAGTGGTCCTACCATATTTATGAAATATAGGATGAAAAAATTGCCTTTTATCATAATTCCTCTTGATTTATTAAACTCAGTCCATGTTTGACTCATCGACTATTATAATCTACAGTTAATCAAATAATTGTACACTTCAATAGTTTTTACTATTCATGGACTATTTTAATTCAATTCGCGTAAACTAAAATGAGTGAAGACCACAACCAATACGTGAAAGTTGGTGCTTATGAATTGGATTCGCAAGGCCCAATATATTTGATTCTTGTTCTAATTTGGCCCAATAAAGTGAACTGGGCCAGCAAGGCCCAGTCTGAAATCCTCCAAAAAGAGGAACACATTTGAGACGACGGCCCATAGATTACAAAGATACCCACATTTGAGTCCATACATAAAACCCCTAACATTTTTTTATATATTTTTTTTATTTATTTTTACGTGAGATTAGGATTCGAAACTTTGACCTCTTGATCCAGATTAATTTGATATCGGTTGAACTAGACTTATATTGGCGTTTTACTTTTTTATTTTTTGAAACGCATTTAAAAAAAAATACAAAACTAAAATATTTTATATATTTTTTTTTTATCTAGCATAGTTATTAACCTTCTCCAACTTTATTTTAGAACCAATTAAATTAAACTGAATTGTCAGTAATTTCATTTTGATTGACTGGATTCAAGTTATCATACATTGAGTTTCTTGAATATATTAAACTCTGAATTCCAAAGGAATATTGAATAACTTTGCAAAAAAAAAAAAATATATATATATATATATATATATACATATATATATATATTTTTTTTTTTTTGACAATATGTTGGAATGAAGATTGAACCTAGAATCTCATGGTCACTATGTAATATATCATGCCGTTGAGGTATCTCTTGGTTAAAAATAATAATAATAATAATAATAATAATTATTATTATTATTATACATTGCTTTTTAAAAATTGAAATGGCAATAATGGATGAGAATAATGGTATTTTGAAGAGGTCAAAACATTTGGTCATCAAGAAAAGATTGTTTCAGCTAAGCCCACAAGATCACATGACGTCTTTCTCCACTGTTCATTCTGTTCTCTTAGTTGGTGTGGCTGAGAATTTAGTCTAATTATATTTAAATTAAAAAGAAAAACATAATAAAAAAATTAAAAAAGTGAGCAAAATTTGAAATATTTTTAAGAACGAAGCTACCTGCCTTCAAATTTCTCTTTAAAAATGTTATTTAGTTTGGGAAGAAAGTATGTGAACTCATATAATTCAAATATTAATTTTGTAGAGTTGTCTCTGTTAATGACGAAATTCGAATAACAAAAAATAAGGGCGATAATCGACATAAAATTTACGTGGTTCACTAATGGATAGAAGGAAGAGGCCCGTTTGTATTACGAAATAGGAGAAATTACAAATTACAAACTAAACGGGCGTCATAAGTCATTAGAGGGTTTATATATGACATCCTTTTAATTGCATAATGAGTCAAATTCTAATTCAGATACATAATGTTAAAATCCAAATAAAATTTTGTATTGAGCCAGTCATACCGGATCATAACATATTTAAGACATTCCAACATTTTCAGTATAAACTCACCCTTTTGATCATTTTTTTCCCTTTGAAAAATCCTTTAATTTTATAGTGCATAACTATATTAGGTTAGTTGTCAATCTAAACATAACTCAAAAAATTAAGATTTTGATAGAGAAGAATAAAAAAAGAGAAAATCATAAATCTTCAACTCCAAATGTTGGGTTGCAAAAAAAGAGCATCAAATAAAGCAAGTGACACAACTACAAGGTACAAACCAATTGCCAAGTTTGTTTTGTTTTTTTAGTCCAGCAATTATAAATTAGGGGTTGAGGAAATCATTCATATTTATTATTATTATTATTATTATTATTTTTTTTTTTTTTTTTTTTTTTTGACAACATATGGAGATGGGTATCGAAACTATGACCTTTTGATCACTAATCTATATAATATGTCGATTGCGTTCTGCTCATATTGACATCTTTTTGTTTGTTTATTTTCTAAAAAAACTCATTTATAGATTTGTGCTACATTTAAATTACGCTCATATTGACATCTTTTTGTTCGTTTATTTTCTAAAAAAACTCATTTATAGACTTGTGTTACATTTAAATTACGCTCATATTGACATCTTTTTGTTCGTTTATTTTCTAAAAAAACTCATTTATAGACTTGTGCTACATTTAAATTACGTTCATATTGACATCTTTTTGTTCGTTTATTTTCTAAAAAAAACTCATTTATAGACTTGTGCTACATTTAAATTACGATAAAAAAACTACGCTACCAATATTATATCATTTGTCAACAACATGAACATAATTCTACTGACATAATGTATGAACTAACAACTAAAATCGGTAATGAAGATTTGAAAATTTTAGCCGTGTAAATTATGTCAAGCAAAATGGTATAGTATATATACTAAAGAGTAAGTAATTGAACAATAAAACACATAAATGCTTTAATATTTAAGAAAATCAAACATCTGTTAAAATGTGGTTTTAGGTATATGTATTGTGTTAAAAACAACACCTTTGTAGGTATAATGTTTTTAGGGTAAAAAAAAAAAAAAAAAACTTTTCATTTTTGGGGTTAGAAGTAGTAGATATAGTAAACACTAGTGTACAATTAGTAGAAAGTGAGAATCTTAGAAACTAAAAAAAAAACACATTTTCACTAATATGAAGTATTTTCTAGTAAACATTAAACATAAAATTACCGTAAATTTATATTATTTAAAGTAGACAATATCACTTCATCTTACTAAAAGATTATTAAAGACACTCATTTATCCGGAAGTTAAAACTATTATTAAAAATATGATTTGGTATATATTGTTGATGCAGAATTTTGGACTTTCCCTTACTGCCGTGTTCCGCCACGCGATGACGTTCGTCGGGCACGTTGGGAACCTGTACACGGAGAGGAAAGTAAACTTGCACCGGTGGGCTTGGCCCACGGGCCTCCGATGCTTAAGTTAGAGAGATCCGAGCGCATAAGTAGGAGTAGAGAGAGAGTATAGGGTAGAGTTACCCGGTTTTTATCCATCCCCCTTCCCCTGTTGAACAGGAGGGGTATTTATAGTTGGCGGTGGAGGAGAGTTTCTCGAGTTGCCCGGTTCCGTGGCCTTCAGACGAATGTCTTGGTCGGGGCTGGAGACGCGGGCCAACCAGAGTTGGGCCCACGCGTTGTGTGATGAGTGTCGCAACTGTCGTTCTCCGATTTTCTAGGAGATTGAGGGTGCATGCTATGCCGCCGCTTCGTCAGTCGTGGCAGGTTGTCAAGTCGGTCACGTTTCCCAACCGAGGAGTGACATCAGCCTGCCTTCGTCAGTTGTGGAGAGGATCGTCCACCAAAGTTCCGAGGTCGTTCTTCGGTGGGTAATTCATCTGAGGCTCGGGCGTGGTGGCCCCCACTCCTTGGAGAGGGGGCGTGACGTCAGTGGGTGACGTGAGGCTGAAGTTATCCGTAACAAGTATTATTTCAAAAAATAGGATTCTTTTTTAAAAAACTAGTAATGAAGATACATATGGTAGCACAATTATGCAACAAAATAAAAGGCTAAAAAGACAAAAGGATAGAGTTAATAAATATTGGTCTCGAGACATCTCCATAATGTGTGTAATGAAAGAAAGAGCTGAAGCTTAGAGGGAAAACAACCAATTATTATTAGGGTTTTGTTGACGAGACCCCAAGATTTGGGGCCTTCTATGACGTGTATTGGGTCACTCGGTCATAAAAAAAACTTTACTATTGCAATTCACGTTTGGGGATTTAATAAGGTGATAGAGAAAGACACCTAACACCAAAGTTCAAGTTTTGATTGCACACATCTTTTCAATCCCCCAAAAGTGAAAGACTCTGCATGCCCTGCACCCTTTTAGGCTAGGGTTTTTTTTTTTTTTTAGCTTAAAAAAAAAAACAGTACATGAATGTGATTGAAATGTTTTGAATCTTCTATGACTCGCTACGAATAATTTAGCACGGGGTCTTACTATATTTGGGTCTTGTCTTAGCCTATTTCTTATTAGGTCATTAGAAGAGTGTCGTCATATATAAATCTTCTAATGATTTCTGTCACCTAATCTGAAATTTGTAATCTCTAATAAACGTAATATAATTATTGTTCTCTCTTTTATGCGGTAGATATAGTTAAGACATCGTTAGTGAACTATGTAATTTTCTTTTGATTACCATTTTATTATTTGTTTTTTAAATTTTATCTTAACATCTGGTGTGGATAATTTTTTTTATTTTTATTTTTATTTCTTATACATGTTGTTATGAATTCTATGGAATAAAAAAAAAATAGTGACGTGACTAAATATAAATGACAAATTGAGACAATGAAATTAAAAGATGTGCCATAGTATATTAAAAGAAATTTTCTTAGACAAATATAAAACATTATTTATTGGGAAGTGACTTTTATAAATGGATTTTCTACTTTTTGAAAGGAAAATTAATTTTATGGATAATCTGAAGTTTTTTTTTTTTTTTTAACTCATAATTTCTTGGTCAATAGTCTATATGATATGTCGATTGAACTATATAATTTTTTTTTAACAATGTGTGGAGGTGAGGATCGAACACATGACCTCTTAGTTACTAGTCTATACAATATGTCGATTGAACTATATTCATGTTGGCGATAATTTGATCATCAAGTGATCATGACGAAGTGGTATTTTGTATTTTGAAATCAACATGACCAACGGTTACAATAATTATTCTTAATATGAGCTAGAGTACTTCAAACAAAATAGAAAATATTTTCACCAAACAACTTTTTTTTTTATTTTTTTTTTTTTTTTTATTATTATTTTTTTTTTTAGGGAGAGAATTAGATAAGTTAATAAGATTTCTTATTTTCCTATTTTTCTCAAACAATTTTACATGGGTTTTGATGAGATATATGTGTATTGTGTAGATTTAGAATCTAATGTTTAGATTAGAGAAAAAGTTGATGGCATGATGACTTGTAAACCTAAAAGTTAATAAACAAATAAAAGAAAAAGGTTGAAGGAGAGCCAAAGTTTTTCATATACTAAAAAAATGTCAAAAAATGCATTAAATTTTCCAAACCTTTGTTAAATACTTTGTTCCAAAAAAAAAAAAAAGTAATTGAAAAGGCCAAATGCTTGAAAACTACATAAAAAACAAGGGCTTTATGGAATATCTTTCAAAACAAGTGGTTCTAGTTTACAACCTCACATAAATCATATACATAAATAAAAGGACTTATTTATTAAGAAATGAATCTATTCTTATATTTAAAATCCATAATAATAATATACCTCTCTCTACGTCAACATTTTTGTAGTACAGTGACAGGTTGAATTATCTAAATAGAATAATTCTAAAATTGAATTTATATAAATATATAAAAACAAAACATTGTGATTTTGTGACCAAAATATATATATATATATATATATATATATATATAAAATTGTCATTTCAAAAATTGTGGATCTCTCTTGCTTTATAATTGTAATTTCAAGAATATATTGTGTACTCTTTGGAAGTGAGCTTGAGATGATGAAGTATATTGTGGAATTAGAGGCCGACGCATAAAGAGAGAAAAAACTTTCATCGGTGTGAGGCTGAGTTCACTGTACTCTGATACTTAAGTCAGTAGAGAGATTTTTAGCTTAAGTGGAGTGTGAGTGTAAAAAATAGCGTACCTTTTAATGAAGGGTGAACTTTGTATCTATAGGAGGAGAAGGATGGGATGGTCGGCGCCGGTACGTACGTACATACCTTCATCATGGAAAATAGACGAACTTTGATCCTAGGGGGATTCGTAGGGATCGTCGTACCGTCGCCTGTAACTCCGAGGTAGGAATATCAGGACATTCCTCGCTCTAATTTTGAGGGGTCAGTCATGGTGAGACCGGAGATCTCCAAACTAACCAGAGGAGGATCCCGCAGATCTCCTGATCGGACTTTAGAGGTCGACTTTAGGTCTTCGGGATGGACAACCCGACGTCAGGTTGGTGACCTCATGCTGAGGTGACCTGCAACATATATATTGAACTTCCGACTTAAAGAAGTGGGACATTGTGAATTACAGATAAACTATGTGCTTGGATATACTTATCTTTATATTTTAAAGCATGATTAGTCCCAATCATTTTTGTATATTTCAAATTAAAATGTTAGCTAAATTAAAAAAATGTTGAATTAATATGATTTGTGAAACATTAACGTGATTGAAACAAAACGTTAGATGATGTAACTCTCATTTGACAAAAGCCACATACATCATAGACCACATAGGCTTTAGGTTTTTGTTCTGAACAAACATTAATTTACAAGAAAGACTGTTGATGGAGACATATTTACTGCCAAATAATTGGGCACCCATTTCCTTTCTATCTAAGGCATCCTCCATTCAAATACAAAATTTAAAAACTAAATAACAACATAAAAAGATCTGTTTTTTAATAATATTGTATTTTTTTAATTTTTTATAAAAATATTGTAGGTTTGAAAGTATTTATAAAAATAATGTTGTTTTAACTAGACGATCTCCACACGCGAGAACAAATATGGTTTTTTATAAAAATATTGGAGGTTTCACTATTTTTGGAGTTGTGTATCAAACGATAAAAATATCGAATTGAAATCAGGTTTCAAATTGAAGCTCTCCGGTCTCGGTTAGCTTTCCAACCATACCTTTTTCGAAACTTTTGAATATCTGGTTAAAAAGATATCAATTTTTTAATGAAATGAACGTAGATGCTGAAGAAGGTCGTCTTTCTTTCATCCATGTGGATCAAGATCGTCTTTTTAAAAAGCGACTTTTGCTCGCCTGAGGTCGTCTTCCTCCTTTTAAAACAACATTATTTTTAAAAATTCTTTCAAACCTACAATATTTTTATAAAAAAATTTAAAAAGTACAACATTATTGAAAAAACAATCCTAAAAAGACAAGTTAAAATAAATTTAGAAAAAAAAAAAAAAAAAATTGTCAGGTTTTTCATAAAGAAAAAGAAATTGAAGTGCATGTTATTCTGGAAATTGATGTGAATCAAAGATTTAGCTGTAAGCTCTTTCATTGCGGCACTATCAGTTTCTTGGACACTACCTACTTATTTTTCCCTTCCTTTTTATGACAATTACACGTACAATAATAACCTAAGGATATGAAAAAAAAAAAACAATTATTGGATGAGACTCACAACAAATATATATTTATTTATTTATTTTTAAAAGATAATTAATTAAATACGGATATAAAAATCAAACTTACTTATGGATCATTATTTCATACTTTAGGTTAGAGTTATATTTTCGTCTTACACCTAACGATCTATATTTAAAAATCTATGTTAAAGTGGGCATGACTCAACTAACATATGAATGTGTTAATGACCAAGAGGTCTGTGGCTCGAATCTCCCATCCATTGTACTAAAAAATAAAAAATAAAAAATAAAAATTGAAAATCTATGTTTTTAATAAGAATAATTTGATAAAGATTCAATTTCTATTATAGATTTTTTGGGCAAAAATCAATTTATCAATTTACACTATAGGTTAGAAAAATGTTAGTTTTCATAGGTGTAGACACGAGTGAATTTATATGGGGGCCATGATTTTTTTTTTTATGTAATAAAAAATAATGCCTTAAAATAAAGAGAAATATTGTATTCTAATTTTTGCCCTCCAAAATAAATGAAGTTCATTTGTGGCACAATCTTAAAATTAATTCTTACTATTAGTTTATTTATTACTTTTATTAAAATCATCTTTAAATTTTTGAAAACATATTCACATTATATTGTGTTTTTTCTTTAATAATTTTTTTTCAAAATGTCTAATAAGTTTTTAACGTTTTTTTTTGTGTTTAATAACTCATGGACATTAAAAAGTGTTCAATTTATTTAACAACATTCAATTCTGTATCTAGTAGGTCCTCGAATTTTCAAGTTTAGATCTAATAGATCCTTGTCATATTCGACATTTTTTAAAATTCAGAGATTCATAGAAACAAAATTGAAAATTTAGAGACCAATTGGACGCGTTTAAAGTTTAGAAACATTTAAGGTAATTGAATGTTTGGAGATTTATTAGAGACTTTTAAAAGTTTCGGGGATCTAATATACTCAATCTTTAAAGTTTACTATTTGATAAGACATCATGAGCTAAATTTTCAAACAATTAATTAACCAACGTGGATTGACCTGGTTGTTATTAAGGGCATTTAAGGAAAATAAGTTCAATCCATAGTAGTAACTTATCTAGAAAATAATTTTCTACAAGTTTTTTCGACAATCAAATGTTGTAGTTTGAGACGTCGAAGGTTAGCGAGTTGAGATGGATTTGATCGAGTGTTTTATGTGGAAGAGGAAGATAGTAACCGTTGGGTGATATTATCATCAGACGACTCTGATCTGCTCTGTTGTTTTGGGTTATTGAGAAAAAGACAATCGAGACCATTCCTTAGCCACTTAAAATTATTCCACTTCTTTTGTTCAATTTCAGACATCTTTATTTGATGACGTTCCCATCCAACATTATTGGACACCTCAAAAACCAAACAGTAGCGTTAGCTATTTTTTGAGTTGTGGTGTTTAATTAGATTTAGTTATTCTTTTAGTTGCCTTAAACGATAATATAATAACAAATTAGTTTTATGTTTGTTATGGGTAAAAGCCCATTGATGGGATGTGGCGCGAGTCCCCAGAAGCCCATGAAAAATTCCAAGAAGTCTCCAATTTCACGAAGAGGCAGGACTCGCCTCAAAAGTCGGTCCATCGAGCTGACTACTCGATGGGGAAATGAAGTGGCCGACCAGCCTGTCGGCCACTTCCCTGACATGTTAGGATAGGCGGCGTTGTCACCACAACCAACGGACCTCCCACTATAAATATGAAGGTTCACTCTTCAAATTGGGTAAGCAATCCAACTATACTACACTTAAGCTTGGTTATATTCAATCCAATATTCTCTAAATTAAGCTTCGGAGTACATTGGGTCGAGCACAACAACGGTGTGAGATCCTAATTTTGCAGGTCATCCCTCAGGAGACCAGTCGAGCAGAGCTAGGATCGTCCACCAACAATGTTAACAAATTATTTTAGAAAAACTTTAAAGCTTAGAGACCATTATATTGTAGTCTTGTAGGTCGTTATTATTTATGCGACAATTACATATATGACAATCTAAAAGTACTTGAAAATAAGTCACACAATTTTATCCATCCTAAAAGTTTATCATTGCTAAATGTAATATTTACAAATTATTTATTTGTATGACATATTTATAAATATGTTCATCAATTTTATCATCCATTACAATTCTCTATTACTCATCGTAGTTGTACCGGGCATAGGATGCTCGGATTACAAGTACGAAACCAATGGTGAGCATAGAGAGTATGAAGGGGTCCACGAGGCAGCGAGCGGGTCGGGGTTTGATTGATTATTGCTCCAATGGGTCCTACTAAATTGGTCCGGTGGTCACTGCAATTGCTAACTGCTACGGCTACTCTCACTCTCTAATGACCTCATCACTACTCAGCTCACCACAAGACAAACTCACCTCTGTCCCATTTTGCATTTTAAGGTTCTTCTTCATTTTTCTTTCTTTTTTTTCAATTTTCAATACATCAAATTTCAGGAACCAAAATTTGGGGTTGATGTTAGAGTATTGATATAGCTAAATTTAATTGGTATAGAAAATAAGAGTTTCGGTGTTGAAAATCTTGAAATATCATTTTCTCTCTCAACTAATATTGATTCTTACTTGTTGGATTTTCGATTTAACATGGTATTAGAGCAAAAAGTTCAGTGGTTGGATCTTCGTGAATGAGAGTGCTGGAATGCCTTGAATATGTTATGAACCGCTACGACTAGTTCGGAGTCTAGGGGCGAAGCGCCCTAGTGGGGTATGGGAGCAACGCCCGTAAAGAAGAAAAAAAATGATTTTAGATTTTACTATTTGGTTTGGGATTTGACCCATTTTGTATTAGGTCATTAAGAGGGTGTCTATATATATTTTCTAATGACTTCAGTCATTCCTAGTCGGTCATTGTTGTAATTTTGTAATTATCTCATATTCGTAATACAATTGTTATTTCTCCTTAGTTCGTGGACGTAGCTAACACAACGTTAGTGAACCACGTAAATTATGCGTCGACTTTGTTTTGCACTTTTATTCTTTGTTATTTAATTCTATCGTAAGAGTGTGAGTTAAAGAGTATGATGTAATTAAATTCATCCTTAATCTTTTGAGTAGATGAGTGATTTATGAATGAGATGATCGGGTGGTCCTTTCGTGGGACCCATTACCCTCCACCATTCTTGGCCGTTGAATCTAAGCCGTCGAATGTGGCGATGATGGAGATTGAAATGGAGATGGAGATTTATGCTTTTTGGTGAAATTGAAAACATGATGGCTTCCTCAACAGTGGGGGAAATAGAGGGCCATATCCCGCAAACGACACACCCTTTATTTTCAATTTCTCCACCCAATTATTTGCTTACGTCCATTTTTTATTATTATTATTTTTTATTTATTTATTATTATTAATTATCAACTCTCATTTCCCACATCCATCAATGACTTTTTTCACAAACTTCCCTTTTTAACTGGTCCTCATTCTGCCACGTGTATCTCTCAAAGCTGACTGGACCCTCTCACCACGTGGACTGTGGGTCCCCTTCTGTGTTGACGTTACCAAACTGGGCCCCACTTCACGGGCTGATGATGTCAAATATCCACTTATTATCGAAGGGAGAATTGAGAAGAAGAAAAATACCGTGTGGTGTGAAAATAATTAAATTATCTACAAATATAATATATATATATATATATAAATATATATATATATATATGTGTTTTGTTTGTTTGACTAACGTAGTCTTCAAATTTCCCAACATAGTTGATCAAATTTGAGCATGTTAAATCGTACGGCTCCCAGGTCGTTTCCCTTTGCTTCGTTCTGTGTTTTTATTATTATTATTATTTTTTTTATTTTTTTTTTATTCTCCACTCTTTCTTTTTTATTTGTTTTTTTTGGGTTAAATTATATCTTTAAACTAAGTTTTAAAATTATGTCAACCGGAGCAAAGTTCAACCGGTACATCGTACGATTTACTGATTAAAAAGTCACCAGTTCGATTTTTCCACCGTCACGTGTTGTAAAAAAAAAAAAACAAATGTTACTCAAAATATCAAAGAACATTTTTACATTAAAATGATTAATAAAAATCAACATAATAGATGTTAGGCGTAAATAGTGATCATGAGATACTTTAGGTTAAATTATTAGAAATACTTTTGAACTATGGATTACGTTTCAAAAATAACTCTGAACTTTTCAAAGTTTCAAAATACCCTTGAACTTTCAAAAGTTTCGAAAATACTTTTGAACTATGAAAACGTTTTAACAATGACTTTAAATTATAACTTGTTATTAGACAACACGGGGTTCCATCCTAAAACCAATTGGTGATAGGAGGAGTAGCCCATGTATGTTAAATTGTGAGTGAGGTCCCTTCATCTGTTCGATGTGGGATCGGGATCCTCAACATGCCCCCTTGGGTCGGGATCCCAGATGATGCCTCTTTGGGTTCACCATCTTGGGTCGGGATCCCTTTTTTTTTTTTGGACCTTAAGCTCTGATACCATATTAGACAACACGGGGTTCCACCCTAAAGCCAATTGGTGATAGGAGGAGTAGCCCATGTATGTTAAATTGTGAGTGAGGTCCCTTCATCTGTTCGATGTGGGATCGGGATCCTCAACACTTGTAACTGTGTGGCACGAAAAATATGAAAACGGAGAAGTATGAGTTGTTAAAAAATCATGAAAACCTTATTTTATCGATTTAAAAGATAAGAAATATAACAAAACTAGAAAGAAAATTGGTGGAGATTAGTTCGGATGTCTAGGTTCTCGTTATTCTTTTAACACCTCAAACGTCCACATTTTTATTTTTTCTACGTCATACAAGTAAGAGTACGAATTTAACCGTTCATATCATAATTTTGTGTGAGTTGTTAAGGTTGAAGGAATTTTTGAAACATTTTAATTTTACATAGTCTAGAGGTATTTTTTAAACTTTTTTTCATAGATGACGGATATTTTTTATGTTTTAGTCCATAATTTATAAAATTTATAACATGATCAGTCATATACATTTGACGTGATAGTTGATGTGTAAAAATTAATTTTATGAAGAGATGTTATTAGTGATGTCGATGACATCTTTTGAGTTGAAATGAATGATATAACACCGATCTTAACTTTCTATATAGTTAAAATTGTGAAACGTCCATGTTTGTTTGTCTTTCATTTTAGTAGGAAAATCCTTCAAAGGTGAACCGTACCTCGAAGTTCAAAAATATTTTGTATAATTTAACCTCAATTTTTTTCCCATGAATGTGAGCCCATGATGATTTATGTGGAGCTTGACCCGCCCGATGACAACCCACGAAGTTTACCATCTTATTTCTAGAAATAGAAAGTTCCATCTCGAACACTCGTTTGAACTCCACGCGCTTCTAAAAGAGCGTCCAACCCATTGTAAAACATATCCATTTTCTTCATTTTTTAATATTATTATTATTATTTATTTTTTGTTTTTACAGTTTAGTTTACGTGAGTTCGTTGGCATCTTCTCTTATTCTCACCCATGCAATTGATTGGAGCTTAAATGAAACCCAAATGAATCCCAAATTCACATCAAATTCAACTCTCTTTCATTTTATTTTTTTTAAATAAATAAAAAAAAACCTGACGAAAACGCTATATATATAATTATATATAATTCTTCAATCCCCAAACCAAAACCCACTTTCCTGTGGGATTTCTTTTTTAATTTTATTAAGTTTTTAAAAGCTCTACCGGCCGGGGACTTTTTTAAGGTCGCCGGAAACTCGTCGGAATTGTCGTTGGCGGATGGCGAAAGGACGGAAGTTGAGTAAAAACAGGAATTACGAGTGGTTCCTCGGGAGCTATGGTAATAATGGACACGCTCAAGCCTCCAATTGTAGAGACGACTCATCGGAGCTCCGGGAAGAAGATGTCTGGTCGATGATTCACAACGGTGAGCCTGACAATAATTACGGGAACATTACGGTGGTCAGAACTCGCCGGAGAGATGAACGACGCGTCGGCGGAGAGTCGAGGATTTCTTTTCAAGATTCTGGTAGCACGACAGCGGCGGCGTCGGCTCCGGTTAGCGTGCCGGATTGGAGCAAGATTCTGAGGGCGGAGTCGGTGGAGTTTCTGCCGGAGATGGACGACAACAACAACGACGAGGCGGAGATGGTGCCGCCGCATGAGTATTTGGCGAGGGAATACGCGAGGAGCCGGAACGCGGCGGCGGCAACGTCGGTTTTCGAGGGCGTCGGCCGGACTCTGAAAGGGAGAGATATGAGGAGGGTTCGGGATGCGGTTTGGAGTCAGACCGGGTTCGATGGTTAATTTAAATTTTATAATTATGGTTAGGAATAAAAATTAAGTCAAAGTTAATGATGTGGGATTTATATATTTTTCCCCTAATTTGGGGTTTGGGCAGTGATTCGGCCGAGTGGACTCACTGAAACCGAGTCTACCGGTAGCGAGTGAGCCCAAACATAAATTCTTCAGTCAATTCTCTCCTCTCTCCTTTTCTTCCATTCGGAATATGGTATTTTGAAATTGTATCGGTTTGTTGTTTGTATTTGTATATTACATCATAAACCATATGATTGAACCTATTTATGTAGTCAAAATGAGCATAATTCAGCTGTAATTACATATATTTATTCTTTTGAAGTTTGTTTAAATTCTACTCGTACTCTCTAAAAAAAGAAAAATAAGAACTAAAATTTGACAAAATTGATTAAGAGTTTTTTTTACAACACGAGAAATTTGAACCTCTAACATCTGGAATCTTCTTACAATAACCCGGAAGAAGATTAGTGACGTAGAAAATTGTATTTTGGAAGAAATTAGTGTAAGGATGGATAAATATAGATTATTCTTGACGTAGAAATAAGAGGTTGGCATATTTGTTTTGTTTTGATGATGAGTTAAATGGAGAAGAGATGGGAGGAAGAACCAAAATTACTTTTAATGGAAGGTGATAGACAAAGACACGAGGGAAGTAGGTCCCACCTTAGCTTTAAATAATCAAACAGGGCTTTTTTTATGGGCCTTTTCTTAGATTTCACCGTCTGATTGAGACCCATGGGCTTAACTCTTCCCCTCTTTCGGCCCGACATAAACCCAATATTAATTATTTCGCAAAAAATCAATTTATAGTTTTTTTTTCTTTTTGAAAATATCAATTTATAAACTACAATTTTAGAGTGTGTATCAATTAAAATCTTAATTGTATCAATTTAAGAGTTTAGGGTTATAAAATATCAATTTATAAACTTCAAAATGTATTTTTTTTTTTTGAAAAAAAAATAAAATAATAATAATAATAATAATAAAAAAATAAAATAAAGTTAATTCTTAGTAGGGTTTTAGTCCTAGACATTGTTTTAGATTTTAGTACTTAGTCATTTCTTAAATTAAAAAAATATATATAAATTTTAAAACTACCTATTAAAAATCTTATAATCTTTTAAAGATTTTTAATCTATCTTGGGATATTAAATATAATTAAAAAAATGTTAAAAAATCCATGAATAAATTAAAAATATAAATTTGAATGTAATTAATACTAAAAATTAATTTTAAACAATCAAACTATTTGTTGACTTTCAAGGTCTATTTCTAAAATGTGAACAATCTCAAGATGAATACCATTATATATATTGCAAATACAAATTTTTAAAAATTAAACAATCTCACGGATATAAAATTCAACTATTCAGTACTTGTCTTGTCGAAAACAAATCCAATCTACTAATTTTCAAAAAAACAATGACCAGATTCATGAAAATTTGTTAGAATGATTCTGTTACGGTATCTATCAGACTAATACAAGATTATTAGGGACTAAACTTAATTAGCCCATGATTTTAGAGTACTCTAGAATTAATAGAATTAGAAGTTTTTTTTTTACACGCTGGGATGGAAATCAAACCTACAACCTCATAATTCCTAATCGAACCTACGACCTCATAATTCCTAATATACATCGTGCCATTAAACTATTTTCTAATTGACAGAGTTTAACTATGTTCTAATTGACAGAATTAGAAGTTTCTTAATTCGTATTTCAACATGATTTATAGCCTAGATTCGGCACAATGTTTTGCCTAAGATCAATTATGTTCTTGTTGGCAGAATTAGCAATTTCTTAATTCGTAATTTAGTCCATATTTTAAATAAGATTAGGTTAAAGAAAGCTGTACGTAGCAATTTAGAGGAGTTTTGAAGTTGAAGAGACCCTATGAAGAAAAGAATTCCTCGGACAAACATATTCAAAATCAACCATTCGAATTTCTTTAACGCATAGTATAGCCACATAAATTTAAAACGCAATATATAATAATTATAAAAAGATTGTAAAAAGGAATTCATATGAAACACATTCACGAAATCAATCCCTTGTTCTATAGAAATAAACACGATTATCGAATTAATAATGTTTTTATTATTGATTAACGATTCACAAAATTGAACCACAATACAAATTACAAAATTTACGAAGCAAATCTGTGCTGGATAAACCGCTAACAAATTCCAGAATTGACGTAGGAATTCTATGCCGCTGATTCAACCTGTAGGGAAAACAAATCAAAAGAGATTTGAAAACAGATACAATTTAACACAAAATATGAGAAAATTGAAGATTGAATCAAGAACAAATGTAGTTCTCCGACGTCCAAATGAATCATGTTGATTGAAACTCAGGATAGCGAGGAGAACAAAAGTTTAGGCCTCACAATTAGATCCTGCTTCATCGAATAGAAATCACAGATTAATTTCCAGTTTATAAAAAGTGAGGCCACGATTATTATAACAAATAAACAAAAACAAAAATCAATGATCGGAAAACGATGAAGAAACTCAGTCCCTTAGATGTTCATTATAGACTGCGATCATATTCGCAAATCATAACAGGTCTGAAAAGACTCATCACTGTTAAATCATCATTCCGATTGATTAGAATAGGAAATCATGTAGCTACTCCCGCCATTCTCAAATAGAAAACAAACCGTAAGAGAAATTATGAAAACAGGATGTAACACGCTCAATTTTGCTTCAAGGGAACGGGTCAAATGGGAATTGATTTATCCACATTCACCAGATGATGAAGCACAGACGATAAAAGAAAACAAAAAAGATAAAGAAATACGGAGATTATGAATTTCTGTAGCTCGATCCTTCTGAAGCTTCCATTGAAGGGAAGAGAGGAAGCTGTGCGAAACCCTAGCTGATGATGAAGACGAAGTTATGAGAATTGTCGATGAGGCCATCGGATTTTATACAGATAGCGAGGCGGCGGAATCGCGCCAGTTAGGGTTCGGAGTTACCCTAATTTGCTAGAGAGCGTTTCGGGTGAATAGTGGGCCGGCCCAATCACTGGACTAAATATATATCAACGATATTACTTTTATTTTTTTTTTAATTATTTTAGGAGTAAAACTTGCTTCCAGCCCGTGCTACAAGTATCTTTTGCAGCCAAACACGTGTCACGATTTGATTTGATGAATATTTATATTTTTTTAAAATAAAAAAAACTCTTCACGTCCGTTTACTTAGATTTTTTTCTTCCGTAACTTTCTCTTTCTTCTTCGTCAGATAAACACCTTCTCCTATTTTCCCTCTCTTTCCTCCATTTCTATCTGTCATGACCTTTGTTTTCAATTTCATCTCTCACTCTCTCTTCTTTACTCTACCATAAGTATTTTTTTTCTTTTTTTTTTTTGTTAACTATTTTTTAACGCAGTAAGATTTGCAATACTCTAACAGATATCTCTAGACAAATAAAAAAAAAATTGTTATCATTTCTTTTTTTTTGGGAATTTTTCTTTAAAAAAAAAATATCCAATCTACCTTCCCTTTACCAACCTTAAATGAATCTATATCCAACCGTGAAATTTCCCACTCTTTCCTTCACTTCCTCTAAAACCCACATGAAAATTTATGTCTATAACACACAATCAATCCTGCAAATTTCAAATAATTTCAATTGAAATTTCATGGCCTTGAAATTGGAGTGTAGAGAAATGAAGAGAGAAAGTAGAAAAAGTTGTTAATTTGCTGGAATAAGAAAATGAAAGTTACTGACAATAAACGGCGTGAGATTTTTTTATTATTTAAAAATAATTTAAATATTAGCCAATCAAATCATGAGAGGTGGCTGGGCTGCAAAAGATACTTGTAGCCTAGGCAGCAACCAAGTTTTACTCTTATTTTATTGAGTAAAACTTGCTTACAGCCTGGGCTACAAGTATCTTTTGCAGCCCGACACGTGTCACGATTTTATTGATTGAATATTTATATTATTTTTTAAATAAAAACAACTTTTCACGCCGTTTACTTAGTTTTTTTCTTCCGTAACTTCCCCTTTCTTCTTCGTCGTATAAACAAACTTCTCCTATTTTCTCTCTTTCCTCCACTTCCATCGGTCATATGACCTTTGTTTTCAATTTCATCTACTTTCCTTTCTTCTTCGTATAAACAAACTTCTCCTATTTTCTCTCTTTCCTCCACTTCCATCGGTGATATGACCTTTGTTTTCAATTTCATCTCTCACCCTCTCTTCATTTCTCTACAATAACTATTTCTTTTTTGTTAACTATTTTTTAACGCAGTAAGATTTGCAATACAAATAAAATCTTTTTTGTTACCATTTATTTTTTGGATTTAAAAAAAAAAAACCCTTTCGCTTTACCAACCTCATATGAATCCAACCGTGAAATTTTCCACTCTTTCTTTCACTTTCTCTAAACACCCACTTGAAAATTTATGCTTATATAACCTACAATCCTACAAATTTCAAATAATTCCATGGCCTTGAAGTTTGGACTACAGAGAAACTAAGAGAGAGAAAATAGGAAAAATTGTTAATTTGCTGGAATACGAAAAGGAAAGTTACGGATAGAAACCAAGTAAACGGCGTGAAAGATTTTTTTATTATTTAAAAATGGTTTAAATATTAGTCAATCAAATCATGACAGGTGTCTGGGCTGCAAAAGATACTTGTAGCCCAGGCAGCAAGCAAGTTTTACTCTATTTTATTTTAATGTGTTTAATTTACCTTATTGAATTGTGGTAGTGTGTTATTTAAGGTGTTAGATGAAATGTATGTTATACTAAAAAAAAAAAAAAAAAAAAAGATGAAATGTATGTATTTATAACATAAATGTATTTTTTTTTTTTTTTTATAGGAATGTTAACCAATAATATAATACCTCGCATATATATCGAATTAGATATACAATTCATATAACTCATTTTGAGTTTTGATATACCAACGATATATTTGATATAGATGTTGATATATCAATGATACATCTTATATATATATATTACTTATTTGTATTTCTCTTTATTGTGTTTAGTTCTTCTTATTGAATTGTGACGTGTTATTTATAGATTATATATGAAATGTTTGTCTTTTATAACATAAATACATGATTTATTATATTACGTGAAGAATCAATAACATTGACATATCTTATTGAATTGTCACTCTCCGATGATGATTGATCGACGATTTTTCTTCTAACAGTGAGTCATACTCGGTTGAGTCATCCATCAGAAAGAAAATCGTTAATTTCGTCGTGAAACTACTTTCGTATTCAGTCGTTGCCACTCGTCTACGGCCAATTGGATTTGTTTTGGTTAGCTAAAACAACGGAATCCAACCATGTTTATGCTTCATCAATTTCGTCAAAATATGTGAGCACGTCTTCATCAAAGTTTTGTCGGTATATCTTCGGCTACTCCATCGTCGCAGAGACAACGAAGGTCACGAAATGACAAAGAAGGAAAAAGAACGTTAATGAAGGTCATGGTACACGATTTAATTTATATTATTTTTGCAAATAGTTTAAAACTACCTTATTTGTGTAATTATTAACTAAAAACATTATTTATATATATATATATAAAATTCCTTGATTTCATGATAACTTTTAAAACAAGCGTTTGAATTTATTTTTTACAGAAAACTTTGTTCCACGAAACTAAAATGAAATTTTTTTAAATCAAACTTTGGCTCAATGTTCTTATTCTTATTGCATGCTTCGGCCATATAGAACAATAGAAATAAAGCTTTCTTTGGAGATAGATCAGTTCATGCTTTTAAGAAGTCCCTAGATCAATGGACGTATGATTGGAAAGATGAGATGGATGAGGATCGGAACCCTTTGAGGGCGTGCAGGCAGACACCAAATATCCATTCCCACCATAAAAGAGACGTTGGTGCAGTTGCGGCTTCCACGATAGTTCAGGCAGAGTTTTGGCACCCTCTTCCTTTGCACTCATTTAAATTAAACACATATGTTGCTCTGCTGGATGATGCAATGGAGACGGGGGCCATTATCCGTGACTCGACGAGCAACATTATGCTCTCGGCAGAAAAGTTTCAGGCGCGAAGGATATCAGTTGATCTTGCTGAAACTCTCGCATTAACAGAGGGTGTGGATCTCGCTATTGCTGTAGGACTCACTCCTCTGTGGGCATAAGTTGATTCTCAAATCCTATGGAAACTAGTAATGGGTCTAGATCGTTATGAAAATGAAATACAACCATTTGTCGACAGTTTACGCACAAAAGAAAGTATGAGACTTATCAGGGTTTTTTGCTTCGTACCGAGATGTTGTAACTCTGTAGCTCACGACCTAGTTGGCCATACTCGAAGAACACATACCTCAAAAATTTGGATGTAAGAAGCTCCTCCCTGTACAACCAAGTTTGTCCTATCTAACTTATCACCCCTTTCCATTCTTATTGATCACTCTTAATGTTTGGTTGCTTTTTTTTTTTTTTTTTTTCTTTTTCATTGTACTAAAAAAAAACTTTTACTCAATGAGCTAGGGAAGATGAAAAGGTAAAGAAAATTTAGAGAAATGAGTTTAAATGTTAAGTTAAAGTGAGTAGACCCAACGTTGATTAACATGTACCATCTTCTAAGAGGTCGAAGGTTCAATTTTCAATACAGTATTTGATGTACTAAAAAAAGAGTTTAAATGTTAGAGTGGCCACTCAAAATATTCAAAGGTTTGTGAAGTTTAAAACTCAACAATTTTACTACTTAAGTTTGCAAGTTATTTTTGTCATATTTTTTCATTAATTATTAGCAAAAAAAAATGACGTGACACTAAATATTTTTTTCTTCTTCTAATTTTTAAATTATTAAACTTAAAATAAAATAAAAAAATTGGTTTTACTTTTTATTTTTCTTTTTCTTTCTCCTTCTTCCCTCCTCGTTCTCTTTCACAAATCATCTTCTTTCTTCCATATATGGCCACTGCCATGTGTTTTTTTTTCTTTTCTTCTTCTTATAATCTCATCTTCTCTCATTTTCTCCTTCCTTTCATTTTTTTTTTATAGAACTGAAACGAAGGGAAATCCCCCTTTGTTTCAAATATGAAATCAGAAAAGGGTGAAATCGTATCATTCTCGTTTCCGTTCTAAACTTTGTGCATTATCTGTACGAACACGAAATCTACGACCAAAATGTTCCCAAGCGAAGGTTGTTCGCATTCGTTATGCGTCGATTGCATCTCCATGCACATTGCCGCGAAGCTTGAGGAGAGCACGACGTTTAAGTGCCCGAGGTTGAAGTGCGCGGCAACGCTGAAGCTAGAGATGTGCAGTTTCATCGTTTCGAAGGAGGTGTTGAAACACCAGGGACTGGGGAGATGCTCTGTTCGAGGCGATGATTCTGAAGATGAAGAGATTATATTATTTGTTTGAAGACTGCTCGACGACGATGATCGACGACGGAGATGAGGCGATGACAACAATGGAATGTTCGAGCTGAAATGTTTTCATGTCTTAAAATATTTTAGATATGAAACAAAGAGAGATTTCTCCCTTGTTACTATTCTTTAAAAAGTAAAGAATAAACGAGAAAAATGGGAAAATGAGTGAAAAAGAGAAGGAGAAAAATTGCATGCGCCACCCTCGCGTGATGGTCATGTATGAGAGGAAGAAGAAGATGGAAAGAGAAGGGGGAAATAAAATAGAGATTAAAAAAATATGTGTCACGTCATCTTTCCTTAATAATTAACGGAAGAATTGATGAGAGACCAAAAACGCTACCAAATGCAAACCTTAAGTACAAAAAATGTTACCCGACACAAACTTTAAGTACAAAAATTGTAATTTATCCTTTATAGTTTTTTTAAAAAAAAAATTGTGTTTGTTATCTCACAAATTGTTTACTATGTTTGTTTAAGAAATTAAAGAAATTTTTCAATTATGGAGAAAACATACACAATTAGATAAAAACTACTTTTTAGTTTTTCATTTTTCACTTATATTTTAAAAACACTTTTAAAAGTAGATATCAAAAGAAGGGAGCTCAAAGTCAAATTGAGCATAACTCACATAAATTCATAGATGAAAGTACTCCCTCATCTGAGGCCGAATATTCAAATCCTCTTACTCGTGAAACCGAACATAACTCAATTAGCATAAAGTTGTGCTTGCGCCCTTGACTAAGAGGTCACATACTAAATCCCCACATTAATTAAATATATTTTCAAAAAAAAAAAATCCTCTACTCATTTATTAAATTAAAAAAAAACGTAAAGTTACAAAGCTATTAGACACAAAATTAAAAGTTTGAAAACTTATGAATTTTTTCAAGTTCGAATATATATATTTAACACTTTTAAAAATTTAGAGACCAATACAAATTTGAGGGGGCGTTTAGAACACTAATTTAGAGTTGAGTCAACTGAGTTATTATAACGTAATCTACGTTTGATCCACCGATTATTATAATTCACAGTGAATAAAGTAATTGTACCGACTTCAATAATATTTACTATTCACATCTATTTTAATTCACTGACTATTATAATCATTAATTATAATAATGCACTCAGCGCCCGAACAAAACACTTTTGGAAATTTAATGACTTAACTTCTTCTCAGCCGGAGGCTTAGGGTCCAAGTTTCTTCGCACATGCTATTCTCTCGGTCACTAGTACATTCTTGATGGAGCAACTTTTTAGAATTGTTTTAAAGTAAAACTACCATCCTGCCCAAGACAAACATCCATTGAACTTAAATATTTGAAGGACATTATTGTCATTTCACCCGATCAGCCCTAAAAGTATGAGATTAGGGAGGTGGATTAAGGGCATGTTTGGGAGTGATTTTGGCATGGCCAAAATCAATTTTAGCCTTGCCAAAATCACTTGCCATTAGAATAATTATGTTTGGCAAATAGTAAAATTGATTTTAGAATAAATTAAAATCAGTTTAAATTGATTTTTGAAGTATCTGTTAGCAGGTGATTTCATGGGAGGTGATGGACCGGGAATCATCTCTAAATTTCACATTTATATGGAAATACCTAAATTGCCCTCACATTTAAGAACGCAATTTTAGCACCCTGAATCATTTCTTCTTTCGTTTTTTTCTTCTCGACTGCTCTTCTCAAAGATGCCCTAGCTGCTCCTTCTCTCGACGATCCTTCTCTCTCTCCTCTCCCTAATCATGATCGTTAATTTCTCGTCGGAATCGATTTCCGGTTGTCGTTGCTCGTCCAGTACGATGCTCAGCTTCTGTTTGTGAGATTTGTTGTTCTGTTTCTTCAGGCGGTTGGGTCGTTGCTTTTGATGTTGGGTTCTCTGTTTCTTTTAATTCAGGTGCGGATTAATCGTTTGTTTCCACTGTTTTAATTGATTTCTTACTTCTTCCTAGGTTAAATTGCGAATTTCGTCCATTTGGGTATTTGGGCATTTGGTTTGGTTTGGTTTGATGAAATTCGCTGTGTTAGTTTACTGTTGTTCTCTTCCCCTGTGGAGTCTTAGATTTTGGAAATAGTACAAGGGAACGACGCAACGAACTCCTTTCAGCAATCTTTTTTAGCATCATTCACTTCTTTGGAGAGATTTTAAGTTTCAGGGTCAATAAAGCGAAAGCCATTTCCCAGTTGTAAAGATTTGGATTTTCAGGAAATGAGTGATGGAGTGAGGAATGTAAAACTTGTTTGTTAACTTTTTTTTTTTTACCAAAGCCATTTTCCCTACCATTGTTCAAACTTAAAAGTGAGGCTTACATCTCATACTAGATGAAATTGGTATTAATACTATCAAGGTTGAAATAGAAACATCAATCTTATGTCCTCTTTCAACCTATGACCAATTTCTATTTTCTAATTGTCTGATGTTGTATCTGAATGAGTTAAAAATTGAATGGAGACTTATTGCAGGTCTTGGAGCTTGATAATTACGGTCTTTTGACTTTTGTGTCACTGCCGCAAGTATGTGTTCTCGTCTCCACAACAATTTTCAGCTTCCATCACATGATTAATTTAATTTAGAACGATTGTTTTACTGGGCCTTCAATTTTTCTACTCGAGTTAAATTTGTTTTGTTTTCTTGTGTGCAAATTCTCTGATTTGAGTTTACAGAGTGTTAAATTATCATCCATAATGGTCTCTAATTGTCCATCACTTCACCGAATCAACATCACTTCCAATTTACTTCAAGTACGTCGTAATAGATCTTAAAGGTTTTCTTCCTTACTAATTTCATCTTATAGGGGTATAAAAGAATACTTGATTGTATTTGTGGACTTGCAGAAATTAGTGTTGAAGAAACGAGAGAGCTTGATCAAATTGGTTTTCCAGTGCCCTAGTCTGCAAGATGTAGACCTCACAGACTGTGAGTCTCTAACAAATTCTATTTGTGAGGTTTTTAGTGATGGTGGTGGATGCCTTATGATCAATCTTTTTAATCATTGTGTTTTTTCAAGTATTAATACTATCAAGGGTGAAATAGAAATTAGCCATAGGTTAGAAAGAGGACATAAGATTGATGTACGTCTTATGAAAGAAAAAAAAGAAAGTCAAGATTCTCATAAGATTGAAGTTTTTTCTTTGGGTTTTTTTCGAAGACCAGTTAAATACCTGCATACTCCAACATCCTCTATAAGAGGCTTCCAAGCTACTTTCCATCTCCAGATGCTACTTTCCATCTCCAGATTTGTCTCTTTAATGATGAAGTAGTGTGGGCTTAAATGTTCTGTAAGAAGTAATACTATTGAGATTTTATTTTGTTCATAGGTTGAAAAATGGAAATATTATTGGTTAGGAACCAATTTTTTTTATTAATTTTGTAAACTATGGATGACGGGCAGATACCGTCATTGAAATAAAAATATATTCATTATATAATAGTTAAATAAATCCTTAATTAAATAATTTCTTTAATTAATGCCCTTTAGTAATTTAGCAATTCTAAAATCAATTTTGAAACCAAACATGAATAATTTAAAATCACTTCTCATTCTATGAAAATCACTCCAACCAAACATAAAAATGATTATATGAAAATCAATTTTACAAACTTAATTATATTTAAATCACTAATTCAACAATCACTAATTCAATAATCACTCCCAAACATGCCCTAAGAATCCAAGGCGTTAAGCTTAGTATTCTCCTGACGCACAAAAATAAAATAAATGCAATTAAGGAACAAACATTTAAATAATTTAGCATTGCACGTGAGCTTGTTTTCTATAATATATATATATATTGCCATTCCCCCACTACTTTTATTATTCGCACGTGTGCACACATTTTTCTATTATTATCTCATGTCTGTTTTGGAGTTTCAAAAAATAAATAACTATTTATTCTGACATCTTAATGTATTTAACTTATAAAAAAGAAAAAAAAGAGCATTTCTCACTTTGTCTGCAAACAGTAACTATATGTCATTCTGTTTTTTAATAATATTGCATTTTTTAAAATTTATTATAAAAATATTGTAAGTTTGAAACTATTTATAAAAATATTGCACTTTTAAATAGAGGTCGTCTTTTCAAGAAAAGACGACCTCCACATGCAAGCAAAGATTGGTGAAAAGACGACCTCCACATGCAAGCAAAGATTGGTCCACATGGATGGAGGTCGTCTTTTGAAAAGACGACCTCGCGATGAAGGTCGTCTTTTCAAAAGACGACCTCGCTCCACATGGATATTGGTATGTACTTCTTTTATTAAAAAATTGATATCTTTTTACTCAGATATTCAAAATTTTCAAAAAAGATATGGTTGGGAAGCTAACAACGAGAGCTTCAATTTGATAGGTGGTTTCACTATTTTTTGAGTTGTGTATCAAAAGATAGAGATCATCGAAGTTGGACTATAGTTCTGCAAATTTTAGAACTGAAGATTATTTTGAGGAGTGTATTAAAAAATTGATATCTTTTTACCCAGATATTCAAAAACTTCGAAAAGGGTATTGTTGGAAAGTTAACATAGAGAGCTTCAATTTGATACCTAGTTTCACTATTTTTGGAGTTGTGTATCAAAAGATATATATCGTCAAAGTTATGAAAAGTTCATTAAACCCAGAACTGAAGATACCACTGAAAACTTCAAAACTGTAGCTAAACTTCGACGATCTGTATCTTTTAATACACAACTCTACAAATAGTGAAACCAAATATCAAATTGAAGCTCTCTCTGTAAGTTTTTTAACCGTATTTTTTTCGAAATTTTTTAATATCTGGGTAAAAAGATGTCAATTTTTTAATGCACTCCTCAAAGCAATCTTCAGTTCTAAAATTTGAAAAACTATAGTCCAACTTCGATGGTCTCTATCTTTTGATATACAACTCCAAAAATAGTGAAACCACCTATCAAATTGAAGCTCTCGCTGTTAGCTTTCCAACCATACCTTTTTTGAAAATTTTGAATATCTGAGTAGAAAGATATCAATTTTTTAATAAAAGAAGTATATACCGATGGAGATCATCCATGTGGAGCGAGGTCGCCTTTTTTGCTTGCATGTAGAGGTCGTCTTTTGAAAAGACGACCTCCAATTAAAACTACATTATTTTTATAAATAGTTTCAAACTTACAATATTTTAATAATAAGTTTTAAAAAATGTAATATTATTAAAAAACAGCCATTTCAGATGCATTATGTATAGATTTAATTATTATAATTTGATGTTTGGCTCATTAACTATTAAATTTCATTGTCAATAAAATAACTATATTCATTTCGATAGTATTTATTATTTATAATTATTATAACCTACAAACTATTATAATTATTGACTATAATAATCTACTAACGTCTTAAATAACTTTAAAGAGTTTATGTGATAGTTTGTTTAAAGAAATTTTTAAATAAGTATTTCAAAATGATTTTGAGAGAAAAATGTTTTTAATTATAATAAAATGAAATAGAGGCTTAGTTATATATTAAATGTTGGCTGAGTTGGAAATATTCTCAAATGTTGTTGAGTGGATTATTTTGTAGATTAAGGCTGCGTTTGGGATTGCAGCAGCTTTTAAAATAATTGCTTACAACTTTGCTTTTAAAAAAATCAGCTGTTGGATGAATCAAATTAGTGTTTGATAAATTTTAATTGTAGACTTAAATAAGTTATTACCGTGTTTGGTAAATAAGTATTAAATTTTTGTAATTTAACTATAATCACTAAAATAGACATATTCTAAAAAATTGTATAAATTTTTTTAAGAAAAAAATAGTAAAGTATTATTTTTTTAAAAATATTTGCATTTGATTTATTAATTTAAAAATTATAAAATAAGATTTGGGGGTGGGAAATAGATAGTAGATATAAAATAATTTTTAATTTTGGAAAGATTTGAAAATTTGTTAAAAAAGTGATTGTTGGAGAATAACAGCTTTTGAAAGCTGTGCAAAATGCAAAATTAATTTTAACGAATTATAAAATAATTTGTTTTACGAAACACAAAAAACGGTTAAGATTTATTTTTAATCACTTTTACGAGTCTAAGTTGAATTAGTAAGTGGGTTGGGAGGTTTAAGAATCCAAGAAAAAGGATGCACAAATTTCAGTGCACTGAAGTTAGAAAACATTGCAATTACAGCTTACCTTTTAGTCACTAAATCTGGTTCAATTATATTCATATTGAATTATAAACAATTATAGTATACTATTTAAATGAGTTAAAATTTAAAATAATTTTTTTTATCAATATTATATTCATGTTAGTTATAATTCTGTTAACATTTTATCTATTTTTGACTGTATAATGAAAATGTTGATGTCGAACTCATAGACATGTAAAAATGTCGAAATTTAATACTCTAAATATAGTATTAAGTTTATCGTTTCTAATTAGAGATGTCCATGGGTTGGAGCCGAGTAATGTCTTTTCCTTTTCCGTTGTTCCATTACTTGTTTAATTTTATGGGGGCGGGACGAGTATTTTTCGCAGAAAATTTATGGAGGTTGGATATCCGTGGAGATAATTATTTTATTTTAAATTTTTTATTTGTTAAGTTAATTATTATATATTATATATATATTTAATTTAATAAACTTCAGATGTGATTATTTTTATTTTATCGAGCAATGAAGAGTTGGTTATTGTAATTCAGTTATTTATATATAGGTATTCGGGGCAATTAGAGTGAGAGATTGAACCTAAGACTCATGGTGATTAAGTCGTGTTGTTGTGAGTTTCAACATCTGCTCCATCACTAATTTGTAGATTATGTCACTTGACCTATGTTTAGCCTTTCTAATCTATTTCATTATTGTTGGCATTTTGATACGCAATTTGTAGGGAGAATTTCTAATACATCCGTGGTATGAAAAATTTCCATACCACTGCCTTTAAAAATATGACACGTGACGAAATGATTTAAAAAAAATAATATATTTAATAGTGTGGGTCCCAGTTAAACAACCATTTCGCCACGGGTCATATTTTTAAAGGCAATGGTATGAAAATTTTTCATACCACGGATGTACTAGAAATTCTCCCCAATTTGTAATGCGAGTGCACGTGGTGTTGCATGTCATTTTCTTCTCCCACTGCTCTCTCTTCTACTTCGCGCAAAACAGACCCGAATCCTTCATATACAGACTCATCACTACGACTCTCTATTTTCTTTTCTTTTATTTTCCTCCCCTCTTTAGAATGATCTTTGGATAGCGGGATTCATCTTTGTTCAATCAATTCCTAATGCATTTTGCTTCTCTTTGAAGTCAAATTCATCTACTGAACTTTTCACCATTCGCATTTCGATTGTTTTCTACTTTTCCCCATCTATTGATTCACTTTTGAGATGGGTTTCTTTGATTCAGCATTCTAGTTCATTTTTTTCATCTGGGTGTTTGATTCTTGCAATAAAAACAGGGTCTTTTTTAATTTTGTTTGTCGATGGTGGAGCTTCAACCTTGTGCTGCTGGTTTGGTTAATCCGTCTGCATTATGTGCTGCAATAGACCAAGAATCCAAAGTGGATAATAATGTGAATCTTATTGCTCAAATGGCTGATGAGTTACAGACAGAGAGACAGAGAAGTGCAGAGCTAATGGAGAGAATATCATTTCTTGAAGCTAAATTGTTAGGGGAAAGAGTTGAGGACGATGCCCAACTTGCTGATGGATTAGTAAGATTTCTTTGTTTCCAATTTGGGTTGTTCTTATTTTTTTCACCCATTTCTTTATGTGTTCAATTGCCATTTTCACCTTTCATTTCAGGGCAGTTGTTCAAAGCCAATGCGAAGAAGCTTCAAGAGGCTGAAAAGCAGCAAAGAAGAAACAGACAGCAATCAAAATGAAACAATAATGAAGGATGGAAGTGATGTAAATCTAGAGGATCGATTGGTTAGTTGGATGAGTATGGATGATACACAGTTTGTTCATTATGAAAAGTTGAAGGAATGTGATATTGCTGTAGATTGTGTAGATACAGAAGAAACTGATGATGATGATGGTTATCACGAGGACAGTGAGATTCCTTTTGACATCAAGGATTGGGAAATTAATGGGAATTCAAGAAGTCTCAATGATGTTAAACAAGATATATATCTCAATTCGAATACGGGATATTTGGAGAATCAGTCTGGTGCTGAAAACAAGCCAAGATTTGTAGATGAGGAAACAAAAGCTAAAGAATATGGAAAAAGACAGGAGCCTAAAAGTGAGGTAGAAGAGATAAGTGAAAAGAATGAAACAAAAAAACCAAACATCCTTGCATCTGGAAATGAAGTTTATAATGTCGGATTTCGAAATGTATCACTGCAAAGAAAGCCTCAAAAGTTGGCTTTCTGTCCTAAAGAAGTAAAGGGAATTATTGAATCAGAAGTTTTGCTGCAGAAAAATGCTCATTCTCATACCATGAGGAAAATAGTTGTGTTTTCATGTCTTGGCATAAGGCACGGTTGTGAGGAGATGTACGAGTTAGACTTCAATCACTTCAGTATTCTAAGGAAAGGAGAGCCATTCATTTCTCCACAAAATCCTGGGGTAAGCAGCTCAAGATTTGTTAATGTATGTTTTGTAAATATATTGTGTTTCGCTTCCGCCTCATTACGACGTTAACTTGTGTCCTAAAGGACTTCTTGCTCACATGGAGTTTGATTTGGACATCAAAGAATGCTCACATGCTCCATAGTCAGCTATAATTTGACTTTTCATTTGCTTTGTGACAGACATGTAAATGATTTCATTTTTGTAGGTTAATAAAGTCAGTTATTCTTCTTTGATTCTGTCAATTGTTGGTCAATGTACTTTGTTTGTTATTAGGAGCATGTCTTGTATGAGAATCCTGGTGTGAGGAGGAAGATTTTCTACCCCAATAGGAATCACCCAACATTATGTCCTGTTCATATACTTGAGGAAGAGAAAGCTATGCGACCATTGGATACTAACTGTCCTTCTTGCTTATTTCTCTGCATAAAGTATGGTGGCAGGACAAGGAATCTTCCGCAGAACGAGTAAGACGACCATTTTGCGAGAAGAGCACGCGTCGTTATTTGAATTTAATGTTCCTCATTGACGTGAATTAACTTGAGAAAAAGTGTGTTCATAGTTATTGACTAACTAGAAATTTTTGTCACTGATTATGTCTAGGTATGTGAGGCAGCGAATGGGAAGAAACAAACTCAAGTCTTTTGGGCCACTCATGTGCAGGATGGTTATGCTGGCTAATATTCGCAGTGGGAGTTTTTTCTTCAAAGCCTTGGGCATTACCCTTCTCTTCATGGCTGGTTTTCCAGACGACCTAGTCCGCAAAGAAACCAAATACCGTAATCTCGACTTGCTTCAGAAATACTACAGGTATTACTAATGCAAATTGAAGTAGCATAGCAGGAAAAAGAACAAAGAAGCATTTTGAAGTATTACAACTCAAGATCCTTGTCTGTCATTAATAATAAAGCTCCTCTGGCTAACTTGAACTATTTTCCAAGAAAGATTGCTAGTTACATTTTATAACTACAATGCTGCACTTCAGCAATAAACTTTCCTTTGCAGGACAGACAAAGATACCGAAGGCGAGGAGTTATTTGTAGCACGCTCGACGACCGACAATATTGTAAGATCATACCCCTAAACTCAGAATCTCTGATTTACAATTGGCATCATGAATTTGAGACCTTGACACAATTGGTTCAACACAGGATGACAAATCTGTTCACGAGCAGCATGTTAGAAGAACTATTTCAACAAAATCAAGGGGGAAAAAACAAACAAGCACAAACGAACAGCCTGGCTCTTCAGATAAAACAGCACCCCATCACTTATCATCTTCAACAAAATTTGGATTAGTAGGGTATACTTCAATCCAAACTCGTGCTGTGTTAGAATTTCAGTCACTGCCATCTCCATCTCAGACACCAGTTGATCGTAACCATTCAATTCCAAATCCAATGGTTGCAAGTTCTTGTACTGTGGCCTCCTACCAAAACCAGAACTCAGTTAATTATTTCCCACCATATGCATTCGTTCCTCTGATGTATTGGCCTCCTCCAAATTCATTCAATCCAGGAATTTACCCTTCTTCAGCTTATACTTATCATTCTTTTCCATCTAGTGGAAATTATATCTCCTTCCAATCTCAGCCTTATTGCAGCTTTCCTTTCTTGCCATTGCCAAAAGCTATGGAAGAAAATGCAAAGAATGAGGATACCTCAGAAGAAACTGATAGTTACTCTGACAGTAATTCAAGCAGTAAAGAGTAAGACATAACTACAAGAAGCAACGGTAACCCAGTCTCCTTTATCAATATACTGCTTTATTTTGAGGTCCCACATCAGTTATTTCCTTGCTTTTGTCTCTCTTTCAAAGTGGGGTAAGCTGTTGAGTGTTGACTGAGTAACCACTCTTTGTTTTTGTAATATTCATCCATTCATCTTAATGAAAATGATGGCCAAATTTATTTGTAGCATCTTCATAATGAACTTATCACTCATCTTTAAGTTCTTGTTTAAATCAAGATGAAAAAGTATCAATTTCAGGTGTTGTTTTACCATCTTGCAATTGATTTTCTAAATGAGAAGGCAACCTAGTCTCGTACTCATAAGATGAGCAGCTTAAAGTTGTGAACATTTTAATATTCATTTTGCTACATTAGTCAGACGTTGTTCAACGATAGTTGACATGTACTCCCTATTTTGAAATCAGAGATAGAGATTTGCTACAAGTCAGACGTTGTTCAACGATGATTGACATGTATCCCATTTCTTGTACTCCTCCCATTAAGATCGAAGGTTCAAATCTTCGTACCCCAATTGTTATATTCCCATCTCATTTGTTGTACTCCTATTGAGATCGAAAGAAAAGTCCCTGCAAAAGGGGTCCCAAAAATTCAATTATTATATTGCAAAATACTATGACAAAGTGCATTTACTTTTCCCATCTGTTTGTTTGTCTTCTTTTTACATGAACAAATCTTTCATTCCATTCTCCTTCCAATATGTAAAGTGTTTTTAACCATATAATTGCATCTCATTCAATATGATTATATTTGTGCAAAGCCTGAATCTTTTGCCATTGTGCAGCTTTTATTACGACAAGAAGATAATTTAAGTACATTCCCATGGATCCTGAATAACCAGCATCAATATGGTTCATGCATCACCATACACCATCCCTCCACCATCCATACATTCAAACACAACATCCATCCACACATTCCCCTTTACAGACATCAAGCTCACAATAAGCACAACTTAGCCTAGCATAACCCTATAGAGTAAGCAGAAGCAGAATGGATCAAAACACACCCACTTTAGTTAACCTAACAACAGATGGATAAACCACAATCTTATTCAACCAAAACTCACTCCCATCTCCCTTAACCAGAGAAGAGAGAGACATGGATCTTGAGCAAGCCTTGATTCTACTTTTAGCCCATAATTCAGTGCAGTTTGTTGGCAACATTGCACTGCTTCCTGATCTCACCCTTTGTGCCAGTGAGAGGGTTGTTCTCAGAAAGGATGGTAATGGCTCTTGAGAATTCCTTGAAGAAATAGTCTTGTTTTTTGGCCATTTTCTTCACGTATGGCTTTGTTCTCTTGTCTGTGGCCAGTTGGTGATCCACTATCAGCAACCCTTTGTTGTCAAGTATGTTTCTGTAGTAGTTGTTGTCCAAAATCATCGGTGTACCGCGGTCGTTCCGCACGTATTGTACAGCCTTTGGGTCTGGGATCTCATCAGGACACTTGTACAACATGTGCTCTACATGACCAGGGTTCAGCGCAGGGTCTACCTGAGGGTACAGCCGGTGCACCAGCTTCACACAGTGTGTTCTACCAACACTGTGAGCTCCTGCAGATGTAATGGATTCAGATCTGGTGAGTTTCCTCCAATTCAAAATATTTGTAAGATCAGAGATCTACATGGAACTTCAACAAGTCAAGTACTCAGAAAGAAACATTGTAAATCTGCAAGACTCATGACTGAAAAGCGACTAAAAGCATAAGCTGTTTGGCTACTGTACATCTTTAATCTATGTGGGCTAGAAAGATAGCACAAATTCCAACAAGTGATTATCCATATACTAATTAGGACAAAACCTCATACTTTGATACTATGCTAACTCAACAACAAAAGGGTAAGCAGAGTTAAGGTATGTTTAATCTTAGGGGACAAGGAACATTTACCTAGTAAAGCAACCAGTCCAGGGGTGTCAATACCCATGGCTGCAAATCTATCAAGGACAACAGACATGCTCTCATTGTGGTCTGGAAGGTACTCTTCCAGTATCTCAGCTCTGCTTCTCCTTCCATCTCTTCTGCCAGTCTTAAGTGGGATGTAAGGTCCTCCAAGCTGCAAGAAAGAAAGATCCAAGTTAAGGAATCTTCTTCAGTAATTTTGGGCAAAAGCAAAACAGAGAAAGACATATAATACTTACAGAAACAATGCCCTCTCTGGCGGACAAAACAAGGATATCAGCACAGGACACAACTCCAGGACACTCCCTCTCCAGTGCCTCTTTTATGGTCTCAATGTACCTAAAGTTCCTAAGTCCAAAGCTCCTGTCTGTTTCCTTCTCAGACAGGCTCCTTCTAGTTGAATCCAGCAGCAGAGAAGCATCACAAGACTAAAAACAATCAGTGGGTTAGTAAAAAACTGCAGCAGGAATTTGAAAATCCATGGAAGAAGATGTGGAAAGAGATTATTAGATTTTACTTGAACAGCACAGTCATGGAAGATGTTTCTGAGCCAAGAGAATGCAGTGTTCTTGTGGCGTTTGTAGAGAAGCCTGACTTGTTCTTTGATGATATCTTCAGCTTGGGGACATGTATCTTTGTAAAAGTTCATAAGAAGACCATTGTTGTCTTCCTCATCCTCCTGTGCAGAAGAAGCATGCCTGAAAGAAGCAGCCAAAAAGGAAAGGAAGATGAAGAAAAGCAGTGTTTTTGAACCCATTTCTCTTTGTGGTTCTGTCAACACTGTCCACTGAACTTGCTTTCAGCTCACTTGGCTACTTCTTAAATAATGGAGAAAGAGAAAGATAGAGATAATCAGACTGTTCATTCATACTTTTATCTCTAATTCGATACAAACAAAACTGTTGATTTTGGCTAAATCATATAAAATAGCTGAGCTCATTTGTTTACAAAAGTATTCATATTTTTCAAAAGTTTCGTATTATCTTTTATTTTTTTAATATCATCTCAGAGTAAAAATCTATTAAAATATTGGAATCTTTTATTTTTTTAATATCTTATTAAAATATTGGATAAAAAACTGGACGTGATAGGGATGCTTTCAAATTTAATTGAGACAAACATTTTAAATATCTTACACCATTTCAAGTCACTATCACGTAGCATTTTCGTATAACATTTTAACAAATTTTTATTTAGGGTAGTTTTGAAATATTTATAAAAACTTCAAGAATATTAATTTTTGTAAATTTTTTTATTTTATTTTAAGAAATGATCAAATTTAATAGTTTTCAACTACCTCTCTTTGGGGTAAAAATTAATTTATACATTTAAACTTTAGAGGTATTAATTAAAACTCTAAAGTAATGATGATATCAATTTAAACGTTTAACTTTCATAAGTGTATTAATTTACACCCTCTCTTAAAAAAAATATTAGCTTTTACATGTGTGTAGATTTATACTTTATCAATTAAACCCCTAGATTTTCATATAATTGATTCACTTAAGAAAGTTTAGGGGTTTAATTGCTAAAATTATAAGTCTCTACGTGTTTAAATTAACGTTTTCAAAATAAAATTATAACAAAATGTGTAAATTGATACCAAAGTCTAGAGTTTAAATTGATACAATTAGTTTAGGATTTTAATTTTTTTTTTGCAAAATTATTTAATAATCTGGAGTGGAAAAATTAAACCCTAATTTCTTAATGAATAACACAACTTTATGTCACTAGAACTAGATTCGACAAAAATAAAATAAATTAATAATAATAATAATATGTTTTTTTTTAATCACATAATAATAATAATATTAGGTTGATCATTAGGTGAAATTTGATATGGGTTTATTGAATAATTTGGGGGGTTTGCATGCAATTTGAGTTGTCTTTCAATGGTGCTGTTCTTCATTTACTTCTCTGACAGACGTCTAGGATTTTAGCATTTCTTTTTTTTTTATAACCTTTTGGTCTTTTTCACGAAATTTGATGAAACTTGAAGGATGAATCAGCAAAAACTGCCGCATCCATTTATTGTAGATGCATTAATTCATCGGTAAGATCGGATATTTTCCTATCCACGCCACGTGTCCATTTCTATTAATAGAATTTTTTTAATATATCCTATGAATATTGATAAAATATTGGAATTATTACCGAAAACAAATGTTATTAATAAAAACATAAACATTTATAATTTATTTAAAAAGTGATAAATGATTTTTAAAATTTCGTTTTCATAATATTGGTTTGCGATTATATTTTTCATCAGCATCTCTAAGAAAAACAGCTTTAAATCTTTTTATTTTTTCTCTTTAGAAAAAAGAAATCCTGATATGAGTATAAAAGAAAAGTAATATCATTAATCATACTTGCCAACTTGTGACGGCCAACGCTACTACTTTATTCCAACTTTTTATCTCAACTTTTTGAGTTATTACGAAGGATAATCCTTTTTCAAACTTTTTTATCAACATTAACGTCATTTTTTGTCACTATCAATTTTAACATTTTTAGGTGCAATCTTGGTCAGGATCGAACACCGAGATTTTCATTTAAAAACAAAAAAAAATTATAGATTAGAAGAAAAAAAATCTCAGATCCCAAGCCAGATGGGGGAGAATTGTACGACTGACCCCCTATTTTAACTCATTTGTCAAATTGACCCAGATCTGAAAAATAAGTCAAATTGACCTCGACTGACATCGTCAATTTTTTTTTAATATTATTTTCTAGTTCTAGCTGCGGGCGCAGGTTGATCTCGCTCTAGCTCGGGCGCGGGCTGGTCTCGAATCTGAAAAAAACTTCAAGATCTTAAAATTTTCAGATCTTAAATGAAGCTAGAGCTAAAGCTAGAGCGAGACCAGCACGCAGCTATAGCAAGACCAGCCCGCGCCCGAGCTAGAGCGAGATCAGCCCGCGCCCGCAACTAGAGCTAGAAAATAATATTAAAAAAAAACTGATGATGTCAGCAGAAGGTCAGTTTGCCTTTTTTTTTCAGATCCGGGTCATTTTGACAATCCGCTTGAAATAACAGTTTAACAGTACAATTCTCCAGATGTATTATAACTCAGTTTTTTTTTTTTTTAATTGACAAAAAATTATAGAAAATAATTGAAAAAAAACGTATAGATCTTGTTGCAATCTTAAGATTTTTTCTCTTCGTATATTTTGAAAATTTCTTAACAAATAAGTCGGATCAAACGTCATAATAGGATAATTTGTAAACATATGCGAAAACTTAGAATAAATTATAAAAAAAACGTTAAGAAATAATGCTGAATTAATTTATCTTTTAAAAGTGCAACTTCAAAGTTTATCTAAAACTCATATACACCATGAAAATTCTCATTGTTCTTTTGGAAGAATATTTTATAATGAAAAACATATGACATTACTTATTGATGGTACTTTGAAAGATACCAAAATGTTTTCGACATTATTTTAAGAAATATTTGTCTATAAATTTGTCGATTTGAAAATTCTATTTCATATGTAGTGAGTTTGAATTGACCTTATTAGCTAGAAGGTACGCTATATATTGATATTGCAACGAAAGTCCCTTGTTTTTTAGTATTTTTCTAAAACTCATAAAGGAAAGAAGGTCGGCCGTTATGGCCAATTGATTCCCTCCAGTCCGTTCCCGGGTTGGGATAGGAGAACATCCGGACTAACAAGCGAGAAACGTCAACGAAAAAAAAAATTGCAATCCTGGCCAATCTTGGGATAGTAATTGCAATTTTTTTTTAATTTTTTTTTTTAAGAAAAATCGACCAAAAAAAAATGAAAAAAAAAAATCTCAGTGCTCGGCCAGGATTGCACCGAAAAATGCTAAAATGATTGATAGCGGCAAAAAAACGATGTTGGTGTTGATAAATTGTTTGGTAAGAAGTTATTCTTGATAATAACCCACCTTTTGACCTCTTACTTTTCCTTTTAAGATTTGGAGTTCCAATAAACTCGTATATTATTAAAGATATGGAAATGTGGAGGGTCAATTTTTTTAGAACGTGTTTTGAGGTACTAACTTAGAATTGGGTGAATTCTGTTAATAGTCGACCAACTGTTATGAATTAGGTGAACTCTGTTAATAGTCGACCAACTGTTATAATCTATAATGAATAAAATAAATACACTGATTCCAATAATATTTATTATTTATATACTATTTTAACCTATTCCTCAAACAACTTTTAGTGTTTTATTTAGTTTATGTTGGAATTTTTAAAGGTGTAATTTAATCTATTGTAATATTAAAACAAAATTATTGGTCTTTTAGTGTTTTATTTAGTTTATGTTGGAATTTTGAAAGGTGTAATTTAATCTATTGTAATATTAAAACAAAATTATTGGTTTATATGTATATGCATAAAGGAAGTATGGAGCAAGCCATATAAAATAAATTTACGTCATTTGTTTTTTTCAATACAACTAGCATGTAGAAATTTAAATCTTTGACCTAAAATAATGAGTACTGAGTACGTGTTATTTGAAAAATGAGTTTTCATGATTATTTGAAATATATCGACTTAAAATCCATATTGAAAAGTCATCATCAAATCTTCAACGTAAAAATAAAGAGTATATGTCAATTATCGTTTACTCACTAAGTAAACAATTTCATAATTTGTATAAACACTTGAAAAACTTCAAGTACTGAATTAAAATTCATATTATACAAACCATCATGAAGCCTTGAATTAAAATTCACATTATATAAACCATCATCAATAAGCCTTCAACATAAAAATATAGAGTAGTACATGTTATGCAATTACATATATAGTAAGGATAATAAATCTCATCTACTTAAATCTCTATAAAAAGAGAAATATATCAAATACAATCACACAATAATATAATATCTCAACACCCTCTCTCACAGTAATAGTCGTCTCCCCTCACTTCACCACCGAACTTTCGGTGTCACTGTCGAACGTCAAAACTCTCCGTCAAACTGCACTCTTGGAGAAGACCCATCATCGAACTCTCGATAATGGTTGGGGTATCCTCGTTTCACTACCAAACTCTCGGTAATGATTGGGGTATCCTCGTTTCACTACCAAACTCTTGGTAAATATATTTTTTTTTCCAAAGATTTCACGCCACTACCTCTCAAAATCAGGGTCAAATCTCAACACCAAGAAATGATCACCTCTGATCTCTTCTCGCCATCACACTCTGCCTCAAAACTCTTTGGAACCGATCAATCACACTTCGAAAAATTTGAAAATCAAAGTCTCAAATAAATAAAAAAAAATTGAAATTTCAAATAAATGAAAAATAAATTAGTGTTCACATCACTGTTCATCCATTCTTCACCGAAAAAAACTTTCGTCTTCTTCTTCACGCCTACAACCAAAATCGGGTTCTTCTTCTTCACACCTAATGCCAACGATTGGAAACAACTCCAAAGAAATTGAAAAATACGATCTCCTTCATATCGTCGCTCCAGTAACGCCCGCCGCCGCGCACATCCTCCTCACGTCGCCTCTTCACGATCTCACACCACATGAATCTCTTTCTATTTTCTTATTTAATGATCATAAATACAATTTTTATATATATATATATATATATAAAAGAAAAATAAATTTCTATCTCCTTAAATATATCAAATACAATTGCACAATAATATAATATCTCAACATATATATTCACTAAGTAATTTTTTTTTTTTTTTTGAGTATATTGGAGGTGAGGAAATTTGAACCACAGACCTCTTAGTCGTTAACACATATATCCGCTGAGTCATGCTCACTTTTACAGGTAAAATATATTCATAATTGTTAGAAGGGTTGAAAAATGAATTTTCATGCCAAAGCGAGCATAGCTCAGCTGACATATGTATGAGTTGACGACCACGAAGTCTGTGGTTCGAATCCCTCCACCCCAATGTACTAAAAAAAAAGAAAGAAAAAAAAGAAGAAAAATGAATTTTCATCATTATTTGGAATGTACTGAATTAAAATCCACAGTGGGGAGGCCACCATCATCTCCTGTCACTTTCAAGTTTCAACCCAATAAATTCAATAATCCTTTAATTTTCATTATTGGTGATATGTTGGGGCTAATTTATCAAAGAATTAATTATTAAGCTTTGAAAAAAAAAACAAAGTTTTGCATAATATAACAACATAATTCAAATTTGATTCAAAGAATATATTGTTTTGGAAATAAAATTTGCAGAAAGCGACTAAATTATATATGCTAAGAAATCATTACATGTGGATGTGCCCTCACTCATTTTTTTAATTTTATGTCATGAAAGCTATATGTTGTCACATGGTTGGATGTCCGGTACTAAAATATTAGCTTTAAATACTAATTTGATTTACATACTTTATAATTTATTTTATTTTAATTATTTTAGTTTAAATTTAGTCGTTCTATTTTCAAATTTTAAAATTACTCTATACGATTTGATGGTTATAAATTTTAAAAACATATTATCATTATATATATATATATTTTTGTTAATAAAAAATATTATACTTTTATGAGAAAAATTAACTTCAAAATAACAATAAATAATTAATTTTAAACTTTATTAAATGCACATAATTAAATTTGTACATTTGAAAGTAGATGGTATAAACTTAAAACTCAAAGTATGTTGATCAAAAATTATTTTAAAATAAATTTTATGCATATTTATTCTTTACTTCTTTTTTTAATTTAATGTGACGGTGTAGATTCAAACATATAATTTTAAGAATAATTGTAGAATAATTTAATAAATTGATTTCATCTATGCTATTAATATTAATATATCATATTAGTTTGTGCAAAAAATAATTAGTCTCTATCAACCTTCTTTTTATAAATTTTGAAAACATTTACACATCTTGACTTCTCTCTAATGAAAAATATTATTATTATTTTGTAAAATTAGATAAAAATCAACTACAAATTAAGAGTGAAAATTAACTTTAAGAGTTATTGAACATACCTAAATTAAAATAGAATAAACAATAAATTATAGGTATTAAAATGATATTTGGTTAAATTATAAATTTCATCCCTATAATTTATAGAAAGAAATTAGATCTTTGTTGTTATGGTTTGATAAAATCTTATAAATTTTAAAAAATAAAAAATAAAAAATGATATCTATCTAATATATTATTATTTTACAAGCTATTCTCATTTTCCTTCCCGGTGGAGCGAAGCCAGGTTTCTTTTGGAATCGCCGCAAACGACGGAGCTCACGGCTTTTCAATCAACTACTACTGATACTGACACAAGTACTAATTAAATAAATATATATTTATTATTATTATTATTTCTAAAAAAGACTACTGTTTTTAGTTTTTATATTATGGTTTGATTTAAAATGAAGAAAAAAAAAATTAGGAAATTGATCGTCGGATGGCCACCGACAGACGCTGTACACGAGGCGGATCCCACCACCATCACCACTCGTTTCGACGTTTTGTTCACGGTGGCGAATAAGTCAAAGTTCGATGACTGTAGCGTTACTCCAACTCAAGATACTTCCTTCTCCCTCTACCAATTTTAAAATGGTGATTTTATCCAGTGTTGAAATTAATCTCGAAACATATTTTTATTTCTTCAAAATCAATTTAATATTTAGTATTAATTTCTTTTAATACAATATAAAAGTGAGGGCGAATCACAGATCTTTTGACCGTCAACACAAATTTTATATCAATTGAGTTACCCTCACTTTAATTTTCAATATAATTTAAAACATGTCCGACCTAATGTAGGAAGATTCCTGACTTAAGTTAACCTCCAAACGGTCAGCCCATGAAAAAAGTGGAGCTTGACCCAACGACCGTTCGAGCCACCCCGTGAGGGAGATGGGTTGTTGTCGTGCGAAGGGAAGGGCCACCTCTTGGTGGTCCAAGTGAGTATTAAGAGCAACGGGAACCCATACATCTCCACAATGGTATGGTATTGTCCACTTTGGGCCTAAACCCTCATGACTTTGCTTTTGGTTTCACCCAAAAAGCCTCGTACCAATTGGAGATAATTGTCACTCATTATATACTCATGATCTTTCCCTTTTCTAGCCAATGTGGGATATTGTTTGTATCTTAACAGTGAGGAATAAGGGTCGGCTGTTTGGGCGGCCCACACGTCAGAAAATGTAGCTCGATAGAGGCTTACGCACGTCATGGATAGTCAATCGTGGTTCTAAGTCGTTATACCTCGAGAAAGGTTGATTGCCTTAATGAAAGTCAATCAATCAGACCATTAGAAGATCAACCGTTGATCTCCTTAACGGATGAAGCGGGCCCAACTCATCATCGCCCATGGTGAGGGAAAAAGTATAACGACTCGAAATAATCATTGGGTGATTAATTACCTGGCAGGGAGAGTGACTGACGGTTACGAAAGGACGAATATATAAATAAGGTATTGTATTCTTTCTGGGGATATACTAAAAAAGATTTACTAAATTACTCTGATTAGAATATTACTGACTTGAGCATCAGAATAAACGTGGTCTAACCACCTCGGGTTCACTCATTCTTGTTTTCAGGGCATTCACAAAGGTTTCACACGAGACAAATAAATTTACGGTTGTTAATTTCTGGGAACAACACCTATTAATGCTAGGAGATGCCACATATCAACACATGGATGCTTCGTAACCACTTTTTACCTTATATTGACCAAAATTTATCAAAATGTCACACTCATTCGTCCCTTCCTCTTGATGAAGTAATTTGGTAGTCCCAATACTATCTGCACATCTTCATGACAGAGAAATTGATATAGTTTATTCACATCCCACTACAAAGAAGCTGTAATAAACTCTTAGGCAAGATATCCTGGTCCCTTGGACTCGGAGAGATGACTCGGATACTGGCTTTCGGAGCCAAGGATCCTTAAACACCTAAATGGAACCGCCTATCCCATTTCACTTTTGAAGTCATTTTTTTCAGAACATCACGACCCCAAATGAAACTTTTCAAAAAATAGAAGTTAGTTGTCATTGTCTGTTACGATGTAATCGAATAATAAAGGACAAAAGCGCAAAAGATTTACATGGTTCACTAACGTCGTGTTAGCTACGTCCACGGACAGAAAGGGAGAGAACAATTGCATTACGAATAAGAGAAAATTACAACAATGACAGTCTCGAGGCGGCTGAAGTCATTAGAATGTTTATATACGACACCCTTCCAATAATCTAATACAAAATGGGCCAAAGTCCAAAACGAATAGTAACAAATTCAAGGCAACA
Source organism: Herpetospermum pedunculosum (assembly GCA_028017165.1). NCBI lineage: Eukaryota > Viridiplantae > Streptophyta > Magnoliopsida > Cucurbitales > Cucurbitaceae > Herpetospermum > Herpetospermum pedunculosum. Next base: position 64,552,784 of record CM051528.1, read on the forward strand.
ATAATGACAGACAACGGCTGAAGTCAATAGAAGGTTATATATAACGACACCCTTCTAATGACCTCATACAAAATATGTCAAAACCCAAAACGAATAGTAACAAATTCAAAACATTCTAACATTGTCGATGACGCATGTAACTGGTCTCAATTTGGAAAATATCGGTCTTTCAAATTCTTAAAGAGAGTTAACTGTAGATACTGCATGACTCGCCAAACTTATTTTGTTACCAAAGATTGATTAAAGTGTTATAAATCTAAATTAATTAAAGTGTTCAATAGGTATAAAATTGTTACTTTAAAAAAATAATAATAATAATAATAATTACCCGTGTACATTAAATAACACCCGTTTTTTTTTTTAATTAATTTAATTTGTACTAAAAAAGAATAGATTTGAGCAATTTAATGGGCCGAAAAGGCATGTTGTAACCTCAAGCCTGTAGGGCACATCTAAGCCCAAGTAGTAGACTGGCCGATTACTTTCGCCGACAACTTAACGGCGGCGCGGGCAATGGCAACAGAAGTTTAAGACGGACCAGGGTGGCGCGGGAAAATCAGTGGTTGTGAATCCTTCAATGGCGAGTTCAACATTTTGACAATAGTGGAATATCTGCCTTCCAATTCCAGCTTCTATTTTGTTGCCGTCCTCGGCTTTTTTCACCACTTCAAGTTCCGATTGCCGGAGAGGGATTATCAAAGTTCCAGAGTTGGGAGCAAAATACAAACTGCGAAGGTTTGCACAAGTTGTATTAGCATAGAACTTCGTGTTCTTTGGTTCCTGTATCCTCTGCTCTCCCTGGCGAAGCATTGGACTTTGTTGATAACTAGGTTGGGTTTTTCTCCGACTTACATTTCCTATTTGTTATATTTGAACGAAATTAGGGTTGATAACGTGTATATGGGTGTATTTAGAGCTCTACTCAGTTGGATTTCTCTTCATTTTGTTTTCCTTGCAGATATTAGGACATTTCATGAACTGGGTTTTCAGCATTCTATGATTTTTAGCTTCATTTTTCTGAGGAGAAGTTGTGTTTTTAGCCGAGGTTTCCATACGGGTAAGAAGCTCTTAAGTCCAAGCACTGAGGATATCATTTGTAAAGCAATTTGTGTTAATTTAAAACAGAGAAGATGGAAATTCTTAGAGCAAGTATCACCAAGTCTCACGAATTCGTTGGTCTGTCGTGTTGTACGCGAGTTTCGCACCTCTCCACAGTTAGCTTTAGAATTCTACAACTGGGTTGAGACAAGAGACAACTTTTCACACTCACTAGAATCATGTTGTACCTTAGTTCATGTGTTAGTCAATTCCAGAAATTTTCATGATGCGTTGTCTATCATGGAGAAGTTAATCCTTAAAAATGGTAAGTCGCCATTGGAGGTTCTGGGAGGGTTGATTGATAGCTATGAAATTTGTAATTCAAATCCGGCTGTCTTTGATTCACTGGTGAGGATTTGTACCCAGTTAGGAACTGTGGAAGGTGCATATGAAGTAATAAAAAAGTTGAGAATGGAAGGTTTTTGGGTTACAATTCATGCTTGGAATAACTTCTTGAATCAGCTTTTAAAGTTGGATGAGACTGATAAGTTTTGGAACATGTATAAGGAAATGGTTGCCAGTGGTTACAGTGAAAATGTGAATACTTTTAATTTGATTATTTATGCTTTTTGCAAGGAATGTAAATTACTAGAAGCAATTTCTGTAGTTTATTTGATGCTGAAGATTGAAATTTGGCCTAATGTCGTTACTTTTAATATGATCATTGATAAAGCAAGTAAAATGGGTGATATGGATCTTGCTCTAAAGCTTGCAAGGAATACTGGGGTAATTTCAGGAGGCAGTGTATTGCCTAATATAGTTACATATAATTGTATCTTAAATGGGTTTTGCAAGATGGGGAAGTTAAAGTCTGCAGAAAATGTTCTTAGTGAAATGATTAAGCTGGGAGTAGATTTCACCGTGAGAACATATGCCACTTTGATAGAAGGGTATGCAAGAAAAGGGGGTTTGGATGTGGCATTTAGGCTGTGTGATGAAATGGTTGAAATGGGCTTGATTCCAGACGCTGCTGTATATAACTCCATCATCTACTGGCTTTACATGGAAGGAGAATTAGAAGAAGCTTCTTTTTTATTATTTGATATGATTAATAGGCATATCCTCCCTGATCAGTTTACCTTCTCAATCCTTACAAAGGGGCTCTGTATAAATGGACATTTCAATAAAGCACTGAGAATTCACGACCACGTTCTTGAAAGAAACCTTGTAGACGATGCTTTTACTCATAACATTCTCATCAACTACATGTTCCGGAGCCAAAATATGACAGGTGCCAAGCAATTACTGAACAGTATGATTGTTCGTGGTATCAAACCTGACTTAGTTACTTATGGCACTCTGATTGACGGGTGTTGCAAGGAGGGAAAAATGGAAGCTGCAGTTCAGATTTATGATAAAACAGTCAGGGCAGATGGAAAATCCAACTTGGTGGTGTATAATTCTATTTTAGATGGTTTGTGCAAGCAAGGTTCAGTTGATGATGCTAAACTTTTGGTAGAGAAGTTACAGCAAAAGGGTTTCCTTGACACGGTAACCTATAACACATTGCTGAATGGATATTGTGTCAACGGGAAGGTTGAGAAGGCATTTGCATTGTTTATAGAAATGATTAATGTGGGGAATTTGGTGAACATAGTTACTTACAATATAATGATAAATTTTCTATGCAAGATGGGATTTATTCATCAAGCCAAGGAACTGACGAGAGCAATGACTAGCCAGGGGATAGTTCCTGACCTTATAACATACACGACTCTCATCACCAATTTTGTTAAGAGTTGTGCCTCCGAGGATGTAATTGAGTTACATGATTACATGGTGCTTAAGGGAGCAGTTCCTGATAAGCAAACATACCATTCTCTTGTTAGCCCCTGCCTTCAAGAAAATGTTGAAGGGTAGCTAGCAGGAAGGAGATTTGGAGCCTTCAGCGGTGCTATAAAAAACTGTGTTATCAGAGCCACTGGTCCCTTCTCCTTTCCTTTCAGTCAATGTCTAACTTCGCGTAGCTAATGAAAGGGAATACCTTAAAACAAAACCAACGAGAAGCCCTTAGAGCCAGCAAGCAAACCCCCCTTAGCATGGCAATGGCATGATGGGGCATTTATTCTGATTATTGTGTGTGTCATCCATGGTGGATTGTTCAGCAAAGACATCTTACATTCTCAAATGAACAGGAAATTTCACATTTGTTGCTCCAAAACTGTATGATATTACAAATGCAAATCTTTTGCCCCGTGTACATTTTGTGCTTATAATTTTTTGTCGGAGTAGGTAGTTGCCCTGTATTGTTGAATTGATCAAATGCAAAATATTACTTGTAAATTATAATTATAATCTCTTGGGATAATTTTGGCCCTTGTATCATATGACTTAACTCTTTACTTTTTCAAGTACTAAAATTATATTTCGGCTGCTCTTATTCTTTGCTTTGAAGTGTTGGCTCAAGTTGTTTTCTTTATTCAAGGTGGACTGCTATTTTCTTCCAATTTGAAGGATAACTTGTTTCAGCTTCTCCTTCGGCTTTCTCTGCCTTCGAAGTCCCATATCTTATGGTCTAATGTGATTAAAGCCCTTCTGTCGGAATTATGGTTGGAGAGGAACTCAAAGGATATTTGAAAACGAACATCTTCCTTGGTTGGAGCGCTTTGATTCTGCACGATTGAAAGTCTTTTTGGTGTTCTCTTTTCAAATCTCTTGCAGCCTTTTCTCTACAAGATATTTATTTGCATTGAGATGTATTTATCTCTCCTTAGTAATTTTCCTTTTTATCTATTTTCACTCTCTTGAGCATAGAAATGAAAAGTTTTTGATAATTCTTCCCTAGTTTTATGCTATGTTGAGAGTTTTATTATTTATAATTACAGGATTAGAAAAGAGGTTGGTAAGATTTTCCTTTAGTAGAGAATATTCGCATGAACTTCAAAAAATAGTTGAAAACTCAAAAACCTGTATCCACATTTAGTCCACCATGACAGATAGAATGATGGACCCACCATTACTGAATGAATCAGTAACTTGCCTCTGGCAATCTCAACTGTCGAAATCGTTATCCCTAATCCTCATCCTCTCTCAGTTTTCTACTCCACTCATTTCTCACTCCTTTCCTGCGAACCAGAACCCCCATTGCCAATGAATGAAGATAAGACTTTACCCTAAGAATAACCCGAACCCTTCTTTGCAGCCCCTCTTCTCCGCCAAGTTAGAGCTCAGCTCCCTCCTCGGCTGCTGCTAAACCATGTCTTGTTCAAATCTGACTATGTTGATGTCTTCAAAACCAACCGTCTCTGATGCATCCTCCCTTTCTTTCAGCTCTTTTCTGAGCCCTTTTCAGCTCCCTTCACAAAGCTACCCTGCCCGATCATTGTCAGTTTCGCCGATTCATTGCAGTCTTCGGGATCTCCGAGACCGTATCGAGTCGGTGAAGAACACCCAAAAGATCACTGAAGCTATGAAGCTTGTTGCTGCTGCCAAAGTCCGCAGGGCTCAAGAAGCTGTTGTTAATGGAAGACCCTTCTCAGAAGCCTTGGTTGAGGTCCTTTACAACATCAACGAGCAACTTCAAACAGAAGATGTTGATGTTCCTCTAACCAAAGTAAGACCTGTCAAGAAGGTTGCATTAGTAGTTGTCACTGGTGACCGAGGTCTTTGCGGCGGTTTCAACAACAGCATCATAAAGAAAGCTGAAGCCAGGATTTCAGAATTGAAGCAACTGGGTCTTGATTACACTGTCATCAGTGTTGGCAAAAAGGGTAACTCCTATTTCCTTCGCCGGCCTTACATCCCGGTCGATAAGTACTTTGAAGGTGGCACTCTCCCAACTGCCAAAGAAGCTCAAGCTATAGCTGATGATGTTTTCTCACTCTTTGTTAGTGAGGAGGTTGATAAAGTAGAGCTTTTGTACACGAAATTCGTGTCTTTGGTCAAATCTGATCCTATAATTCACACCCTTCTTCCTCTCTCACCCAAGGGAGAGATCTGTGATATAAATGGAATCTGTGTTGATGCTGCAGAAGATGAGTTCTTCAGGTTGACAACAAAGGAAGGGAAGTTGACAGTGGAAAGGGATACGGTGAGGACGAGCACATCGGATTTCTCTCCGATTTTGGAGTTTGAGCAAGACCCAGTTCAGATCTTGGATGCTTTGTTGCCTCTGTATTTGAACAGTCAGGTTTTGAGGTCACTGCAAGAATCACTTGCTAGTGAGCTTGCAGCTAGAATGAGTGCAATGAGCAATGCTTCTGATAATGCTTCTGAGCTGAAGAGAAATTTGTCGATTGTGTACAACAGACGGCGCCAAGCTAAGATCACTGGAGAAATATTGGAGATTGTTGCTGGTGCTAATGCTTTGACTTAAATGTGTGTTTTTTTTGTGTATATCTCCCATATTTGACCTGCTTTTTCCCTTCCTTCCTCCCTTCCTTACATACAATGGATGTTTCTATATTCATGATATCATTCAATTATGCAATTTTATAGAATATATGCAAATTGTAAGTCTTTCATTCTGCTTCTTCTTCTCTTCGTGGTAAGTTTATATTCACTTGGAACTGTTAACTTTTAAAAGCAATTCCAGACTCTGCTGCTTACGATTTCTGATTGAATCTTTCATAAAAGTTACACTACTTTGTGTTTTAGTCTTTCATTTTTGGTGGGTAGACTTTCGACTTTCATGGTAGTAACAATTTACCCCTAACTTTAGATTGTAACGATTTAGTTCTTGAATTTTATATTTTTAAATTTGTAAGAATTTAGTCTCTATCGTGAAAAATCTCATCTAAATTAAGTGTCAATTCTTAATCTTCGTAGTTTATAAACACATTTGGTCCAAAATCAATTTATCGATCTACATGTATGAGAAATTTTATTAAGTCTTAATATTTTTTTTCACGTTAGAGATTAAATCATTACAAATTTTGAAAACATATGGATTATGGACTAAATTGTACATACTAAAGTTTAGGGACTAACTCGTTACAAATTTGAAAGTACATGGACCAAGGATGTGTTTGAATTGACTACTAAAAAATGTTTTTTAAATTATGCATTTTTTTTAAACATTTTTTTCTAGAAAAGTTTATAATTAAAATACTCTTATGTTTGGTTACATTTTCTTAAGAGTGTTTTTATCTGCAAGTGTGTTTGATTTGCTCTACACTAAAAATATTTATCCTAATGTCAAATTACTATAAATGACAATTATTAATAAACAATATGAATTAATAAGTTTAAATTTGTATTTTAATAATTATGACTGGCGTTTACTATTGTCGATGATCGCCATCGGTGACAGGGTAAGAGTGGTGGTGGTCATCGTTAGTTGTCGGAGGTCGCCGGGTGATTGTCGTCGGAGTTTCGCCATAGGTCGTCGGGGTCAGGAGTCGATTTACCTTAGGCCCAGGGGGCATGACCCCCCTAAAACTATGACAACATACTTAATTTGTATATAATTGGTGGCAAAATTTTTAAAATAATGTCTTGGTTTAGTGGTAAATGTATGGTTTAGTGGTAAAAATAATTTTTTTTTTGTTTGTAAAAGTTAATATCTAAAACTCATTTTCAAATAAATCATTTTGGGTGGTTGTCAAATATCTCAATTTATTCTAAAATGATTTTTTAAAAAAATTAAACACTCAGGAAGCAAACTAAACACACTTTAAATCGTTTTAAACAAAAATTTATAGACTAAATTGTTACTTTCATGAAAGTGTTGTGGGTTTTAACCTCTTTAGAATGATTTGTTGTAATTCCTAGACTTTTTGGGTAAAATGTATCTTGGTTTTGGTATTGTGTTCTTCAAAATGGATTTTATTTTAGAGGACACCATTTGGATTGGTATTTTAGGCAAGTCTAAAAGCAAAGAGCCTAATTAAGTTAATTGCAGTACAGAGATACAATAAACAATGAATAAGATATAATGGTATAGAAGTTTAATACCAAAATATAATACTATAAAAGTGTAGCAAATCGAGGAAGGTTTATATTAAAAAATAATTAAGGTCGAAAGATAAAGATGATGAAAGTTGGACTATGATTCGATAGAACCGTAGCTCAACTTCGACGGAAATATCAAATTGAAGCTATCAGTGTTAGTTTTACAACCATATATTTTTCAAAATTTTTACATAGATTTTTTAAGGCACACGGTTCAAAAGACAATGTGCTGAAGGTCACGTGGATGTACATTGTCTCTTGAAAAGACGATATGTATGCACCAGGAAGAATATCGTCTTTTTAAAAGACGATGTACAACTACGTGTATGCAAATCGTCTTTTGAAAAGACTATCTATACTTATGTTAGAACATCTTTTTTACGATTTTCAATAAAAAAAAATGCAATATTTTTAAAAATAGCTTGAAATATGAAATATTTTTATAATTTTTTTTTAAAATTGGGATATTAAAATAAAAACAGTTAGAATATTAATATCATCTTGATATTTTAAAGTTTTTTTTTTTAACTAATTTATAATTTTAATGTTACTTATAATTCAAGAGTTATTTTTTTAAGGTGCAAACTTGAAATTTTAAAGACTAAACTTATAATTTAACCAATAATAAATTATTAAGATTAAGTTAATGTACTTCTAAATGCTAAATTTTATTAGTAATGTAAACTTTTCTAAAAAAAAAAAATTATCTCTATTAGTTGTCTTTCATAAACATATTCACATTGTGTCTTCTCTTACATGAAAATTATTTAACCAATTTCGATAAAAAAAATTACATAAAACTAAACAAATTTCAAGATTTATTCAAAATACAATGACTAAGATTAAACATTTAAAAATAGAGATGTTCATTCTCTCCACGAGAAATAGCGGAGGAATGTGTAAAATATCCCGGTGAGCTACACGGGACGGGGACGATGAATCAAATGGGGACGAGAACGAACCAGAAAAGTCATCCCGACCTTGCCCCCGGTGGACGTTAAAAGTACATGCATTAAAATGGAACAAAACGAGCCAGAGCAAAATCATATTTTAACAAACTATTAACTATTAAGTTGAAATGTAGTACTCGGTCAAACAAAAGGAACGAAATAAAAGTGTTAATTTTTTAATTTCATCCATAACGGTTTAGAGATTAATCATCGCACTTAGGACTCTCTCAGTCTGTTACTCGTTAATCGTAATCACTGATTAATTACTAATTAATTTATTAGAGAATATTCCTCGAACGTGTCAGATTTGGATTTCATGTGGCAATTTCTGATTGCGCTCTTCCATTGGCAACCAATTAACTCCAAACCCATTTCGCACCGTTGATTGATTCATCCTCTTCTCTTCCACCACAACCAAAAATCACAGACTAACAGACAATAATCTCGTGTTTGATAGCTGCTTCCAATGGCTGTGAGTGTACCCACTTCATTTTTCTGCTGTTTATTGGCGGAACATTTCATGGTGTGTGTTCTAATTTGAAGCTTTCTTCATTTTCTTCATATTGGGCTACTGGGTTCTTGTTATTTTACTCTGTTATTTGTTTAATTGTTGTTTATTAGCGCTATTCTAGAGGGAGATTGATCGGGAGTGCGATCTGAAGCTTGTTTCGAAATTTGGATGGTGGGTTTCTTTTGTTTTTGTGTTTTGAGTTGAACGAAGAAGAAGAAGAAGAAGAACAGTAGGACGTCGAGTTTTCGTTCGTTTGTAATGGAGGTGGCGCTTCAGGCACATGTGTCACGGAGTTGGAGGAGGACGAATTTGAGCGAAGCACAAGCTGGGAGTTTGAAATTTAGACTCTTTCATGGAAATAGAGCGTCGTCTACTTCTTCTACTACACTGGTATTTTTCATTTTTGGTACCATTGTTCTGTGTGTTTTGATTTTTGTGTTTCTTTGGTTATAATGGTGCTTGATTCAAATGAAATCCATTTGGGTTCTGATTTTTCGCTACTCCTTTTCATTCATTCTATCCTTTTACTATCAATTTGGAGAATGCGTAGTTGTAAGATATGTGGGAATGCATGATGGAATCTTAGGTTTGGAGTTTAACATTCCTTTATTTCATCTATCAATGAAATTGTTTCTCTTCTTAAAAAAGAAGGAAATGCATGATGGAATCGATGGATTTCAATACCACAAAGAGTAGAGCTCTGAAAGACTTGCTCTTTTGTTAGCATCACACCACTTGCTGAAATGTGAAATGTATTGCTTTTTATATTTCTGACATTTGGAATTGAGATTGACGTACCTGAACCTGCATTTCTTGCTTTACCTTTATGGGTTCAGTCTCCATTATGCTTCAGAGGGCACCTTGTAGCCGGGACATCGTTCAGAATCGTTGCCAGTGCACGTCAGCCAGGTTTATTCAGTTGCTTTTCATTTCTTAGTTTTAATTTTCAATCCATCATTTTTCATGATTAAACTGAAACTGAACCCCCTTGTAGATTCTTCAAGGAGGAGATCTAGGAAATTGTCAACAGCGAAACTTGAAAGCTCTTCACCAAAGGGATTCAAACCCAAAGTTCCTGTCGGATCAGCAAGCACCCCTAAAAGAGATCACAGTCGAGATGAAGAGAAAGAAGGCTCTGCAACGCTAAAATCTAGTGCACGCACAGAGCCCAATCAGGCAGCACGTAAATTGAAGGTAGGGGGTGAGGAGGACTTAACAGCTAAAATTTCACGAGAGGATGAAGATGTACAAAAAAATGTTGACAATGATGCAGAAATTAAAAGCTCTTTGACAAGTAAATCTACTACTGATGGTGAAAATACTGCAGCAATAGATAATGGAATGGCAGGTAGGTTAACTGGGATAGGCAAAAGATCTTTGAAGAAAGAAGAGGAGAATGAACCAGGTGAAACAGTTTCAGATGTCCTAGATAACTCTGCGGAAGATGAACTCCTCAAGAAAAAAGAAAAGTTAGCTGAAAAGTTAGCTGAGGAGGAATCTTTAAAATTGAAGTTGGAGATGGAAGCATATGCAAAGAGACGGGAAATTGAGAGACTGGCTGAGGTACACTTCTTAGGAGGCAATCAAGTGTTTGTTTTTCCGCCAGTTGTTAAACCTGATCAAAATATAGAAGTGTTTTTTAATAGGAGTCTTTCCATTCTGAATGGAGAGCCAGATGTTTTGATCATGGGAGCATTCAATGACTGGAAGTGGAAATCTTTTACTATAAGGCTAAACAAGGCAAATCTAGATGGGGATTGGTGGTCTTGTCAGATTCATGTTCCCAATGAGGCTTACAAGATAGATTTCGTCTTCTTTAATGGGAAAGATGTCTATGAAAACAATGATCAAAAAGATTTCTGCATATCTGTGGAAGGTGGAATGGATGCCTCTACATTTGAAGATTTCTTATTTGAGGAGAAACGTAAAGAACTAGAAAGACTTGCTAAAGAGAGGGCTGAAAGGGAAAGACAAGAAGAAGAGCTGAGGCGAATAGAAGCTGAGAAGGTAGCTATTGAAACTGACAGAGCCAAGGCGAAGCAAGAGACTGAAAAAAGAAGAGAGATGTTAGAACACCTTTCAAAAATGGCAGCGAAGTCTGTTGATAATGTTTGGTTCATCGAACCTACTGGGTTTCAAGGTGGAGACTCAGTCAGGTTATACTATAATAAAAGCTCAGGTCCTCTGGTTCATGCAAAAGAGCTTTGGATTCATGGTGGGCATAATAATTGGACTGATGGATTATCCATTATTGAAAGGTTTGTCTTTTCTGAGACAAAGGACGATTGTGATTGGTGGTATGCTGATGGTACGTGTAAATATGTCTTCTATTTCTTTTATATCATGGCAGCATGTAGATGTTGAGTTACTCTGATGTATTTACAAAGTAGTGCAAGTTTCCAGCAATGCTACATATGCTTAGAGCCTAGAGGTCTTTAACTCTTAAATAACCCTTTGGAGACAATAACTTATGATAACCAACAAAAATGCTAGGCCTGAAAAATGTAGAATTCTTATTACCAAATACCATCCATCTTGTTGCTTGGGTTGTTTTACATGCAGGCCTTTTTACAACAAAGAATTGATGTTTGACTGATCAAACTTTCAAGAATAAGACAAACAGTGTCCTATAGAAAAAATGTAGTGGAAAACATCAGGTCACAGTGTGGCAGCGGACAATTGTCACCATAATATTTCACAAGTTCTCTCCATCCACAAAGATCCTTCGTAATAAATATTTTTTAAAGATTGTGATGGTAGTTATTGTCAAATTATACATAATGTGATCTTTAGCTACCAAAATGAATTGTCTGCTTTGTGGTCCAGGTTTTTAATCATTATTGGATGGGGGAAGAATGTTATACTTGTTGGTTTTCAGACCAACATTTCCTCTAATCGCTCTAGAAAGATGTTTGTGGTGGATCAAAGTAGGTTGTAAATTTATAGGCGCCCTAGGTTTAAGAGGAAAAAAATGTTAATCGAGTACTCTGATCTCTTTATTTGTAGGCTGATGTTTTTTTTTTTCTTTTTTTTTTTTAGGAAACAGTAACCATTCATTGATATGATGAAATGGGATACAAAAGAAAGTACTATCTAAGAACAATTACAAAAAACACCTCCAATGATTAAAGAGGGGAGAAAGATCATATTTGCAGGCTGATGTTAAATGTTATTTTTATAGTTAGCATTGAATTTCATGGCACATAAACTATACATTTTGCAGTAATTGTACCCAACCGAGCCATTGTTCTGGATTGGGTTCTTGCTGATGGGCCACCCAAAAAGGCTGATATTTATGATAACAACAAACGTCGTGATTTCCATGCCATTGTTCCAAAAACCATTTCTGAGGAGCTTTACTGGGTTGAGGAAGAACACCGGATTTATAGGAAACTCCAGGAAGGGAGGAGATTAAAAGAGGAGGCTGCCCGTGCCAAGGTCAATTCACCAAAAATTTACAGTTGATGCAATATTTAATTTCCTTTTGATTTAAAGTAACAATTCTACACAGATATCTTGACAGAAAACCATATTGTGCAGAAATATTTAGGTTACCTTTCATATATCTCGGCTCAATCAGATGATATCAAGCATCCTGAATTGCCCTATTTGCTTTATTTGTTTTCTTTCTTTTATTTAGTGATTCTGTAGCTTAGTCTAATTGTTTGTCTGGAAAGGTATTTAGGATATCGTTGTTTAGCCTTAGTGCTTAAACTCTCTTACCTTTTTTTCTTTTCTTTGAGTACAACAATTGTGTTGGTGGATATTTAAACCTCCGACCTCAAAGGAAGGAGTATATGCGTAACAACCGTTGAGCTATGCTCATGTTAGCAACTCTTGTACTTTTTTCGTTGAAGTTGTAAGCAATTTTTATTGTCTCCCCCTCACTTGCAGCTACTAATTTGTATGTCTCTTCTTTATAGGCTGAAAGAACTGCTCGTATGAAATCTGAGACAAAGGAAAGAACCTTGAGAAACTTTTTATTGTCACAGAAGCACGTAGTGTTTACTGATCCCATTGATGTTCAAGCAGGAAGCACAGTGACAATCTTTTACAATCCTGCCAATACACCTCTGAATGGAAAACCTGAAGTATGGTTCAGATGTTCATTTAATCGTTGGTCCCACCGTAAGGGTCCATTGCCACCACAAAAAATGTTGCCTGCAGATGGTGGCAGTCATGTGAAAGCCACTGGTGAGACTCCATTTAATCATTGGGCGAGATTAATTACGTCCTTAATGTTTTCTAACCGGTTGTTTTTGCTGCAATTTTGATGCCTGGAAATTCTCTCTTTTCTCCTCTTTCTGTTTGTTCTTTAGGAGATTCTTGATTGCGTGTTTTTATTTGTTTCTGCAGTTCAGGTTCCATTGGACGCATATATGATGGATTTTGTATTTTCTGAGTTGGAAGATGGTGGAATATTTGACAATAATAATGGCATCGATTACCATATACCTGTGGCTGGTGGAATAATTAAGGAGCCACCATTGCACATTGTGCATATTGCTGTAGAAATGGCCCCTATTGCAAAGGTAAACTTTTGATTCTGAGTTGATTTATTATTTATTATATATATATCTTTATGAGAAACGAGTTTTTATTGAGAAAAACAAAAGAATATACCAGGGTGTACAAGAAGCTAACCCAAAAAAAAGGAGCTTAAACAAGACAAAGGGGTTCTAATCCAAAACAATAAGGCCTAACTAATAATTATTATTCATTGTAATCTTTGTTCTTCTAAGATCAAGTAAGTAGGACTATTTTTTGCAGTTCAAACTATAAAGTGTTGGTAAGATAATGTAAAATAGTGGGTTCTATCAATACCATTTTGAAAAGCTATTTTATGAACTATTTTCTTTACTAGCCTTTTGATGAGGAACTCCCTGGGAAATTGAACCCGTTAATCTCCAAACCCTAAAACACTCGATCAAATAAAATAATGTGGTACCAAAGATGCTATTATACCAAATGATACGACGATAGTGGTGAATTGGTTAGGGCAATCTTTTGGTTATATGAACCTCCCTAACTTAAACACTAACACCTTCAAATTAATTCAGACCAACCTTAAGGATTAGGTTACATACTGATTAACTTAAAATCAAAGCTTTTGAGACAAAACGTGCAACGCACAAATTTTCATTAATCAAAATTTCGTCTCAAAACTACAATGTATAGTTTGCTTTATATCGACATTCAACTATCCAACCTTAACTAGGAATAAGAAAGTACAAATAAATAATTAAAAGAAAATAATTTGGACTTGCAAGCTCAATACGAAACCCTAAACTAAAACCCTAAATTGTTGGGCTTTAGGCCTACATGGCTACATGTAACCGTAAACGAAACACTAAATTACTAGATAACTTTTTAGTAATTTGCATTCACTAGTAATAGGACCTTAAATTAACAGCATTTCATGGAATTGCAGAAATGGAGTTAAAGAAATATAAGGTTAAGCTTGAGAGAGAGAGGATAACATGCCAACACATATCCTCTCTGATGCATCAGCTTCTAATTTATAGGATATTGTGGAGATAAAGATGCTTTCCCACTTTTGTTTTTTTTGAATTTGAACAAGAAACAAAACTTTTCATTGAAGAATACTTTCCCACTTTTGTTAATGCAGATATTGCAAGATAAGAGTACTCATATACATTTGTATCATTTTTATTTACTATGCTATCCAGGTTGGAGGTCTTGGTGATGTTCTGACTAGTTTATCACGTGCCATTCAAGATTTGAACCATAATGTGGACATTGTTCTTCCTAAATACGACTGTCTGAAACTTAGCAATGTAAGCTTTATTGCCAATTAGTTCGTAAACCTCCTTACATTTTAATCTTTCTATTGCTGGATATATATATATATATATATATATATTCAGGAGCTTGTCTCCTTTTCTCACTTTTTATCGTGCAAAGAACACCCAGTTGATGAGAACCTTGAAATATGTGCAACCTGCTTGGTTTCATTGTAATGATTTCAGCGTAAGATGTTTGCTAACAATAGAAAAGTGATGTATTGCATGAAGATTCTCAAGTGTTACTGTGTGTTAGTGTGCCAGATTGATCAAGTTTTTGCCTAAATTGAGCTTTTTATAGTTCCTCCTTTTTACTTTATCATCAGGGCCTCTAAAAGATGCACAATATAAATGCTTGAATATCTTGAAACATTGTAAATGCTTTTGCACAATTGATCTCTCCGCAAGAACCTTCTTGTTTTACTTACTCTCAATATTCTGAACACGATGACAGTTTGACGAAGAAAAATTCATGATGTAGGTGGAAAATTTTCACCATCAACAAAATTATTTCTGGGGTGGAACAGAAATAAAAGTCTGGTTCGGCAAAGTGGAAGGGCTCTCTGTTTACTTTTTGGAGCCTCAAAATGGGTAAATCTTATAACTGTCTTTTAAATATTAAGGTTTTTATTTCATGATGTTATCAAGAATAGGTTGTATTATTGGATTTTATTTCTGCCTTGGCTTTTGATTGCTAGAGGAGAGGATACCTAATATTCCCACTTGATACTGGTGTATTTTTTTTCCTTTCAATATATTGTTTCTTATTTCTTATCTCGTCAGAAAAATTGATTGGTAAGGTCCAGTTCCCTTTCAAGTTTATTTTTCCTATGCAACTACCTGTAGTATTGTGCCTCAGAAACTATTCCTTGAAAGGATACTCTGACGACACCCTCAAAGTATATTTGTTGAACCCCCCTCTATTTCTCTTTCATTTCGTTTGGGTTTTTTTGCTTACAAAAACCTTCTATTTTGCTTATGGACTATAAAAGAAAGTATCATTTCAAAATATCTGTTTCCTCTGTTAGCACCGTTATGCTTGCACTTGAACTTCATCTTTGCAGGATCACTTCAAAGAAATATCTAATATATTTATCCCCACTTCTTAGATATTTTTGGACAGGTAGTATATATGGTTGTGGAAATGATGGAGAGAGGTTTGGTTTTTTTTGTCACGCTGCTCTTGAATTCTTACACCAAGGAGGATTTCATCCTGTAAGTATTCACTTAATTAATTACTAATTTGTAGTGGTTTTATTATGTAAGTTAGTGTCTGAATGTTTAAAAGCATACCTGCACACTTAGATATAGATGTCTGGCGCAAGTACTACCTATTTATTTCAAAGTGGGAGATTATTGTAGTTTATTTTTAATTAATCATCTTTGTATTGAAATCAAATTAATTGCTTCGCATAATTTCTTTATTTCTTAAATCCTGCAATTTTAGAGGCATTCCTTAGCTGACATGACATGATATACCATTTATATGTTTAGCTTGTGTTTGTATGAAAAAGAAGGTAAGTGGGAAAATAAACTTTTCTTTATCATTACCTTATGAGAGACTGCTTAGGCAATTTGATCTTAGATTAGATGGTTATTTTCCTTCCTCTCTCTATATATATGCAAGTACATGTGATGACGAGAAATGGTTACATTCTTAATTATGTTGTCTTCGGCAGGATATTATCCATTGCCATGATTGGTCTACTGCACCAGTTGCTTGGTTATTCAAGGAACAATACATGCATTATGGCCTTACTAAAGCTCGGGTTGTCTTCACTATTCACAATTTAGAATTTGGAGCGGAACTTATTGGGAGAGCAATGTTGTACTCGGACAAGGCTACAACGGTCAGTAATTTCACCTGATTAAGCAATAAATAACTTGACCTTGCATGACTTTAGATGCATTATTTCTGGATATTGATTACTTTCTGAGTTTTATTAGGCTTGCCGGCCTATCAGTCCTTTTAGTGTAGAATAGTTTGTTCTATGATGATATAAAATTTAATTTGAACGTCTTTCTTTTAAGATTCTCTTCTCTCTTCAAGAAGTTGTGCACACACAATATCTTCCAAAATGTTTTCTCCTGCTACAGTATCTTTATTTCTTACCTTAAGACGTAAATTTGAATATTTCTTAATCATTTCATCAGCCAAGAGGCAAATGATTGGCTATGAGTCAATCTAGATGTCAATAATATTTTTGATACTTTGAACTAATATAATATAATATCTCCCTTCTGTATACTTAATCGATTGGATTGTTAAGGTAGAAAGCCTAAGTTGCGGCCACTTGATTTTGGCCTTCTCTGCAATTTATTTGTAGTTTTTCCTGCATTATCATTCAAATCTTCCTGTGTGTATGTGCAGGTGTCTCCTACATACTCGAAGGAGGTCGCGGGAAATCCTGTCATTGCTCCCCATCTTCACAAGTTTCATGGCATAGTGAATGGAATTGACCCTGACATATGGGACCCATATAATGACAAGTTTCTTCCTGTAAGTGTGTATAGTTCTCTTGGTCACTTGCTTTTCTTTTGTTGCAACTATTTTTAGTAGGTGTAGGTTTTGTCTATAAAAGTTCTTAATTTATTGCAACTAATCAAAATTCCTGTAAATTCGATATATACGAGTGCACAAATTAACTTACTCCAAAGAATCTCTTATATTGATTGTTTTTCACTTTTTACCCATTGAAAGAAATTTATACGTTAACCTCTTATTTTTGCTGTTTTTCTCAGAGAGAAATTCAGTATTGGGATTATGGCTTTCGAAATATTCAATTATGAACCTGAATTAACTGGCTTCTTCTTTGGAACTTTATTACTAATGAAGTTTATTCTGATATCTATTTATATAAACTATCCAGGTATCTTACACTTCAGAGAATGTTGTTGAGGGAAAAAGAGCTGCTAAGGAAGCATTACAACAGAGACTTGGCATAGATAGGTCTGATCTTCCTCTAGTAGGAATTATCACTCGCCTAACTCATCAAAAGGGAATCCATCTCATCAAGCATGCTATCTGGCGAACTCTAGATCGGGGTGGACAGGTTTATCTTCCTGTGCTGCTTCCTTGTTTTTCTTGAAATTACAGTATGCTTCCTTTTTAGTTTGTACAGCTAATATTTGATTTTTGCTCCAATGTTAAGCCTGGTTTTCTAAGAAATGTAATGAGGGTTAGCTCGGGGCTGTTTGGTTTAAGGATTTGTTGATGCCTGAGAATAAAATTGGTGGGAATAAAAGATATATGTGTTTGGTTGTGCATGAAAATGACATCAAATATTTATAGAAATAGATGATATATGTGTTTATTTTGTGTGATTACTTTTAGGAATATGAATTTTATTTCATTATAAATATGGATTAATTAAATTTTTAGTTTACATTTTATTTAGTTTTCATTAATTAGTGATAATTAATTTACATCAATTAAGTTTAATTAGTAAATTGATTCTAAACTCTCATAAAAAAATAATAATAAATCTAATCCATGTGGTCTAAGTTGTTGAGATGTCCTATGACAGGTTGTGTTGCTTGGTTCAGCTCCTGATGCACGCATTCAAAATGATTTTGTGAATTTGGCAAATCAGTTGCATTCAACTCATGCAGACCGTGCTCGCCTTTGTTTGACTTATGATGAGCCTCTTTCGCACTTGGTATGTTGATGCAGAACTCAATTCAATAGTTCATTCGATTTAGTTATTACTTATTAACGCATCTCATCAATAATTGCAGATATATGCTGGTGCAGATCTGATACTGGTCCCTTCAATTTTTGAGCCATGTGGTCTAACTCAGCTCACTGCAATGAGATATGGTTCAGTACCTGTTGTCCGAAAAACTGGAGGTTTGGGCAATACTTTTTCATCGTAAAGGGTGACATATTCCCTTTTTAGCTACCTATTACTTGCTAGATAGAGTTACTTCGACTAATAGTTACTCTTTAACTTGCATTTTGAACTTTTAAACGCAATTTACATATCAAAATTGATTTTGAATGATTAAATGCATGTTCGGGAGTGATTACGAACATGACAAAAGTGATTTTAACAATTTCAAAATCACTCCCAAACATGTCCTTACTTTGACAAATAGTACTCTTTAATGCATTTGCAACAACTGCATTTAAAGTTCATATTTTTATCAGTATTATTATGAAATAATTGAGAGAAAACCACGTATAGCTAAATAATATTTATATTATAATGAGCTCCCAAGGGGCGGCCTCGTACGCTAAGGCCTGCGGTCTCTAGATAACACCTACTTAGAGGTCGCATGTTCCAATCTTGAGGTGAGCTTAATACAAAAAAACTCTAGATGACTCCAAAGTTTGGGCCTTGGGGCGGAGGCGGATTATATATATATAATGTAATGGAAAACTTCTATTTTCTTTTAAAAGATTAAGAACATAGCTAAAATAAAATGCAAGTGGAAAGAACTGGTATGTTATCAAGTTTTTTGGATGCACCGTGTCATACATAATCTAAAAGATGAAATTGTAAAACCGCTAGATTTAGCAAATTTAGGAAGAACGAATTAGCCACTTTTTAAACTTAGTCAAACAAAAAGGCATTTTTTCATTTCAACAACCCACAATTAATTATACGCTTGTTTGTTATTATTTGTTGTAGGACTTCATGACACGGTGTTTGACATGGATCATGATAAAGAAAGAGCACAAGCAGCAGGCCTTGAACCAAATGGATTCAATTTTGAAGGAGCAGATCCATCTGGTGTTGACTATGCTCTTAATAGGTCAGTTAACATGTTTAATCTGTTGAGTGAGTTTTCTTCTTCATTAGAAGTTTTCTGCCGTTCATATCTTTTCTTCATACCGGCTGTCCGGGTATTCCAAGTAAAGGTGAATAAAAGTGACAAAACTCTACTACTTTACTCGCTGATAATTGATTACAATCCGTTCTTTTTGTTACTCTTTTTGTTTATCTGGTTAGAACATGAGAGTGTGAGGTTTTGTAGGGGATGGTCTGATCTTTGTGAGGGTATGGAATGTGTGAGCTGTTTGGCTTAGGAGGAGAGGTTCCTAGCGCTCTCGAATTTTCTGGTGGTATCTTGTTGTTTGTGTTGACTCATCTTTTGGTTGATCATGTTCTGAAGAACTATCAATATAACAGTGCTTTTGAATATATTCCTCTCTTGTGTGTATTTGGTATGTATTTTGCAGGTGAAAGTTGGGTTAGATACCTAACAGAGTGGTTGAAACCATCTAACATTTTAGCATTGTATATTGCTCATTGGTTCTGATTGAGTTAGTTGCTGTTCTACCACCATCATCCTCCTCCCTTGATTGCATACAACATGTTATCATAATTTCTATTGAAGAAAGTTCGTTTTCATTTCAGGGCAATCTCTGCATGGTATAACAATCGAAGTTGGTTTAATTCATTATGCAAGAGAGTGATGGAGCAAGACTGGTCTTGGAACCGACCTGCTCTTGACTACTTGGAGCTTTATCATGCAGCAATGAAATGAAAAACGAGATGAACAATTGAAAAAGGGAACGATATCAGGATCAATCCGACTCAAAACTCAACATCCTGTACAGGTTTAGTTATAATTCAGGCTTTCATTTCCTTTCCCTTATTTAAAAGATCTCCTTGTCAAGTAGTGAACTGCCCTTTCCCCTTATTAGGCCAAGGAATATATGGTAGCAGGAAGCTTTAGAGTTCAATAATTGATTCATCTTTCTGTACATTGCAAACATATTTCAACTTAGATATAAATGCAGCATTATCATTTTAGTGAGCAGCAATATGTTCTGTTCTGTTCTGATGTCCCAATAAATAGAATCTGAAAGATCCAAGTGGTTTATAACCATCATGAGGTTGATCTAGTGGTCAATAAGAGAATAAGTTTAAACCATGCAGTCATTATCTAAGATTTAATATCCTACGAATTTTCTTGTCAACTAAATATAATAGAATCATGTGATTGTTCTGTGAGATTAGTCGAGCGGTGGAGAAACTGATTCGAATACTCATATTTATTAATAATAATCAAGTGGTTTATGCAATTCACTTGTTCACCACTGAAAATGTTCATTATTTTTTAGTATTATTATTATTATTGTATTATAATTTGGATGGTTGAAGTTGCTTCTGCTGGGACAGCCATTCAGGTGGCGGATGGTGGTTGAAATGATAGTTTTTAGGGTGATTGTGGGGTGGTCATAGACTCATAAACCAAAACTTTTTGGAAGATAGTGATTGATTTTGATATCTAGGCCCCCATTTAATGCTCTTTATCTCAAAAACAAAAAATAGTTCAAAAGATTTTGGAAAAAGAAAAAAAAAATTACTAAAGGGTGTGGGATTTGGTGCACTTAGATCATCTAAATTTTGAAGTAAGGCATTTTCTGGGTTGAGATCCTTGTATACTTTTAATAGGAGATGGGATAAAAAATTCCACTAAATTAGGCTGCTCTAATCTTTATCTAAAAAAATCAAACTAAGTGAAATGAGACAAAGTTTTGTAGGAAAAATTGGTTAAATTATAAAAAAAATATCCTTCAACTGTGAGTTCAGTTTTTTTTTTAACTGACAATTTTTTAAAAAATGCTCTCACTATTAACAACACATAAAATTTTGATGTGGACATTCAAATTTTAACTTGCACTCCGACATGAAAAAAATGAGTGGAGGTTTGAGGTATTGTAAAAAAAAAAAAAAAAAAGTATGAAAATCCTATTTTATGCCTTCGGATGTCACGTTTTTCAAAAAAAAATTAGTCATTTTTTTTTATTTATTTTTTAATAGCGAGCGCATTTTTTAAAAGTTTTTTTCATAGTTCATGCACATTTTTTAAACATTTTTCATATTTGAGAAATATTTTTTTAAACTTTTGAAAGGTATGATTATTTTTTATAATTTAACCCAAAAAAAATTAGGGTAAATATCAATTTATACCCTTAAACTTTGAGGGTTGTATCAATTAAAACCCTAAACTTTCAATTGTATCAATTTAAACCCTAAACTTTTATAAGTGTATCAATTTACACCCTCTATTAAAAAAATGTTAATTTTTACATGTGTGAAGACTTGTAGTTTACCAATTAAACCCCTTAAACTTCCATACAATTGATTCAATTATGAAAGTTTAGGGGTTTAATTGTTAAAATTACAATTCTCCACTTCTTAATTTTTTTTGTTTTTCAAATAAAATCTAACAAAAGGTGTAAATTGATACACTTATGAAAGTTTAGGGTTTAAATTGATACTATCGATAGTTTAGGGTTTTAATTGATACAACCTTCAAAGTTTAGGGATATAATTTGATTTTTGCCCAAAAAATTAATAGCAGCAAATTTTGCAAGGTTTTTTTTTTTTTTTTTTTTGGGAGGTGGGAATTAGTTTTCCTCTTTCATTGATGAAAAATCATTAATTATTGTTGCTGTTTTGCTGTCCAATAGCCACCTAGTGAATCTAATTACCAATATACTCATCATGCCACAAAATCCTATTATTCACTTTAGATAGTCCATAATTTTGGATTTTATGTACACTTAATGCAAGCTAAAATTAAAAGTAAATCCAATGTTGTCAAAAAAAAAAAAATAATAATAATAATAAATAAGTAAATCTCATACCAATTTCCATGTACTGCAAACTTTTAATGTGCACATAATAATTAGCTCCCTGTCTTTAATGAGCTCACATATATTTTTTTTATTAAATTATAAGTTTAGTTTGTGAATTTTTTGAATTTTGTATTGATTTGTTGTTTAAATTTTTAAAAATGTTTAATAAATGATTGAATTTTTAGTTTTATGACTAATAAGTCTATTTAATAAATTTTTAACAAATTTAAAAAATTTATATATTAGTTAGATCTATTACATATAAATTTAAATTTTATATATATTAAAACTCTAATAATTTATAGATTAAATTTATAAATTTCGGTTAATTTTGTCTCTATTAGATTAATAAATTTTAAAAAGTTCAATGTTTAGGGATCACATGTCACCTAATTTGGAATTAATTTCTTACGAATTTTTTTGGCAATCAAATATTGTAGAATCAGACGGTGTCTCGTAAGATTAGTCGAAGTGCATGAAAGCTGACCCGAATACTTATCTATAATAAATAATAAGTGTCACGATTAGTGGGAAAAAAACTTAGCACGTTTTGGGTCCATAGCTAAGTTGCTATTTGCAATAAGCGTAGGGTGGGTGGGTTAATGCAAAGAACAAAAAACCATTGCCTTTAGCTTTATCAACGAATAATTTGGATATTTTGATATTAACTTCTCGAAAGAAAAAAAAAAGGACTAATTTTTTATTGTTTGGTGAGTAGGAGAGATTAGATGGAATATAATCACAATTATAATCTATTTAATTAGTTAATTAAATTACAAGTTGGTCATAATTATTATTATTATTTGTTTTTATTTTTTTAATATGTAGGGTGAGTGATTGAATAATATTTCGGTTAAATTAAGTTTATGTTGGTAAATTGGTCATAAATTTGTTACTTTCAAATATTTTAAAGGCATTTTTAAATTTATAGTGTGTTTATTTTTAATTAATTTTTTTTTTCAAAAAGTTTATTCAATACTCTTGAGATAGGAAGTTTGGGCCAAAAGTGAGCATGACTCAGCGGACATATGTATGTGTTGACGACCAAGAGGTCTGTGGTTCGAATCCCTCCACCCCCAATGTACTCAAAAAAAAAAAGATAGGAAGTTTGAACTAGGGTTTAGTGACTTTCATTGACTAGTGAATAAAGTCTAAAGTGTAATTTTCTTTAATAATTAATCTTAAGCTTGATATTTTTTTTTCTTTGTTAGAGTTCAAACATTTAAGTTCATGACAAATGTATAATACTTGGTCACTTGTATATTCGTCGATAATGGGATTCAAACCTGTGTGGACATATCGACCAATGCAGGTGGAGGATCGAACCCGTGACCTCTTGGTCACTTGTTTATGCAATATGTCGGTTGAGCTATGTTTATAATGACAACAAAATCTTAATTAATTGATGGAGGTTTGGATTAACCTATCACTAAAATTGCATAGAAGATAGAGAACATGGAAGGACAATGTTTTGGAATTCAGCAACAAAGTTGGAGTTCCAAGGAGTGTAATTGCAAAATAATTGATGAGCATCCCCACAAAGCAGGGGAAGTTCACATGAAAAAGGGCAGAAGTTATTACTATAGGGCTCATAATAATCAACCAACAATAAATTATTTACCACACATCTCAATGAAATCTCTGCAGACAAAGTACTATGTTGTCCTCAACTAGCTGCCCAGTCCTACGTTGGGCAACTCGAAGAACAAACAGACAAAACACACCCACAGTAAATGTTAAACTAATCTCTTTTCTCTCTGTAAAAATATATTATAAAGCAAATCGAGCAGTTGCTGTTGCTGCTTCATATGTTAGAGGATAAGGTTACAGAAATCACAAATCAGTGAGGTTTTGTCAGAATCACACCTCTCTCCCTCTCTCCTCCATCTAACTACTATACTCTACTACCAAACCTTTAATTAGCCTCTCTAAAAGAACTTTAATTAGTCTGTCCAACCCGAACATAGTTCAACCGACAGTAAACATGTTCTTTCGATTAAGAATAGAAGTGAGATTATGTCAAAATCACACCCATCTCTATTGAAATGCTTTAAATCTGTTATGATCTGCTACGACGGGTTAGATACGAAGTCTTGTTGCTTTGAATCTGTTATTGAAATGCCTTGACTCTGTTGTTGGTTGATATGTTAGAGGATATGACCCGCTACGACGAGTAACATGTTCTTTCGACGGGTTCTACCGCCAATTTTGTATTTAATACAATTGTCCTACCCCTTCTACTCGTGGACGTAGCTAACACAACGTTAGTGAACTACGCAAATTCTGTGTCGATTGTCTTTTGTGCTTTTATTCTTTGTTGTTCGATTATTCTGTCGTAACAATCTTTTTTTCTCCATCTAACTACTACAATCAATGTTGCTTTAATTAGTCTATCCAACATGAGCATAGTCTAACTGACTTTAAACATGTTCTTTTGATTAAGAGAGTGATGTTTTGTCATAATAACATTCATCTCTCTTTTTTTTTCATCTAACTACTACCCTTTACAACCAATACGTTAATTAGCTTGTCGACGAGTATAATTCAACTGACATTAAGCATATTATTTTGACTAAGAGAGTAGAAGTGAGGTTCGGTCCGACTCACACCCATCTCTCTTTTTCATCTAACTACTACCGTCTAGCGTCTATAATCATAACTTAAATTTAGCTTGTCCGACACGAGTATAGTTCAATCAATATAAAAATATGTTTCTTCGACTAAGAAGTTAGTTAGAAGTTTAAATCCTCTCAAAAATTAATTAGGGTTTCAAATTTGCAAATTTGGTTATAAATGTAAAGAGAGAGAGAAACACAGAGCATCAATTGCTCTGTCTTCATGATTTGTTCTGTCACCATTAAACTGTGTTTCCTCAGATGGGGTTATAATGGCTTTTCCTCTTCAGTAAAATTTTGATCCAACTTTTTTTAAAAAATAAAAAATAAATAAAACAAATCATAATTTCTTATTGTCGTTTACCTCTTCCTTCTGCTATTTCCACCACTTTCCTCTGTCCTTTCATATTTACTAAATTTATTCCCAAAATTTAAAATAATAAAAATAATTAAAGAGGTAAGAATGTGTGATATTGGGAAACTGAGATTCTATATCCCATCACTTTCTTTTGCTTTCTTTTTATTTTTCTTTCAGTTTTTTAATGGAGCATTGAGTTAAAAGAAAAACCCATCTCTGAATTATCTCTGTTTTCTCTCTGTTTTTGTGGTCTCCTTTAAACCCTCCTGTTTTTTTCCACAGTACATTCAAAGCAGCTGTGATCTTCGTTGGAGATTTTCAGACCAACCAAACTCAATTCCCCTTTTTTTCCCTCTTTTTTTTTACCCTCTTCTTTGTTTACAGCTTCTCTGGCATTTTCCTAATGCTTTTTGGTATTATGAACAAAACCCATTTCGGGAACTCTTGAGAAAAGCAGAGAAAAAGCTCTGCTTTTTCCTCAGAGCTCTGCAACAAAAGCCAGGGTAGAATTCTAGAATCTATAATATCTTTTTTTCTTCTTCTTGGATTCCTTAGATAGGATTAATCTGTAGAAATATTTACATATTGGGTCGAAATTTTTCCACTTTTTTGTCTCAATGGCGAATTGGAGTAGTGCTCTGAGAAAAAGCTATGGCTTTAGTGAAGACTTTGAAGAAGAAGATGTTTGGAACTCTGAAGAAAAAGCTATGGCTACTGATTATTACTACTCATCTTCTTCATCTTCATCTTCTTCTTCTTCTTCTTCTTCCTCCACGTGGCGACTTCCAACTGCGCCAAAAATGATCCCGAAATCAATTTCGACAAGAACACACGAAACCCAGATGGTGACTAATCGATCCTCTGCTCCGGTGGACATTCCCGATTGGTCTAAAATTTACGGCAAGATGGGCTCGTCGGCCGGCGAAAAATCCGACGATAGAGAGCAGGAAGATGTCGACGGTGAAGAAGACGGTATGGTTCCTCCACACGAATGGATTGCTCAAAAATTGGCGAGGAATAGAATTTCGTCTTTCTCTGTTTGTGAAGGAGTTGGAAGAACTCTGAAAGGAAGAGATTTAAGCAAAGTGAGAAACGCCATTTTAACAAAGACTGGTTTTTTAGAGTGATGTTAAAAAGCTCTGCTTTACAAAACTAAAATGGCAGAGATGATTATGTCTGTGTTTTCTTGTTTGCTTAGAACAG
Source organism: Herpetospermum pedunculosum (assembly GCA_028017165.1). Taxonomy (NCBI): domain Eukaryota; kingdom Viridiplantae; phylum Streptophyta; class Magnoliopsida; order Cucurbitales; family Cucurbitaceae; genus Herpetospermum; species Herpetospermum pedunculosum. Next base: position 64,578,812 of record CM051528.1, read on the forward strand.
AGAGTTTTTAGCAAGAACTCGAAGGAGAAATGGAAGAACAAAAAGATGGAGAATTTGTAGTGTGTTGAGAATTCTATCTGCTACCCAGATGTTTTTTTATTGAGTTTTTGTTTAGATTTTTTTTTTCTTGGGGTATTTTGAAATGGAGTGGAGATGTTTTATGTTGTGCAAGTTGCTATGTAGAAGTGATTTTGGGGAAATCAGAAAAGAATTAGTAATGGTTGTTGTTGTTGTTTTTGCTGCTTTTTCCAGAAAACTAAATAAAGAGGCAAAAATGCATTAACTTTATAGTGTTGTCAATGCAATTTTTTAATATAAGATCTTCTCAGTTCACACTCATTTATTTATGGAGCAATCACTTAACTGATAAGCACTTTAGATCTTCTACTATTTTCTATATGAAGATGAAGGTGTTAAGAAAGGGAAAGTGTCTTCTGAGATTTATTGAATCAAATCAAGTTTTTTAGGTCAATTTATCAAGGGAAACTTACATTTTTTGCCCTCAAATTGGAGCATAAATTTGAAAAATATTCCTCATAGTTAATAAAATTTGGGGATAACCAACCATTTTTAATAGTTAGTTTTGAGAAAGAAAAAGTTCAAACATATTTTTTATTTAAAAAATTGTTAATTAGAATTACAAAACGATGTTATTTCAAACTCTAAAATCCTACGAGTTAAAATTTGATTTTAGTTTTGGTCATTTAAAAAAAAATTGATAACACAACAAGTAATTCAGATGTGAATGTTTTTTATTTTAGTTTTGGTCATTTAAAAAAAAATTGATAACACAACAAGTAATTCAGATGTGAATGTTTTGTATATTGTTTTTTTTTTTTTGACACCATGTGGAGTGAGGAATTGAACCTAGGACCTTTTGATCACGATACATCATGTTGTTGAGCTATGTTCTTGTTGTCGTATTGTATATTGTTTATAAGCTTAATTTTCTAAAACTAAAAATAAAAAACCAAATGGTTATCAAACGGACTCAAATCGTGAATTTTCCATTTAATTACCATCTCAAAGAAGGGCAATATTTTTTCTTATCCATTTTACTCTATAAGCAAAGCAAACCCACCTGCTTTTTAAAACAGCATTAATGTTTCTGTTTGCTCTTAAAAGCAGTTTCCCTTTGTCTCTGTCTTTGAGCTGGTAGGATATGAATAAGTTAAATTATCAAAAATATCCCTAACCTATGGTCCAGCTTTAAAAATACTTTTTTGCAAAAGTTTAAAATATGTTCTCAAACTATCAAAAACTTTTAAAAAATGCTCCAAACTATGAAATATGTTTAAAAAATGTCATTCACCATTAACAAACAAACTTTTTTTTTGTTTGTGGACGATTAAATTTTAATTTATACTTATGTGACATGGAAAAAATGAAAATATAGACGTCTGAAATACTAAAAAAGTCATGAAAACATGGACATATAATTTATTCTCCACTGAATTTGTCTAGATTTTTTGAATCGATAAAATAGAGTTTTCATAATTTTTTAACAGGATTTTCATTGTTTCATGTTACACGAGTACAAGTTAGAATTTGAGTATCTACATCAGAATTTCAAGTGTTGTTAACCGTAAGGGTATTTTTGAAACGTTTTTAATATTTCAAAAATATTTTTGAAACTTTTAAAAATGATAATTTATCCATATGAATATCTGAGGTATATCATCTATGGCAGTGGCATCAAATACATCAAATCAATTCTGAGACTTTTTGATCCGAATAATGGTCCACGAATAATAATGCCATAATAATAATAAATAAATTAATTAAAAAAAAAAAAAGAACAATCATCTTGCTCCTCTTCCACTGGACAGATTCCTGTTTCCTTGGTATCTATAACCAAAACGATGTCGTTTTGATCTCTCAGACCTGACTCACAGATTCTTTGAATGCTTTCCCTTTCCCCCTTTTCCCGGCACCAACAACCTACCATCATTTTTCTCTTCATTTCTTCTCATCAATTTCAGTGTAAAAACACATCTCTTCTTCGTTTTTTTTATATCCGCACTTTCGAGTCAGTTTACACGCACTTCGACTAATTTCACCGACAATCGCATGATCCTAGCTTACACGCACGTCGACTAATTTCACACAAACAACAGCATAATCCTAACTTACATTCACGTCGACTCATTAATGTCTGATCCTACCACATGTAGTTGTCAAAGAAACTTTGAACTCATTCCTTTAAGAGAGCTTTAAGGAAATATTTAAGACATTGATTGTGTTATTATAGTCGGTGATTATAATAATTTGTGTTTATAATAATTGTGAATAGTAAATACTGTTGAAGTCATTATAGTTAGACTGTGAGTTATAATAGTCAGTGGGTCGTAGACTGATTTATAATAACTCAGTTCACTCAACTTCAAATTGGTGCCCCAAACATCCCCTAATAGTCACAAGACCTTTCATGACCGTTACAATCCTTGATGGTTATTTCTTCTTAGTTCTTATTCATCAATATCATTTTCCAGATCATCTTAATCAATTTGGATCACATAAGCCAACAAGAGCATAACTCAACTGACATGATGTATGTCATAATGACTATGAGGTCCTAGGTTTCATTCTCCCTATGTTATATATATTTTTGGATCACATAAAGTTTTATGAATGTTTTAAAAAAAAACAACTTTTTTTCATTAGGAATAATTTGAGAGCATCTTTCCACTTTCCAAGAGGGACCCTCATTTCATTTACTTTGAAAAGTTAGAGTAAGTGGGAAATGAGTTTCATCAACAACAAAAAAAATCCAAAAGTGTTTTTTGAAAGAGCACTAATTTATATTCTGTTCTTATTTTTCTAAATTTTAACTCTGTGTTCCTTTGTATTCTGCTTTTTTGATGCAAACCCTTAAAAGGGAAGGTTCATCTTCCCTAGATTTAGATTTTTTGCTCCCTCATGGATTCATTCAGAATTCAGATCTTATGCTGAAAACTCAGTGTGAAAGATCAAAGATTGAGGAAAAATGTGCTGAGTGATCTTGTCATTGTCATCTACACTTGGAAGAAACTGCATAAAAGGGAATTCTAATCAAATCCAAGCATAAAATTTGTTACCTTTTTTCTTGGTGGGTTTGGAAATGGCAAGCATAAACAATAATATTAAAAAAAAAAAACAAAAAAAACACAACTTTTACTCACTTCATTTCTTGTTATTGATCTTTGGAGTGGACTCTTTCGAGGAGATTAAGAAATAACTTCTGTGTTTGGTCTGGAAAAGTGTTCTGCTGCTAATTTGCAGTATTTAATGATTAATTCAAGAAAGGAGGAGAGTTTTACAAAAGGGACAGTTTTTTTTTTATTTGAATTTATTTTAAAACGGTTCATATTAATTGGTCAATCTATGAGTTAAATTTCAGAAATTAATAAAGTTCAGTTTTATTAATCTCATTTATTACATGATTTGATGCTATGAATCAAAGTTATTAAAAGGCCTGATGTTCTAGTTCTGAGCCATAAGTAAAAATCCTTCCCCTTCAGGTTCCACCTTGCACATTTGAGCTGAAAGTGAATTTAGATTTTCACTTTCAGCTCTAGCCATAGCCATTTAGATCATTTCAAGAATTTCATTTGTTTATAATTCTCTCCTTAGCTGCATAATCTGAAGTTTAGATTCGATTTCTCGTCGTCTTCGATCGATTTCGAATTGTTACTTCTGAGATTCAAGTTTGGTGAAGAAGAGCAGACCAAAATGTCTATGAAGAATAAAGTTGGATTGGACTTTGCTCCAAGATATGTATTATTTAGGCAGTGGGCCATTTTCCTATGTTTTGTATGCTTTTGTGCTGGCATGCTTTTTACAAACAGGTACTGTTTGTTGTCAATAAGTTTATTTGTTGCATTTTTAGAAAACTTTTTAATTGCTTCTGTAACAGTTCATTGTTGCATTAGCTGCTTGAAAATCTGTTTGATGAACTGGTTTTTACAGCCTATAGATCTTCTTTTGTTAAGAGTATCTTTCCTTATTGGATTCTAACTAGATTAAGATTGCGTTCGATTGTGCTTTTTCGATAACGTAAGAATTTCTTTTGACCAATTATGTAACTTATGAAAAGTAATCCCAAAAGTTACGGTCCTGTTTGATAACCATTTGATTTTTGAAAATTAAGCTTGTTTTCCTACGATTTCTACGCAGGATGTGGATAGTGCCTATGGCGAATGGTGTTGCACTTAAGTCTACAGTCCCCCATGAAAGAATGGAGTTAAAATCTGAATCTTATGATCCAGAATTTGTGAGTGATTCATTGCCTTTGAACTTTACTTTAAATCTTTGATCATATGCTCAAGGTTGAAGCATACCCTTTACTTTACAAACTGAATGAAACTAAAGTTTTTTTCCAACAAATTATGGTAACCCTTTTCACTGAAAACTTGTTGAGAGGGATTATCACATTCATTGTTTTCTTGCTTTCGGGTTCGGTTCTGTTTTCTTTATGATGAACTTTTCGATATTGTTTTTGTTTAACAAGGCGAAAACCAAAACATCTGGTGTAAGGCCAGAGGAGTTTTCAAGGTCCCAGCTGAGTATTCAGTGAGTAAAAGGCTGATGATTGAATCAAATTGGGTTTACTCCCTTGATGTGCCATAATAATGAGAGAACTAAGAGCAAATTTCTGCTAAAACATTATCTGTAGGACACTTGCTAAGAGCATCTTAGATCTGGAGAAGAAACTTGCAGCTGTAACGGCCGGTCACGAACCTGCATCGAATGGATCTCGTGTTGCCGTGATGGAAAAGAATGCAGAGCCAACTTCCAAAAGAAAATATCTAGTGGTTGTAGGGATCAATACAGCCTTTACTAGCCGAAAACGAAGAGACTCGGTTCGTACAACTTGGATGCCACAAGGTCTGCAATGTTGCACAAGTTCTAAGTTTTTCCTTTGATTTTGGTGCATTTTTTCTACCATCTGCTTAAACTGATAGTGATGTTTGTAATTTGATCTTACTAGGTGATAAAAGAAAGAAGTTAGAGGAAGAGAAAGGCATAATCATTCGTTTCGTTATCGGACGCAGGTAAACGAAGAACAACAATTTCATTCTTGTTAAGTTATATACTACTTTGACAAATGGATAACAATTTATATTGGTTGATAGCGCAACTCCTGGCAGTTTACTTGACAAGTCGATCGACGCAGAGGAGCGTAAACATGGAGACTTCCTGAGACTGGTAATACCGTCTCGTCATCGGCATTGCTGCTATTGTTCTTGTTCTACCTGTTTCATTCAATGTTTCCTTTAGTTCTTAGTTGAAGAGAATGATCAAAGATCAGAATGTGATATTTGATGGAAGTTGGCTCATGTTTGTTCAAATGTTATATGCAGAATCATGTTGAGGGTTACCTCGAATTATCGGCCAAGACGAAGACTTACTTTGCTACAGCTGTTTCTTTGTGGGATGCTGAATTTTATGTCAAAGTCGACGACGATATCCATGTGAACTTAGGTGAGTCTACATTAAGACATTCTCCTGTTTGAACTGTTAAGTGATATCATCTATGGAACTCACACAAAAATTCAGATGAACCAAACTGTTGATGCAATAAGAAGAGTGTTTTCGGAAATATTGAAGCTTTATATCCTTTCATCTACTACAGCTGCGCTCGGAACAACGCTGGTTGGATATCGGAATGAACCTCGGGTTTACATTGGTTGTATGAAGACCGGGCCCGTCCTCTCTAACAAGTAAAGAGTAACATGTACCTTTTAGCTATGAAAACAAAAGTTCTTACCAATTGATCTGTTTTTCACAATGCCTCTCAATTGGTACAGAGGAGTAAAGTACCACGAACCGGAGTATTTGAGATTCGGCGACGAGGGGAATATGTATTTCCGTCATGCTACCGGACAATTATACGGCATCTCAAAAGATTTAGCTACTTACATCTCACAGAACCAGTTAAGTTCCACCAAATCATTTCAAAGTAGCTTCACTCTTGATTAAACAAACAACTTAAACTAATTTCATATTTTCATTACTTTGTTTAACCTTCAGGGATATGCTGCACAAGTATGCCAATGAAGATGTTTCATTAGGATCTTGGTTTGTTGGTTTAGATGTGGAGCAGGTGGATGATAAGAAACTGTGCTGTAGCACACCTGGTAAGTTCTTAGCTTTCATTCACTTTTGTTTAAAATCAAGTGCACTATATTGTCGCCGACCGGACCATAGCTGAACTGGTTAAGGCATATGTCCTCGACCAGGAGGTCAGAGGTTTGAATGCCGCCACCCCGACTTAATGGTGAGAGAATGATTTGTTTGTGTAGATTGTGAGATAAAAGCTTTGGAAGGTGAAGTTTGTGTAGCTTCATTTGATTGGAAATGCAGTGGGATCTGCAACTCAGTTGAAAGGATGAGTGAAGTTCACCAAAAGTGTGCTGAAAATGAGACTTCTTTATGGAGTTCAAGCTTTTGAATTCAAAGGAGAGGACTCAACAAACATGGACTTTATGCACTTGAAAGTTGAAAGAATGAAAGCAAAAATACTATCCTCATTTTTGTCTGCCTTTGGAACCAAGTTGAAATTGATATGATATTGGTTTTGATCCATATGTTAACAGCTTTGGAGGGAAAATATATACTTTTACTTGATCAAATAGTATTGTATTTCTTAACATTAATATTCACAATTATACAAATGTTGTCTTTCTTTCTTCTTCTTTTTAACATTAATATTCACAATTATACAAATGTTGTCTTTCATTCTTCTTCTTTTTCTTCGCCTGAGTTGTCAATCCGAATATTACTCAATCCGAATATTGCTCAACTGATTAGGTATTATTGGTGTTCTTAGAACTTTCTCTTTCTAATTTGAATAGTTCATAAAAAGTATATATGCTATGTAATAAGCTAGAATGAAATCTTAGAGTTTTAGAGAAAATATCATCTTTTACCCTTAACTTGATAGAGTATAATAATTTTGGCCTAGGTAAGGTAAATATAACTCTGATTTTTGGCAAAGTAAAGATAACTCATCTGACGTAAAAATGTATCTTGGACCAAGAGGTCAAAAGTTAAAGGCAGTTCAGCTTCCATTCTCGTTAAAAAACAAAAAACTTTTTTTGTCCTTTCTTTTTTATTGAATCTTTATTAGGGGATTGTAACCTAGATGTGTGCCACCGACGAAAATGAAATAAGATCTTTATTTGAATTTAACGAGTTTATCGGAAATTCTTTTTATGATAATTGAACACCATTTTAGGTGCATTTCTTTATTTCAATTTTAAAATCCTCCACCATCGAAGAAATTGAAATAATAGCATACCTATAATATTTTTACCTATTATCAATAAGGGTAACACAATATATTTTTTAAGAATTGATTGAGTTACTAACAAAAAAAAAAAAAAATCACTTATTACTTGAGCAAATAGAATGCTATTCCAGACTTCCGCTATTTCTATACGAGTTTTTTTTTTTTTTTTTTTTTTTTCCGCTTTTCTCTTATGACCATTTTTTTTTCTTGGCTCTCACCTCCAATTGTTGAACTCCAAAAAAGAAAAAAATGTTTGCCCACAAATTTCAATTTCAGTGCATTACATCTGACCCTGAAAGCGGTGAAGGATATAATATCTTGAAAGTATTGTTGTGTACATTTATTAAATATAAAACATAAGTTAATGAAGCTTCATAGAAAAACGACTTCAGACTGAGATTCTTGTAGAAATTTGGGACTTTTGAAAGATTTAATCAAATTGCACATCAATCAAATTTAATTTTGTGCAAGGTTTGGTTTTTGTTAAATTAGTGATTTTTAAGAGATTTTTACCTTCTTTTTTTTTTTTTTTTTTTTTTTTCTCTTCTTCAGTTTTGAGGAGTGGGAAATTCGAGGTGTTATTATCAAGAATAATCACACTGCCAAAACAATTATCAACTCGTTTTTTGCCACTATCAATTTTAGCTAGGTGAATCCTGGCCAGGATTGACCAGGATTACAATTTTTTTTTTTTTTTTATAACTTCAAATCTAAATATTTTTTCAAATAATGTTGAAAATATTTGAGTATTTTTTGAAGTATCATCGATAAATAATGTTTCATATGTCAAACCGATCATAACTCAGGCAAGGTCATGTCCTTGACTAAGAGGTTATAGGTTCAATTCTCACATTAATTAAAATACCGTTGCAAAAAAAAATAATGTTTCATATGTTTTTCAGAGGTTATAGGTTCAATTCTCACATTAATTAAAATACCGTTGCAAAAAAAAAATAATGTTTCATATGTTTTTCATTATAAAATATTCTTCCAAAGGAAGAGAATTTTTAACGACGACTGGATATGAATTTTAGATATATTTTGAAATAAAAACTGACACTAAAACATTCTTATCTTTATAAGTACATTTTTTTATAAATACGTTCATTCTAAATTTTTGTATCTGTTCACAAATTATGACGTTTTATCGAAATGGTTAGTTAGAAAAATTTCAAAATATATAGAGAGAAAAAAAATCTCAAGATTGCAACATGATCTATATGATTTTTTTAATTCAAATTATCCTCTATATACGATTTTTGTAATTCAAATTATCCTCTATATACGATTTTTTTAATTCAAATTCTCCTCTATAATTGTTGGTCCATTTAAAAAAAAAAAAAAAAAAAAAATTAAATTATCCTCTATATACAAGTAAAAAATCTTAGCCACATCCCACCAAGTTCTGATTTTTTTTTTTTTTAAATGTAAATCTTGGTGCTGGATCCTGACCACAGGATTGCACCGAGAAATGCTAACCAGGGTTGAGATTTTATTTTTATTTTATTTTTTTTATCGATTTTGATTTTTTTTTGTAAATGGAAATCTGGGTGCTCGATCCTGGTCAGGATTGCACCGAGAAATGCTAAAATTGATAGTGGCAAAAAAACGACGTTAGTCTTGATAAAAAAATTGGGAGGAGGATTATTCTTGATAATAACCCGAATTCGAGCCTCAAACTTCTGAAAACATATTTTATGCTAGTTAAACTATACTCATTTTCACTACTTTACATTTTATTAAAATTACTGGGTAAGTTCAATGAAACATGACTTAAGATGAGTACTTTTGTGAACAAGCTCCGTTTGATAATCATTTGATTTTTTGTTTTTGAAAATCAAGTTTATAAACACTACTTTTATTTATGGTTTTCTTGTTTTGTTTTCTACTTTATACTCGTATTTTCGAAACTCAACCCAAATTTTAGAAATAGAAAAAAATAGTTTTTATTTTTAGAATTTGACTAAGAATTCAAATGTTTTCTTAAGAAAAATGAAAACAGTTGTAAAATAATTTGAAAAAAAAAACACAATTTTCAAAATCAATTAGCTATCACACAAGGCATTAAAATGTTGTTTGATCGAGTTTTCGAAAAGAAAAAAAATGTTTGATTGAGTGATTTAGATAAACGAGATAATCCTCAAGAAAAATAGGTATAAATAACCAATATTTGGCAACACTTTGAATAATTGCCAAAATTGGAATTAAGTCTCAAGAGTTTAGGGTTTGAAAGAATATTTTAGTCATGACATCGTTTTAATGGACCATTTAAAAAAAAAAAATACCTTTTAACATTTTTATCAAAATCGACAATTAAAAATAAATGAGGGATAAAAAAACAAATAACTCTTTTTTATTATATAAATTTTGTTTTTTTACATGTATGATATATTTAATCTCTCTCCTATCTTTTTTTCATTCCTTAATTAAAATTAATATAAAACTTAATGAAATTTAATATAAAAATTTAAGAAATTAAATTAAAAAATGATAGAAAACACAGTTGACACAGTAGTGTAGTTAAGGTAATTTAAAAAAATATATGAAATATTAGTAATAATATTATATAAGTTATTATAATTTTATATAATTATAATTATTATATATGTATTTTTTTAAAAAAATATTAAAAAATAATTTCGGGACGGGGACACTTAAATCCACAGTTTGACTTTCGTACCCAGTCAAACCAGAAATTTCCCGACCCGACCGTGCGGAAAATTTCGCCATCCCAACCGTATAGCATATAAGTGAGGAGAAAGTTAGTGGTTGGGCCGGGTTACTTAATTTAACGTTGGGCCTGAATTAAGATTTTGGGCCCCAATATTGGGTTTTAAGAGTGGGCCTAATATCGATTTACACGGGCCCAGTTTTACTAGCATAGCTTGCTATGCAAGCAATTTGATCTGAGATAAAAGGGATTCATTGGGGTTAGCGTGGTGGCATTCAGAAGAAAACTCAGGTACGCTTCTTCGTCTGCAAGTCTTCAGCTTCGCAGCTTGATTTTCTTCTAATTAGCTCCGTCAATCGGTATTGCAGAGACTGATTTCATCGATTCTGCCTTGGTGTGTTGTTTTACACAACTGTTGTTATTAGTTATTCGAATTCCTTTGTTTTGTTTTGTTCAGTTGTTGTTTTTTCGATTTTGTTTTCATTCAACTTCTTCTGGGTATCGAATGTTGAGTTGTAATGATCTGATGTTTGAATTCGCAGAAAACATTTGAGATCCCCCATGGCTAAAAGCTCGTTCAAGCTCGAACATCCTCTAGGTTTTTTCTTTTGACAATTTTGACCCTTTTGATCATTTTTTTATTATTATTTCCTGTGATGGGTCATGTTAGTTTTTGTGTACTTTTGATGCTTAAATCGACTTACTTCCGTTTTAATTCAAGTTTGTCGGTTGTTGATGTTTGATGTTTTATCCGTTTACTGTGATTCTTTTTTCTTGCGCTGATGACTGATAACCCACCCATGTCGGTCTTAAATTAGGGACTATTCTTATGATTTTGCAAAAGGGCTTCTTTGAATTGTGTAATTGTGGCTAATTTTACGTTCTTTCATCCTCTTTTCTCTGGAATCTTGATGTGAGAGAGTGTTTCTATGGTGAAAACAGACTTTTTAAGTGCTTAAAAACAGTTTTTTTGCGCTCTCTCAGCATCCTTTTGATAATGTTTCAGTCTTGCATGCTCTTTTCTTTGTCCTAAAACTATTTCCTCGTATTTTCTAGAAAGGAGACAAGCTGAAGCTTCTCGCATCAGGGAGAAATACCCAGATAGAATTCCTGTAAGAATGTTCAACTTTCATACTAGTGTTTGGCACTGAGTGCAGTCCAATTTTTCTCTGTTAATATGATTTAATGTGCAGGTGATTGTGGAGAAAGCTGAAAGGAGTGACATTCCTGACATCGATAAGAAGAAGTAAGTTCCATAATGACTTTAGGAACTAGTTAAATTGAACTTCTTAACTGAAATGAGCTGGGATGAAATCAGAAGGGGAAGCTTTTTCATTGAGTTAAAACTCCAGAACTTGGTTTATATGATCAGTTGCTGGGTTAATTTTGTTCTAGTGTTGATAGGACGAACATACACGACGACAACAGTACCTATTACTTTTGGCTGGTGATGGAATAATATTAAATGAATTAGAAAGTTTCTGTGGGGCATTTCGCTTGAGCCTAATAATAGGATCTTCAGGGAGGTTAAGAGGTCGGGTGTGAGGTTTACTTGCTTCTTTGTGTGCATTGGTCACCAAGCCTTTTGTAATTATGATCTTTGTTTGCTTTTGTTGGATTGGAGTCCGTTTCTATATTTAGTTCTTGGACTCTCCTTTTGATGAGTTTGTTTTTTTGTATGTCCTTGTTTTTCTTTCATTTTTCTCAATAAAAGCTAGTTTCGGTTTGTATACTACATTCTATTGAACATAATTGGGTGCTGGGTGGAAGCAATATAATTCTCTCATGGTTTTGTATAATTCTCTCAGGTACCTTGTCCCTGCTGATCTGACTGTTGGGCAGTTTGTTTATGTTGTCCGGAAAAGGATTAAGCTCGGTGCCGAAAAGGCTATTTTCATCTTTATCAAAAACATACTACCTCCAACTGGTTTGCTGAATTTCTGTTTTTTTTCCCCTATATATACTATATATTTGAATTGCGTTTGCATTTGTTTAATATATAGTATTCTATTGTTACACTCACAGCTGCTTTGATGTCATCAATCTATGAAGAACACAAGGATGAGGATGGTTTTCTTTACATGACTTACAGTGGAGAGAACACCTTTGGATTCTGATTGCTTCAAATCAAAATTCATCTGTAAATACAAAACTTAAAAAGCTGTAAATTCTCCTTGCTTTGCTTCTTCATGTCAGTTCTTCTCAGCAACCTTGTCTATTTCTGATTTGATCTTAGGCCTTTCTTTCCTTTTGCCAGTGTTGGCACCATTAGTTTTAGTTTATGTTTGCTCATTAAGAACTTCTTTAAAAATGTTTAGGGTTCTGGATTTTGATGGTGTTCTCCCCCGCCCACAAACCAAAAAGAAATGTGGGCGTTTGTTTGGTGAGAATCCATGATTTCCATAGCCAAATTCCAATGTTCTATTTCTGGCAAGTAAAATGTTGGTAACATTTAAGGATTATTCTAATTAGGTATCTCTCTTGCTTGTTTACTTCATTGAACGAACCCTCAATTATGAACTCTAGTTAAAGGCTAATCAATGTTAAGGGATAACTCAATAACTTGTCATTTAGCATGTAAATTGGAAATAGACAAGAAATTGAGAATGATCCAAACTAGAGAACATCAAATAGAAACTTAGGGGGGTTTGGCTCAAGGAGTTGGGGGAGTTGGAGTTGTTTAGTCTGGACTGTGGTGTGTTGGGGAGTTGTTTAGTCTGGGGAGTTTTGAAGTTTTGAGTTATGTCTGGGACAAGGAGTTGTTTAGTCTGTAAGTCTGTGGTGTGTTTGGAGCATGGAGTTGTGAAGTCTGAGTTTATTTTAGCTGCTTTCTTCCGCACAATTTTTTTCTACAAACTTTCAAAATTTTCTTAGTAAGGACTTCTTCCAATTCCAATAAATTCTAAAAATGAAATATTTTATTTTTATTTTATCTATCATTGACAAATTTTTTTTGAAGACAACAAAAAATAATTTTGATCACAATATTTGACATTATTTTTTCACATTGATTATCAAAAATATATATATAGATATATTTTGTTAGGACTCATCTTTAATTTTATGAATTATAAGATTGTCTACCCATAAGTATAGTCTATTCATGTGTCAAACACATCTTTCTCCGCCTCACATCTTTCTCCGCCTCCCATTGACAGGGAGTTGTTGAACCTCAAGTTTTGAAATCTGAGTTTATTTTACTAGTTTTTTCGACACAATTTGTTTTTCCTACAAACTTTCTAATTTTCCTTATTAAAGACTTTTTCTAATAAATTCTAACAATGTAATTTTTTATTTTTATTTTATCACTTTCCAAATTTCTTTGGAGAGAACAAAAAATAATTTTGACCTCACATTAATTTTTTAATCTCTCTCACTTTGATTATCAATAATGTATTTATTATTATTTTTTAAAGACTCAATCTTTAATTTTATGAATTTTAGAAGTGATAATTTTGTTTTTTTTGTTTTTTTAGTGTAAGTATATTTTACAAATTTCTCTAAAGAAAAAAAAACAACACATATGTGTCAAACATGTTCTTCCTCGTTTCCACCCACTTAAACTCCTAATTTCATATGCACTAGACCTAGAACCTATTTTCTATAATTTTTCATATTTTTATTATCAAGAACTTCTTCCAATAAATTTTAAGAATATGATTTTTGTGTTTTTTATTTTATGTATCCTTTACAAATTTATTCGAAAATAACCAAAATAACTTTGACTACCATACTTCACCTTATTTTTTCAATATCACTCACATTAATTATTCATTTTATTTGGATCGTTTTGAAATAAAACAAATAGTCGTACAATTTGAAATATTTTAATCCATTAATCTAAGTGAATCCAAATAAGCTATATTTTTATTTCTTCTTTAATACTACATTTTAAATTTTGTTTAAGTACCAATTTTAATTCAACAACTTAATTTATATTTAAAATAAAAAAATAGGTTGAATTGCATTTTTAGTCATTTTATACCTTTTGTTTAAATTATGTTTTTTTTTAAATAATTAAAAATATTGTAAAAGGAAGAGAGAGAAAGAGAGGAAAATGAAGGAGAGTTGAATAGTAATTACTGTAGAAGTCTGGGGAGTTGGATAGTAATTACTGTAGAAGTCTGGGGAGTTGGATAGTAATTACTGTAGAAGTCTGGGGAGTTGAATAGTAATTACTGTAGAAGTCTGGAGAGTTGAATAGTAATTACTGTAGAAGTCTGGGGAGTTGGATAGTAATTACTGTAGAAGTCTGGGGAGTTGGATAGTAATTACTGTAGAAGTCTGGGGAGTTGGATAGTAATTACTGTAGAAGTCTGGGGAGTTGGATAGTAATTACTGTAGAAGTCTGGGGAGTTGAATAGTAATTACTGTAGAAGTCTGGGGAGTTGAATAGTAATTACTGTAGAAGTCTGGGGAGTTGAATAGTAATTACTGTAGAAGTCTGTTGATATTTTTTGTCCGAGTTAAACAACTCCTTGGGCCAAACGGGGAGTAAGTTTACTCCCCACAACTCCACTCCTCCCAACTCCGTGGGCCAAACGGCCCCTTAGTATGTGGGGAAATATTAACGTATGACTTATGAATTGATTAGTTTATGAGGAGGAATTCCAATTCCAATTTCGTTTTTTTTTTTTACTGTGTTGGTGGGAATCAAACCTTTAACCTCTCCGTTCAAAATAGTTCATACATTATGACAGTTGAATTACGTTTATGTTGATTTTTAAATAGTCCAAATGCTCAACAAAGATGAAAATATAACAAGACATCAATTTAACTTCTCCCTCTCTCCTATTTGAATAACTCGGATAAGTAATAACTCATTTTTATGCCTCCTCCACTTCACTTCCTTGACCTGATTGCTTAAATTGACCTGTAATTCTCGATCAATATGACTTTAGTTAAGTTGACATGTATTCATTTTTTTGAGGTTGAAGGTTCAAATTTTCATAACTTACCTTTCTTGTACTATAACCTTATCGAAATTAACCTACAATCCTCTACTTATTTCTATCTGTACTCGTTTTCTTGATGTCGGGGTTCAAATTTTCATAACTTACATTTCTTGTACTATAGTCTCTGAGTTTCAAATTTTCCTAACCACTATGTCAAAAAAAAAAAAAAAACCTCACCACTATCGTCTGGGGTTAACGTGGATTTCAGTTCTAACACTGCATGGTGTCTTCATTCACACAACCGTGGTTCGATAATGGCTCTGAAGGTTGCTGGCATTTGTAGTGGTGTTTTTTAACTCCTTATTCTAGATTCGTTGTCTCGAATTTGGCGTTTAATGGTTCTGTCTCTGCGTTGTATTGCCATAAATCCTATGGATGGCGACATACAAGCCTGGAATCCAATTTTGCGTGGGGATTGAAAACTTTCGTCATGGTGAGTTGATCTTATCTTCTATAAAGAACGTCACGCTATGGAATTTCATTTTCATATCTGTTTAATTGCTCATTATTCAAATCGACCCTCTTAATTTTATCTTGTTGGCTCGACGATCAAGTGTTCAAACTTATTGCAGGGCGACTCTCTTCACTGATGGATCCAAAGTCGAGTTTCATTTCAGGTACAAATATAGACATTCTTAGGTTAAATTATAAAAAGCATTCCCAACTTTGGGAGGTAGATTTCAATTACGCTCTTAAACTTAGTTAGCTATACTCAGGTTGACGTTTGAAGCGTTTGAAGCATTACTCGACCATAGTTTTTTCGTTAAAATAAAATGAAAATTGACGCAACCGCTAATGTGGGTATTTTTTGAAAACTTTAGGAATATTTTGTACAATTTTATTTGGATAAGAAGAATATTTTGTACAATTTAACCTTCTTATTACAAATTTACATGGAGTCAATTTTTGAAGTGATGGTGGACTACCATTATGCACTGTAAGTCAGCTAGAATTATAACCATGTTACTCATAGTTTCAGACAACTAGTTTGTAGGGCTGCATATAGATATTTGGTGAAAATATTTAAGCTCTTATTGTCTTACATTCAATAGAGAATTCAACATCAGGTTTACACTGTCAGTAAGTACCATTCTTCACTGCAGTTCCTTCAGATAATCTTCATTGTCAACAAGGACCTGAAAAATAAAAGCTTGGTTTGAAGCATTACTTTTTTCTTTTTTGTTTCTTTTTGACAATATGCGGGGTGGAGGATGATCGTCCTCTGACCTCTTGGTCAATAGTTCATACTTTATGTCGGTTGAGTTATGGCCATATTGGCGTTTGAAGCATTACTTTACCATAGTTTTGTTGTGGATCAAGTAAACAAATTTAATAAAAACCCACAAGTTTTTTTTAAAGTATTTGATCTTGTCATCATATAAATATGAGGATTGAAGAAAGAAAACTCACAATTTTCCAGCCATCAGGATCAAGAAAACTGGTAATCTTGGCGTTGATTTGGGAAACCAGACTGGGTTGTTGGATTATCTTTCCTCCAAGTTTTTTGGTAATCAGATTAACAACCTCACCACTCTTGTATACATCATCAGTGCCAATAGCAACCTGAAATCAGAATTATACTCTACTATAAATGGAAATTGGTCCCTCAATCAAGGAAAACTCCAACTTAAAAGGAAAATTGAACTCCCGAGGCTCCATTCGATAACAATTTCGTTTTTAGTTTTTTGTTTTTGAAATTTATCCTTGTTTGCTCACAATTTCTTTACTGTAGTTTTCAACCTTCTTAAAGAAGCACTTGAATTCTTAGTCAAATTTTAAAAACGAAAAATAAGTTTTTTAGTTTTCAAAACTTGGCTTGAATTTTGAAAACATTTGTAGAAAGTAGATAACAAAATAAAGAAACTCATGGGTAGAAGTAGTGTTTATAAGCTTAATTAAAAAAAAAAAATGGTTATCAAACGAGGTCTAACAAACTTTGACCTGGGAATATCCATTTCCCTTGGAATGTTCTGTGACACCATGATTGTAAGTCAACTCGAGCGCGGTTGTCTCTAACTCGTCTGCATACCCCATCATGGCTATGGCGTACTGCAGGCTCAATTGTTTGTGTATTGAAAATTATAGCATTCGTCAGTCTTTAGTTCTTAAGATGGATGGAAACCTAACTGCTCAATATCATCTGAAAATAAAGTTCACCTTGTGTTTGAGACTCTCAACCTTGTTAAGTACTCTCATTCCCAGTGCCTGTATAGAAACAAATTCAAATTCAGGACGAGAATTTCTCTTTGTTCATCTCTCATGAGAAACTCTCCTCCTCATCGAAATTTAGGGTCTGTTTGGAATGACTTTCTAATTGCTTAAAAGATCTTTGTTTTTTGCACTTAAAAACATTTGTTTTAAGCACTTGAAAAGTCATTTCAAGCATACCTTTAACAAACTTCTAACAGGGTCGACTAGACTTTTTGACAAAAAAATTCAATGTGTTAAGATACACAGTAACTTCTTTGCAATCTGTGATGCAGAAGCAGAAGGATAGAGAAGATTTTTAACACTTCAGGGGGAGCAGTGTTTTTACCTTTTCATAGAAGTTGATAGAGCGTTGTAAATCACCAACACGAAGCATTACTTGGCAGAGTGGCTGAGGAGTGGGGCCTCTTTGAATGAGCTCAAAGGTGTAACCATCAGGATCTTTCACAAACGCCAGCACAATAATGGAAGAACTGTCTTTCACTTCAAAAGGTTCTCTAATGATCTTGTCAGCACCCTTGGCCCTGACATTTTCAACCATTTTGTAGACCTTGGAAAAAGAACAAAAACTTCATGTTAATGTTCCTAACGTAAGCGCCTGTTTGGAAAGTCATTCCAAACCGATCCTAAATTCGCAGAAAGAAACCGAAACCATGAAAAATAATGCTTGATTGGCTTTACTCACATCTTGAGTAGCAATGGCAAAGTGTCCAAAGCCAGTACCAATATCATATGAAGCTACTCCATAATCTGTATGATTTTGAACACAAGTTTGGATTGAAGAAGGAAGAAGATAAGAAGAGATTATGACTTGATTCAGAGAAATTCTTAAAGCCACATACTGTAAATCAACTCGAGAACGAATGAAGATTGCTCAGAGCCAAACCCCATGAATGCTCTGCTATACTTCTCTTCTGGGACATCTCTTTTTCTCAGGAGTTTCATCCCAAAGCATTCAGTGTAGAATCTGAAGATGGAAAATAAATACATTGCCATGATGAGGGAGAGAAGGGAGAGAGAATTCGAGTAAGATTGAAGAAGAAGATATACTTGATAGTGCGATCGAGATCACCAACACGATAAACAGCGTGAAGAAAGCGGCGATTATCTTTCTTGGACCATTCCAACAACTGATCATCTGCATCAGGAGCCACAGGTATAGCCTCTGCCATGTTCTTTGATCTTGTGTCACCACTCCTGCAGATAATTAAAAAAGAGATTATTTATAAGCTTCTTCAAAACCAATCCAGATAAAATCCATAGTCAACTGTGATTAATGACTTGTTTGGAATGATTTTCTAAAATGCTTTAAAACACGGTTTTTTAAGCACTTAGAAAGTCGTTCCAATCAAAGCAGTAAAATGGAGATGAATATGATAAGTCAAAAGTTCAATTATTGCATTGAACAACTTTGAATTTCTTTAGTAAACATTGGACCACAAGACATAAAAATAGAACAACAAATCCAGATCTGCCTTACTAATTTATAGGACTCAACTTGTTTTTGTTTATTGAAGGATTTGTCTTTGCATAACACTTCTTCATTGTCGGTTTTTAGTCTGTATAAAATATGTATAAAACAAGCTGGGGACCAAAGTGGTCCTCGTATTTATTTATTTTTTTTGCTTACCATGCATGCTTCGTAGTAGAGTCGACGTTTTGTTTTTAGTCAACAACATTTGAGTGAAAATTTGAACCTCTGACATCTTAGTCCTATGTTATAACTAGTTGAGTTATGTTAAGATTGACATGAATAATATTTTTATATAACATGAGATTCGGCATTAGTCAGAAAGAAAAAGGATTTTGTACCTTTGCAATATTTATTTGATTTTTTCGGTTAAGCTATCAGTCATCACTTATAAATTTCATTTGTATTAATTGAATTGGAGTTTGGATTGGGTCTCCTCATAATTCTGAAGGTAAAAAGTTTGACAGCATACTTTGTTCTATGCATGGAGAAATGATGGAGTTTTTGCACGCATGACCCTCTTTGAGACCGTAAGGTTTTTTTTACTCGAAGCTTAAAACGTAAGTTTTTTTTACCTTCTCTCTTGATCGACAAGTAAGAAAAGTCATTTGTACCTTTCACTGAGCACGATCATAAGGAAGACGCTATAGTGTCTTTGTGTTTAGCGAAGGGTACGAATGACTTTTCACACTTGCTGCTCACGAGAAATGATTGTCAAACTTGTGTTTAGCGAAGGGGGCATCCGTACAAAAAGTCCGAAAAATGATTGTCTCCCCTAAAAAGAAAGAATGTTATAACTATGATTGAATTTTGACCTATATAACAAGAATTTATTGATTGAAACTTGAAAGTATAGTCTGTTGACTAGGTTAGTAATTGGGTGGGATGAGTTTAATTTTATTTATTATTATTATTATTTTTTTTGAATAAAAATGAAGCAGTTTAATTAAACTTCCTTTTCATATGTTTGATCATACCTTACGTCTGCATTGCAAAAATGATTATTTTTTTAGCATAATTTAACAATAATTGTTACACTTTTTATAAAAATAAATTAATCTTTTTTAATTATTGCTGATTATGGCCAACTTTATGTATATGAGCCAACTTGAAAAGGCTTCTTCAGCTGCCTTAAATTGACCAAACTCTTTCACCATCCACTAAAAAGCTCCCACTCTAATGAATTTAAATTATCAAATTTAACTTCTTATCAATTAATTTTTTAATTTAATTTAAATTATAAAAAGGTCACATCATCATACTATTTAAATTTGTGATGATCTTTTCTATAATAGTGAATAACTCTAACTAGTTAAAATATTAATAACTAAAAATCAAATAAAAAAGATTGAGTAACTCAAAAGAAAAATTGAAAATTCAAGTTTGGATTGACGCAACACCCCAAACTCAAGATTCAAACCGAGGAATTCTGTACTTATGAATCAACACGGGTCCTTTCGGGATGTTTTGTCTAGAAAAATTGTTAGGAGGTCACCCAACACATATAATTGTTTCAAGCCAAATAAACTTGACTTTGAAGTTCTTATGATTGAGTCATCGAACAAAAATGCACATCTTATTGGTATAAATAATAACTATTAATTCTCTTATATGTCTTTCTCAACCATACTTTCTTATCCTTAGTGTTATTGTTGACCGAGAAATTTCGGCCAATCAACGGTCGCCACGTGTCTTCATCACAGCCCTTCGGTCGCACCGTATTTGGGCTCGAAATCGGGTCGGTCGGGAAAAAATATTCAAAAGACAATTTGGCCCGAAGGTCAAGCCCATTGGGCTTAAAATTCAAAAGCCCATTTGAACCAAGCCCAAACCCATTGGATCTAGGCCCAAGCCCACCAGGCCCATAAGAGCTCTATAAATAGAGAGCTCATTTTCATTTGCAAGGTTCAGAAAATTTCTTCTCCTAAGAACTCAGAGAGAATTCACAAGCAACGAAGACTCCCTGAAGACTGAACACTTCTTGAAAATCAAACACCTAAAGACTTCACCGCTACGTGAAGCTGAAGATTCAACATCGAGAACAAGCTGCGAAGCCCTCAATCCAAATCCAACATCGAGAACAAGCTGTGAAGCCCTCAATCCAAATCCAACATCGAGAACAAGCTACGAAGCCCTCGATCCAAATTCAACATCGAGAACAAGCTTCGAAGCCCTCGATCCAAATTCAACATCGAGAACAAGCTGCAAAGCCCTCGAAACAAATCCAACATCGAGAACAAGTTGCAAAGCTCTCGATACAAATCCAACATCGAGAACAAGTTGCAAAGCTCTCGATACAAATCCAACATCGAGAACAAGCTGCGAAGCCCTCGAAACAAATTCAACATCGAGAACAAGCTGCGAAGCCCTCGAGATACATTTGCATTTGAGAGAGAAAGAATCAGAGGATAAATATTAGAGATTGTAATCCACTACGCACTGATACATACAATACAAACACGAATTCAAATTTCATTTACACGTGTCGAATTTTCATCCTTCATTCGAAATCTCGTGTGAACAGTTATGACATAGATAGTCGACAAACAAAGAACACAATTTTAACCTGGTTCACTAACTATTAGCTACGTTTATAGGCAGGAGGAGAAAAATAGATTTATTATCTTGTTGTGTGGAGAGATTCAGAGGTAAAACGGATTAGAAAGTTTATATGTAGTACCCATGTAATAACCTAAATGGAGTGAGCTAAAGATACGAAGTTTCGGTTGCCCCCAAAATTACTCTCAAGTCGAGGGCTTCGCTCCTGGATCCCAACTCGTTGACCTTGACCCGTTAATGAGACTTCGTGCTTGGTCATTCGAAGAGTCAGATAACAGATTCAAACACATTTCAACAATTAGGGTCCCTCTAATTCGAGTTGTCTAAGTTCATTCACGTACCTATTCTATGTTTTAGTCAAATCATCTCTATATTGAAAATCTTCAAGTTAAAAGAAAAAAACATGGTTTTTTCAAATGGGTAAATTAAAATTTAAAAATAGATTTATGAGATTTAACCAATAACAAAAATATGGATATCGATATCCATATCGGGAGTTCAATTTATGGAGATATCCATAGATATATTGGTGAAATATCGATATCAACAAATATATCTCTAAATCATTTTTTTTTTAAAAAAAATATTTTAATTAATAATTAAATTCATTTTACTTCAAAATTAAGTTATAGATCTTGTTATTAGTATCTATATCCATATTGTAATTAATAGATGATATTTTTTATGTTTTACAAATATTTATAAAAGATATCAGAGATATCCATTAACCCTTAATATCTATTTTTTTTTTTGAGCATAACCCTTAATATCTATTTGATATATCAACATATCGACAAATATTTTCATCATTGAATTTAACCGACCATATATGAACTAAAGTGAAACTAAACTTAAATTATAAGAATTAAATTAAAACTTTTAAAACTAAAAAAAAAAAAAAGAAAACCAAATTAAAACTTAGCTTAAACTAAAAACTTTTAAAATGACTAAATTAAAACATTACTCAAAATAAAATAACCAAAATTATATTTTAACTAAAAGAAAAAGAAAAAAGATATTTTTACACTCACTAACTAATATTTGGCAAACCTAAAATTAAATATATTTTTAGAGGCGGAAAGTTGAAACTCTAAGCAGAAAAATGGAAATTGAGATGTCATTCTGTTTCGGTCAAAGATTGCTACGTGACGGTACGATGGAGCGACGCGATTGGACTTTCCACCAATCAAAACCCGCCACGTATGCAAGAAGTTCAGAATTCCCTACACCCTAAATTCCGTCCAGATTCAATGTATCATCTTTCACCCTCCTTTTTTATTTAAACTTCCGTTCTTAAATCTTACGGAATTACAGAAATTCACAGACGAAGAAGAATTACAATTTCCATTCGAAAATCAACCGAAAGAGACACAGAAGCAAGATTCCTTTGTCTTCCCATGGCGCTTGCTGCTTCTTCTTCTGCAATTTCTGCTTCTAATTTGCAGCATTTTAAAGGTATTGTTCAGAAACGAAACGAAGCGAAGCTGAAGATTTTTGTTAGGTTTTCCTTGCGTTTTGAAGAATTTCATGTTAATTGATTCTTAATTGTGGATATTGTTTCGATTTGCAGCTCCACGAATTGCTTCTGTTCACCTGTTGAATCGGCCGCATGTTTTATCTCCTGGAGGATGCTCGGTGAAGGCTATTAATGCGCAATTCAAACGGAATGATTCGATTGTTCCTCTCGCTGCGAATACTCTTGCTGCTGGTAATTCTGATTTCTTAGTAGCTCTATCTCATTTTCTTTTCTTTCCACGAATTAGTGTGATAATGATGATGTTTTGGGGTTGGATCTGCAGAGGTGGAAGAGAAACCGGAGACTGTCGACTACGATGGATTAGCTAAAGTCCTTGAAAATGCTTCTCCTCTGGAAATAATGGATAAAGCTCTCGAGACATTTGGCAACGACATTGCGATTGCATTCAGGTTTGTTCTTATTTCGATCATTTTATTATCTAACGTAATATCTCGAATGTCTAAAACTTCAAATTGTAATGATGTTGACTCTGTGATCTGGAAGATGCCTTTTTAATCACATATGTCATTGTCGTGTTACTGGAATTGGTTCAGATTGTGTTAGTCTATTTATTCATATTCTCTCTGTGTTGCCATATCTTTCATTTTCCATAAACTTTTAGGTACGTGTAGATGGTAGGTAGAGCATAATGAAACATAATGGAAATGTTGAAGAGAAGTGTCAACTGACTAAAGATTGGATAAATTTTGTTGAAACTCATAATTAATATACGTAATGATAAACTAATAATATTAGATTTCGAATTGTTTCTGATGTTCTTTCTGAATACTGAATTATAGATAGGGTATTACTAATTTCCATCATTTACAAGAATTTACTAGTTAAGCATTTGGCCAACAAAACATTTAACCAAAATTATCCATTGCAGTGGTGCGGAAGATGTGGCATTGATCGAATATGCTCGTTTGACTGGTCGACCATTTAGGGTGTTTAGCCTTGACACAGGGCGGTTGAATTCAGAAACATACCAATTCTTTGATGCAGTGGAGAAACAGTATGGCATCCATATTGAGTACATGTTCCCAGATGCTGTTGAAGTTCAGGGCTTAGTTCGAAACAAAGGGCTGTTTTCTTTCTACGAGGACGGCCACCAAGAGTGCTGCCGAGTAAGGAAGGTGAGGCCTTTGAGGAGGGCTCTAAAGGGACTCCGAGCATGGATCACCGGACAACGAAAAGACCAATCTCCTGGAACTAGGTCTGAGGTTCCTGTTGTCCAAGTTGATCCTGCATTCGAGGGATTGGATGGTGGCAATGGGAGCTTGGTTAAGTGGAACCCAGTAGCCAACGTTGATGGTAAAGACATATGGAACTTTTTGCGAACCATGAATGTACCTGTGAACTCTTTGCATTCTCAAGGATACGTCTCGATTGGCTGTGAGCCGTGCACAAGGCCTGTCCTCCCAGGACAGCACGAAAGAGAAGGAAGATGGTGGTGGGAGGATTCCAAGGCCAAGGAATGTGGTCTTCACAAAGGAAATCTTAAACAGGAAGATGTTGCCCAGCTCAATGGAAATGGAAATGGTACTCCCACAGTTAATGACATCTTCATCTCCCAACATTTGGTGAACCTGAACAGAACTGGAATAGAAAACTTGGCTAGGCTGGAGAACAACCGGAAAGAACCTTGGCTCGTGGTTCTTTATGCACCATGGTGCCAATTCTGCCAGGTAAAGATCATTTTGCACGAAAACGTTTATCAATTTAGGGTCTGTTTGGAATGAAATATCAGTAAATGACAATTTTTTGTTGAATTTGTACAGGGTATGGAAGGGTCATATGTTGAATTGGCTGAGAAGTTAGCAGGGAGTGGAGTGAAGGTAGGGAAGTTCAGAGCCGATGGTGAGCAGAAGGAGTTCGCCAAACAAGAGCTGCAGCTAGGATCCTTCCCAACAATACTCTTTTTCCCCAAACACTCATCTAAACCAATCAAGTACCCATCTGAGAAGAGGGATGTCGACTCCTTGATGGCTTTTGTGAATGCCCTACGATGATATATCATATACATACCAAAAGTCTAAAGTCCTAAATTGCTTGCTTGCTAATACAGTCTGATCGAAAAATCAATACAGGCTCCAATCTTTTGTTGGATTCTGTATACGTCTGAGGAAGGATAATAACCCCACTGCGATGGAAGGATAAAATCAAAGCTTGGGCATCTTTTTTGGAGCTTAGAGCGAGCATATTCGGTCCTGAAATCATCCGATTATGTAGTAACATGTATGTATATACCAGTTTTTTAGTAGGGCTCTCAGGACAGGACAACGATGGTCGTGTCCAAGTGAGTGATAGGTTCTAGATTGTTGTCGTGTGTCTCTTTTGGTTGTACTAATTTACGTTTGTGCAAAGTTGGGCTCGCACGAGGAGCCATTTTCATGTTTTTTCTCGCATCTCTTGACTTTAATTCTGTGCTTTTAGATCTTCGCCTAAAAGGGCTGCTGTTTGGTGAGAATATTAAATATTTCAACTGCTTGCAATTAGACCCAAGTTGGGCAATTGCGACCCACCACATTAAACTGATTGATACTTCAAACCGATGATTTGATTTCTAATCTTCACACGGTTGGCCGTAGCAATCACAGAAACAAACAAATTTAAGATAGAAAAAAACCCCACCCACAATTCTTTACCTCAGAGTGACAAACAATGACAGGACGTAGGAAATCCACTATGCTCTTATGTACCCCCATTATGATGATTACAAACTAATAAAAAGGTTAGAGGGGTGATATAATTATTTTTGATGGAATCTATCTCCTTAAGTTTTTGGGTTCGATCGTACATTCAAACTCTTGTAATATCTCTTTCACCCCCTTTAATAATATTTATTTTCACTTGTTGGGTCTTTTACAAATTTTCAAGTTCACAAGTGAGAATCTTGATCTTTAGTGCTGAATTCAGCCCGTTTTCAGCTTGGCTCGCTCTTAGGTTGACCCTCCTACTTGACTAATTAAGTAGTATTTTACTCGTCTATTGTCCTGTCTCGTCCATAGTGCGGTCAACAATGATATATGTTGGAATGCTTTGAATCTGTCGTGACTCCCTACAATTCATTTTGTATTAGGTCATTAAAAGGGAGTCATATATCAACTTTATAATGATTTCAGCTGTCTTTAGTCTGTAATTTGTAATTTTCTCTTATTCTCCGTAATAATATTGTTCTCTCTGTTCTGCCCGTAGACGTAGTTAACAGTAAACTACATAAATCTGTGTCGATCTTCTTTTGCGCTTTTGTTATTTATTATTCGATTCTATCGTAACAATATACTAAACAAAACTTTTAGGTTCATGTTTCAAATTTGACTCACAAGAAGCAGCTCTCATTTGCCTAATCACAATGGCAAACGTACCTTGCTTGCTATATAACTTTTTTAGTCTTCTCTTACTTTTTTCAAATTCTAAACCATATTGTTGTCTTTGTCCCTTGATTTCACTCAACTATTTTTCAACCAATTCTTTGTACCTTTTTGAGCAACGTTGAGACTTAGAGAGCCACCAAGAACAAGAAATGTGGCTCTGTTAGGCAGGCAGGTGGGTGAACGAACCACAAATCTTCACTAAAAACCTCTTTTTAAGGTACAAGGAGAGAACTGTTTAATTCTACCCTCTTGTTGTCCTAATTATTTGACCTATAAACCAAGATTTTTTGGCTGAATGATGACTGACGACCACCAAAATAATGCCTACTGGTTTCTGCTCACTGGCATTGAATAAACAATTCAGTTCACTTTCAGGGTGGTTGGTCCTTTTTAGAAAAAGGGATCCAATGCCTTTTTTTCTGCCATTTGTTCAGAAATCCCATCTTGAAATTCCAAGAATTCACGAAGAAGCCAACATTAAATTTGATGGCTTACCTTACTAAGTTACTGTTTCCTCGACATTTACTAATGTAAATAAATTATCTAATGCAATGTCCTTTTCTTCTGTGAAATTGTTTTGTAGATGGTCTGAGAGCAGAGCAGAGCAGAGCAGAGAGTCACGTGATTTTGTTTCAGACGCTCGTGACTCTCTGCTATGTACAAGGTACACAGTTTTTGTATTTGTTTGTCCTTTTTTAGTTTTAAAAAACCTGTGGCTGTTGCCTCTAAAACGTGTCTTTCTTATGGTGATTGAATATTGACATAGGTTTCTATTTCATATCAATGTTTGATGGTTACCATATGATAATTATTAGTAAATAATTTACGTATCAATCCTTCAAAGGTCTTTTTCAACAAAAAAAAAAATAATAATAATAGTCCATTCTTCTTTTTTTTTTTTTTTTTTTTTTGAGACTTAAAAGGGGTGCAACACGAGGACTTCCTAAGTAGTCACCTAACTTAGTACTACTCTCGCCCAAGCACGCTTAACTGCGGAGTTCTAATGGGATTCAGTGCATTAGTGCTAGTATGATCCCACCCTCCCTTCTTCAATTTGACATTTGGTCAACATAATCATAGAAAATCGCACAAAGCACAAACCATTCCTCAACTATGAGATTTGTTAAAATCACATTCTTGAACTTTTAATTTCTCATCCCTTCAATTTGTTAAGATTTGCAATCAACCATTATGTTAGTTGAGGTTAAATTATAGTTTAACTAGGCTTTGCGACTTTCCCATGTGAATAGAGAATGTCAAACTTGTCATTGGTTGAAAAGAAAGAAAAGTTTTATGTTTTAGGAAACAAAACTTAAAGAAGATGTTTTTCCTCGTTCAACCCTAACTTCTTTTGAAGGGTCGTGAAGAAAACAATATATTTTTTTACAACACGTGGAAGAATCGAACCTATGACCTTTTAGTTATTAGGTCGTACATTATGTCGATGGAACTATGTTCATGAATCATGATGACGAGAAAAACAGTATCAAACATCGCCGCGTTGAGAAAAATCATTCTCTACTCACGTGTGAGACACACATGTGAAGTCAATTTAATCTAATGGGTCGATTGTAACACTTTTTAAAGGGTATGATTGTAACCAACTCAATCGTTCATAGGTGATTTGTACAATTTTCCGATAACTTAATTAATTTTTTTTTGCAAGTATTAAATCATGGAGTTAATTTAGCACAGTGAATTTGGTGTTTGATTGGTAAAAGACATGTTTAAAATCACGCGCCATAAATAAAAAAAACAACAATGTAACAAGTGTAACGTTTCTTTGCTGTGTAACAAGACAGCCTGGTTTTCCTCAAAGAACAAACAATCTAACATGTCCAGAACGGACACTTTTTCGAATCCCCTATGAATTTACAATCCACTCCCCAACACAGTTCAAACTTCCCCAAAAGAATCCTCCCTTTTTACCCAACCATCGTGTTGGAAGGGAAAGGAATCATGGCGATTGCAAGAAGAACCCCAAAAACTTCTTCTTCTTCTTCTTTCTTGGACCCACGAGGGCTTTTTAGCAAATTTCAATCTGTTTCTTCACTGTAATCTCTTTATCCCCCCTTTTAATCAAAACCCAATTCGAAAAATTCTTCTTTTATTTGATTTGGGTTTGCAATTTCTAGATTTTTTTGGTCATCATCTGCTCAGAAACCGACATAGTAAAGATTAGATAATGCAAGAATTTGTAGCAGCTGAAACAGAGCCTCAGAATGACGTAGCTGAGCTCAATCTTCTTCTTCAACCTCACTTCAATGGCGGAATCTAAGCTTTCTCTGTTTTTTCTCTTCTTTTTTCTGTTTCTCACTGCTTCGGAAGGTAATAATGTCCCAAGAAGTTGAAATGGTTTCTCTCCTTCTTCTTCTTCTTCTTCTTCTTAGCTTTCTTTCTTCTGGGTTTTTTTTTGCAGGTGAATTTCCGCCATTGATGAATGGGAAGAAGGTGGAGAAGGACGACAATCAGCCATTTGTTGGGGTTAATATCGGGAGTGACGTTTCGAATCTATTATCGCCTTCAGATTTAGTTACATTCTTGCATTTTCAGAAAATCACTCACATTAGGCTTTACGATGCGAACCCAGAAATTCTCAAAGCCCTAAGCGGTTCGAAAATTCGAGTCATAATCAGCGTACCCAACAACCAACTTCTCGCAATTGGGTCTTCGAATGCCACCGCCGCCGCCTGGATCGATCGGAATGTAGTGGCGCATTACCCCCAAACCCTAATTTCCGGCATCTCCGTCGGCGATGAGGTTTTAACCACCATCCCCTCCGCTTCCCCTTTGTTGCTTCCCGCTATTGAATCCCTTTACAATGCCCTAGTTTCTGCAAATCTTCAAACCCTAATTTCCGTTTCGACTCCTCTTGCGGCTTCGATTATTCTCGACCCGTTTCCGCCATCGCAGGCTTTCTTCAACCAAAGCTTGGTTCAATTCATGCTTCCTCTGCTTCGATTCCTTTCGAGAACTGGGTCGCCATTGATGATGAATCTTTACCCTTATTACGTTTTTATGCAGAATAAAGGAGTTGTTCCTCTCGATAACGCGCTCTTCAAACCCTTGACGCCGTCTAAAGAAATGGTCGATCCCAATACTCTGCTTCATTATACTAATGTCCTCGACGCCATGATCGACTCTGCTTATTTCTCGATGAAGAATCTCAATATCACCGACGTCGTCGTTCTCGTAACTGAAAGTGGGTGGCCGTCGAAGGGCGATTCGAAAGAACCGTACGCCACGATCGACAACGCCGACACGTTCAATTCAAATGTAATCAAGCACATTCTCGACCGGAGTGGAACCCCATTTCACCCTGAAATCACTTCCAGTGTGTACATCTACGAGCTGTTCAATGAGGATTTACGGTCGCCGCCGGTGTCGGAGGCGAATTGGGGGCTGTTTTATGGCAACTCCACGGCGGTTTACTTGCTTCATGTGTCGGGAAGTGGGACGTTTTTGGCGAATGACAGTACGAATCAGACGTATTGTATTGCCATGGATGAGTTTGATTCAAAGACATTGCAAACTGCTTTAGATTGGGCTTGTGGACCTGGGAAAGCTAATTGTACTGAGATTCAACCTGGTGAAGCTTGTTTTCAGCCTAACAATGTGAAGAATCATGCTGCTTATGCATTTGATAGCTATTACCAGAAGGAAGGGAAAACTGCTGGATCTTGTGATTTCAAGGGTGTTGCTATGATCACCACCACTGACCCAAGTGAGTTTTTTTATCTCTCTACCTTAAATTTCTATCATGATTGGTTTCTGGGTCGACATTGTTTCACTTAATTTACTCTGGGATGTGTGCCATTGTCGAAATGTCTACAACGATCTAGTTGAGTTGGTTAAGACATATACCTTCGAGTGAGGTCTTTTAGGTCTATAACTATAAAAGCAATCTTGACAGTTGTAAAACTTGTGAATCCGAGTATAGCTCTGTTTAGCTTCGACTAAAAGATTTGAGGTTCGAATTTCTCACCTTACATGTCGTTGAGGAGGGAGAAGATCTTAGGAAATTTGTAAGAGTGACCCGCTATTTGCGTTCGTTTGTCAAAATAATCCGAATTTTAAAAATAAGGCAAATTGACCTTCGGCTGACATCATCACTTATTTTTAATATTAGTTTTAGTTTTCTCGCTTGTGCTCGTGCTGGTCTCGCTCTAGCTCTAGCTCCAGCTCCGGCTGCATTTAAGATTTGATACATTTTTCAGATCTGAAAATTTTAAGTTTTGTAGATTTTCAGATTTGAAAAAATTCAGGTTCTTGAATCGTCACACGAGAGTTGCGAAATAGAGGAGGAAGAGGAGGAAGAAAAAACGTGATAGAGGAGAGAAAAAATATGTAGTGACAAGAAAATAGGTTCAGAGGAGAGAGGGCAAGCGAGAGAGCTAGAAAACGAACCAGAAAAAATATTAAAGAAATTGGTGATGATGTCCACGGAAAGTCAATTTACCTCTTAATTCCAATTACGGGCGAAAATAAGAGGTTGTTCGTATAAAAAATCCTAGAGATCTTGACCTACAAGTAAAGGGCAACATATCTAGTGAGGTCTTTTTAGGGAAAATGATAATCACAAGGGTATAAAGTGGATACATATTATACTATTCTAGAAATTGGAGGTATATATAATTTGCTTGTGACGCATTTCTTGTGTCTCTTTTTGTTTATTTGTTCATCTTTTGGTTGTGGGGTTGGTGGTTCTTGTACCAACATCAGTGGCCCAGCAGCACTACGAAAGATTCCCAATCCAGGCCTAGATTTGTAGGTCATGGCCTTAGATTTTAGTGACAACATGGGCTCCCCATACTCAAATTTGTGACACCATCACCAACTTATGTGGGGAATGTGTTTGTTTTTGCAGGTCATGGCAGCTGCATATTTCCTGGAAGGTAATATAATAAGGGCAAACCTCTCTCTTTTATCAATTCCCAAGTATAAAAGTTAGCCCTCTTTGTAATCATTTGATTTTTTGTTTTTGAAAATGAACGTAATTCTATAAACATTACTTCCACCTATAGTTCGTTTGTTTTGTTATCCACCTCTTACGAGTGTTTTCAAAATTTAGCTAAGTCTTGAAAACTAAAGACTCGTTTGATAACCATTTAGACATCGTTTGATAACAATTTTGTTTTTAGTTTTTGGTTTTTGAAAATTAAGCCTCTAAACACTACTTCCATCTTATAACTTTTTTTGTTTTGTATCAAATGGATCTTAGTTTTTTGTTTTTTGTTTTTGAAAATTAAGCTTATAAACACCATTTCCATCTATATAGATTTATTTATTTTGTTATCTACCGTTTACCATTATTTTCAAAATCCAAGTAAAGTTTTAAAAATAAAAATAAAATAGTTTTTAAGAACTTGTTTTTTTTCTTAAATTTGGTTGACTCAAATGTTGCCTATAAAATTCATTGTAAGAATTTGGTGAGAAAACTAGCCTAATTTTCAAAAACTAACTACTAAAACTAAATTGTTATCAATAGGAGCTTTAAAAAGATGAAAATTATTCTAAAAAAATGGTTAGAAAACAAACAAAACTTTCAAAAACTAAAAATTAAGAACCAAATGATTATGAAATAGAGGGTTTTACAACTTGTTGGTTTTTATAAACAAAATATTGTGTTTGTTTTTGCAGTAAGAAAGTAAGAAATGAAACTAAAGAGACAGTGAACTCAACACAAATCCCTCAATCTAATGGAGGAGCAGCTCAAAGATTAAGATTGATTGGTGAAATTAGTGGAATAATGGAGAAGGGAGTTCATATTTTCTCATTCTTTCTGTTCATTCCTTTGATGGCTCCATGGTGAAGGAGGCTGATGTAGAAAATAAAATAAAAAGGGTTTATTATATTTATATATATTTTTGAAATGTAATATTTTGATTAGGAAGGTAGAGTTGAAAATTCATTTGGGAGATTTTGGGAAAGGCCTCTTTCTTTCCTTTTAGTTGATCCAAGAATTTTGTTTATTCAATTATCAAGATAAAGTGGAGGTTCAAAATTACTTTAATCTACTTTCTTTATAAAGTGTTTATGTTGAATATGACCTAAAGTTCACATATGTCTATCAATAGAGTATGAAGAGCTAAGTTTACACTTGGATGGTTAAGAGAATAACAATTATCTATAGAGGTTAAATTATAACTTTAAAATAATGTCTAATAGGTTTCTTCCTAACTTTCGTTTTTGTATCTAATATGTTCGGTGTCTATTCTATTGTATTCTTAAACTTTTAAATTTGTGTCCAATAAATCTCTAAATTTTTTAATTTTGTGTCTAATGGATCATTCTCTTATTCAAAAATCTTTAAAATTCACAAATCTATTAGACACAAAATTTAAAGTGTCAAAGATTTATTGGATTAGTAGACACAAAATTGAAGGTTTCAGGATTTAGTAGACATTTTTTAAAAGGAGACTTAAAAGAAGTGCAGGGACTAAACTTGTATGAATATATATAATACTATTATTGTTTTTTTTAGAATATTTATTATTTAGATCCCGTTTGATAACTATTTGGTTATTGGTTTTTGAAAATTAAGCCTATAAACAATACATTCAACTATAAATTCTGTTACGGATGAGATCACATGCTTGAGGTTATGCTGCATTTTTCGAGGACCCAAGACTATCTCTAGGGTCCGATCAGGGGACCTGTGAGATCCTCCCCGGTTAGTCTGGAGATCTTCGATTCCATCACATTCAACCCCCAAAACAGGGCGAGGAAGGTCTGTTGACACTCCCATTGCTGATTGTGGGCGGCGGTAAGACGATCTCTACAAATCTGCCATAGGATCAGGGACCATCCCATCTCCATGATGAGGAAGCATACGAATCTACGTCGATCGTCTCATCATTCCTCTTATGTATATACCAAAGTTCACCTTCATCGAAAGGTACACAATTCTCACTACTCACACTCCGCTTAAGCTTAGAACTCTCTATCGATTTAAGCATCAGAGTATAGTGGACTCATTCCCACACCAGTGCAAGTTTGCTTATTCTTTGCATGTCGGTTTCGAATTACATCAGTTACCTGATCATCTGAAGCCTACCTCAGAGGAGTCCGAATTCTTGTACCAACAAATTCTTTTGTAAGAATCAAATGGTAGATTTGTAATAGGGTGTTTATAGATTTTGTAAGACATGGTTGCGTAGGATAGCTTATAAGTTAATTGTGAATGTTTGACTAATTAAAGAAACCATCTCTATCCTCATCCCACTCGGTTGACATTCTTAAAATTAAAAAAACAACATTTGGATAAGTTTACTGGTTTTGTTTATCTTGTTTGACGAAAGAATGGTTTTTTTTTTTTTTTTGAAACAAAATGGATTTGGGCGTTGATTATTTCCCAAACTACATGTCGTTCGAGCCAAAGGTCGTTTCATCATGTAGATAAAAACGAAGACGGAATTGGAGCTCGAAGCGGCAAAATTGGAGCAAATCGTTAATGTTTCAAACCAGAGCATTTTCACAATCTTTCTCAATCCGCCTCTTTCTTCATCATCTTCATCGCACTGTTGAAAATCGTCGAACATTTCGCAGTCTGCCGATGTCTAGTTGGTCCTGCAAAAAATGCACCTTCCTCAACCCACCCTCTCAAAAGGCAGCCTGCAAAATCTGTCTTTCAACTTCATCTCCTCCACCCCCATCTTCTTCTTCTTCTTCCACAGCCCCTCAATGGTCCTGCAAGGCCTGCACCTTTCTCAACCCTTATAAGAATTCCGATTGCGAACTCTGTGGAACTAGGGCTCCGGCCCTCTCCCTTTCGAGTTTCAAGGATTTGATTGATGTCGGCGAAGATGCGGATGCGGATTCTTCCGTTGGGTCTGTGTTCTTTCCCTTGCAGCCCTGCAAAAAAAGGAAAGTGGACGATTCTGATCCTGTTTCTGTGGTGGGTACTGACGATTTCGCTGAATTGAGCGCATTTCGAGGCATTAAGGCATCGAAGAACACTGTTGCTGAAATGGGTTAGTTTTATTCTCTCAAATTTGTGTGTTAATCTTAGTGTTTTGTCAAGTAGAATGTAGTTTTGAAGTTGCATTAATGGGTTAGTTACATTGACAGGGGATTCTAGTTCTAGGGCAAGTTTGACATCGATTAAGATTATGACTTACAATGTCTGGTTCCGAGAAGATTTGGAGTTGCGTAATAGAATGAGAGCCCTAGGACAACTTATCCAACGCCATTCGCCAGATGTTATTTGTTTTCAGGTTTTCCATCCTCTGTTTTATATCCATGTTTTGAGTTTCTAGAGTCTAGAGTTCAGTTTTGGTTTACATCCTTTTACATATACATTGTGCTGCAGGAAGTTACCCCAGATATATATAACATCTTCCGGATTACCAACTGGTGGAAAGTTTATCGCTGCTCGGTCATGAAGGATTCTCATTCAAGGGGATACTTTTGTATGCTGGTGAGCTTTTTGTTAGCTCCTCTGCTTGATTTTTTCCCATTTCATACATAACTAAAGCAGTTTTTATAATGTATATGATTGATAACCAGCATGGGTTGGCATAGTGGTCAACAAAGAGCCATGAGAATAATAAAGGGCTTAGAGTGAATATATTCAAACCATAGTGGTCACCTACCTAGGATTTAATATCCTAAATGCAGTTGGATCAAGTGGTTGTCTCGTTAAATTAGTCGAGGTCCGTGCAAGCTAGCTCGGACACTCATGGATATAAAAAAAGAAAAAGAAAAAAAGATATGATTGATGACATGATGACAAATTGTTTACTTTATGCTTGAAATCAACTCAACAATATCTTAGTATTGGGTTTTGCCAAGTAATTCTGATACATACATTGACATTTCTCTTATCATCGAGAAAGTGTCTTTGGATATTGTATTCAAACAGTTATTTGAGTGCCTTTTCGATCTTCTAAACGTATGCTAGTTGTTTGACTCATGACCTGACCTCTAAGGGCCTGTTTGTAATGACTTTCTAAGTGCTTAAAAAAGTATTTTTAACCACTTAAAAAGTCGCTCTAAACAGACCCTAAATAGGTCTCGGATGACCTAGTATCTTAAAACACAAAAACAACAAGAACACAACCACCAACCTCATTGAGAGGCTTGAAAGTTGAAACCATTCTTCCCAAGAGCAAAACTCTAGACCAAAATACGGACTAGGCTAAATGCACCAAATATGGGCTCTCTAATTTTCTAATTGCTACCTTCCTCCCAGTGCAAGCAAAACGGCACTGGAGGTTCAGCATTTCTATCAACCACTTTCACCCCTGCTTAAAATCCATAGAGTCCGAGATTAAGTTTTGTGTACTGTTGTTTCTTTTTTGTGTATCATCTATATATATCTCCTAATCCTTTTCTTGTTTTAGTTCTTTTGACATCTGTGCGGAGAGGTAGAAAACGGGTAGTGACGAACCTGTTATTGCTCTAGTGTTATGCTTTGTTTGTATAGTTTTGCATCTTAAGACGATGATATATTTCATCCTTTTAATGTGCAGTTGAGCAAACTGCCTGTCAAATCCTTTAGTTGTCAACCATTTGCCAATTCTATAATGGGGAGAGAACTCTGTATTGCCAATCTTGAACTTCAAAATGGCATTTCATTGACAGTTGCAACAAGCCATCTTGAGAGTCCTTGCCCTGCACCTCCAAAGTGGAATCAAATGTATAGCAAAGAGCGTGTAATTCAAGCCAAAGACGCCATCAACTTTCTCAAGGAAACTCCGAATGTCATTTTAGGTGGTGACATGAACTGGGACGATAAGTTGGATGGTCGGTTTCCTTTTCCTGATGGCTGGATTGATGCTTGGGAAGAATTAAGGCCCGGAGAAAATGGTTGGACATATGATACCAAATCAAACATGATGTTATCTGGGAACCGTACATTGCAGAAGCGTTTGGATCGAATTTTTTGTAAATTACAAGATTTCAGGGTAAGTTCTATTGAAATGATTGGGACCGATCCAATACCTGAGTTAACATACACCAAGGAGAAGAAAGTGGGAAAAGAAATGAAGATGCTGGAGCTTCCTGTTTTTCCCAGTGATCATTATGGCCTTCTGTTGACGACAATAAGCAAGCAGCCTGTAATGTGAGGCTTTTGCAGTTAGTTTTGTATGGTTGAAGCCTGCTTAAATCGTTTTTCTTCATTTTGCAGTGCTTCAAAATGCATGCTTTATTGCGCGCGATTTTGTATCTAGCTTAAAACTAAACAATGGGTTTTAGATTTTGTATGGATACAGCATCAGGGTATCAAAAGTCATATTCTAGATCTTGAACTGCTCTTTCTTTGTTCTATCTCAACACTTTCTTGTTCAATCTTTTGGTACAAAAATGATGTATAATTGGAAGGCAGCAAGATAAAGGAACACAGAAAGATTATAAAAGGGACTTTTCCCATTTTGAAAGTTATGTCCTCTTTTGGAAGATTGAAAAATTATCAGAGGTTGAGATTGATTGGTGAAATGAGTGGAATGATGGAGAAAGGAGTTTGAAATTCATTTGGGAGATTTTGGGAAAGGCATCTTTCTTTCCTTTCAGTTGATCCAAGGATTTTGTTTATTCAATTATCAAGATAAAGTGGAGGTTGAAAATTTCTTAAGCTACTACTTTTGTTCCTGTACTGTAATTGCTAAAGGAGAAGTAAAGTACTTTTGTTGAATATGACCTAAAGTTTAAAGATGCTTGTAAAAGAGTATGAAGAGCTAAGTTTGCACGTGGAAGGTTTGGAGAAAGAGTTTTATATCTAATAAGATTCAAAACTTTCAATTTTGTGTTCAAAAAATCTATAAACTTTCAATTTTGTGTCTTCCTTTCTGAATTTTAAAAAATCTATAATGGTTTAAAGACCTGTTAAACACAAGTTTAAAAATTTGAGAATTTCCTGAACACATAATTAAAATTTTAAAGACAAAGTAAACATATTTTAAAGTTCAAGGACTAGTCACAAGCTTAAAAATTCGAGAACTAAAATTGTTATTTAACCAATAGACGAGGTCATTAAAACATCATTATTTTTACAAGAAGTTTGAGAATAACATTATTTCTATTAAAAGTTATTTTGAGAATAAGTTTTTCTACAATAAGTTTCGAAAATAACAATATTTTTTTAAAAAATAAGCTAAAATAAAATGCACAAGGTTTATTTATTGGACTAGTAACTGCGAGGTTCTAGTTTAATCCTCACCCCCACATGTTGTGAAGAAAAAAAAATCCTATCTTTTCTCTTATTTGTCTTCTTCTCACTTTTTCTCCCTCATATTGTTGTAAGAATGAAATCCATCAATAACACAGGTGACAGATCACATTACAAGGGATAAAATCGAAATTTCATTTTTTTTTTAATTATTTATTTATTTATTATTTTTTGGGCTGGTTGCATAAAAAGCAAACCCAAAATAATGACAAATATAGCAAAATTTAAAACATTTTACAAATATGGCAAAAAAACCAGTAACTATCTACTGTTAACGCTGATATATGACTATCACTAATAGACTATTATTAGTGATAGTCACCGACAAAATTATATAAAAAATTGAGGTGATAGACTACCATCAATATAGACTACACTATCAGTCATAGATTATTATGGTGATAGAAATTGACATATTTGTAATTTTTTTTAAAAAATACTATATTTTTTATTATTTTATTCTAAAGGGACATATGTTACAATTTTTTTTTTTTTTTTTTTTTTTTGTTTTTGGGGGTATAAAAGGGTTATTTTTTGCCATTTTCCCAAAAATCGAATAGATCGTTATGTTTCAAACAATAGCATTTTCATTGGGGGTGTTCCAAAAACCGGCGAAATCCGAAATTTTCGACTTGGGTTGAAAAATCTCAAAACCCTAACTCAACCCAATCCATCTAAACCCTAAACCCTAGTCGTAGATCCATTTCATAGCTATACGATCTGGAACTCCTTAATCCGATACTGAATCTGATCTCCTCCTCCCAGCCATGGCGCTCGCTTTCGATGAGTACGGGAGGCCTTTTATTATCTTGAAGGAGCAGGAGCAGAAGACCAGGCTGAGAGGTCTCGATGCTCAGAAGTCTAACAT
Source organism: Herpetospermum pedunculosum (assembly GCA_028017165.1). Taxonomy (NCBI): domain Eukaryota; kingdom Viridiplantae; phylum Streptophyta; class Magnoliopsida; order Cucurbitales; family Cucurbitaceae; genus Herpetospermum; species Herpetospermum pedunculosum. The sequence continues at coordinate 64,616,880 of CM051528.1, forward strand.
TGCTTCTGGTAAAGCTGTCGCTCGCATCCTCAGGACCTCGCTTGGTCCTAAGGGCATGGACAAGATGCTTCAGAGCCCTGACGGCGACGTTACAATAAGTTTGTCTCGCTCATTCCCTATCCATCCTTCTCTCTTTTACTCTCTTAGTTCATAATTTTCACTGTCTTTTATACAATTTTAGAACCATGAGCTTTGTCCATTGTTTGAATCTGAACGTTGCATCTCAAAGGGTTACACTCGGATTTTTACATTTCTTTTTTTGATCTTCTATTGGGTTTTCTGTTTGCTCTTGCTGGGCTATGACTTTGGGATGTACTATTTATGAATTTGAGTGATCGTAGGTAAGCGAATAATGTAGTTAACTGATGTATTGTCTATAATAAATGTAAGATTGATGACACAGAAATGGGTTAGACTATTTAAACCATTGCTAGTGGAAGGTTATCACTCATGAAATGCTGTGGTGTTGATCACTGTCTCGTGCTCCCTCTGTAGTGCTTACCCCCTTTGAAACTTCAAATGCATACTATTCTTATTTAAAAGAAAAAAGAAATGTTGAATGGGTTTAGCTCAGATTTAAGGGAGGGCAAATCACTATTTCCTCCTAAGGGCGGGGGAGCCTGGATATAGTGTCGTGTTTTAGCAGAATAAATGAAGTTTATGCAATTTGTTCTGGACATTCTCTTTTTGTGTGTGTGGATTTACTTTGAGCCTTAGGTGAATTCATAAGCAGTATTTTGGGTTTCACCATAGACTGCCCTTTTCTCTTCTATTTTTCTTACTACTTTCTTCGGTGAATCATAATATAGCCTTAGATCTGATGTCAAGTTTATGGCAAATCGGCTTCTCATCTACAACCCCAAACTTTGCTTTCTAAACTTCTTGCAACTATTTTCCCCCTTGCTCTCTTGTCTCATTTATTTTGAAGTTTAAAAGCTGATAAAACTGGTCATTTGAACTTTGAACTATTGGGCTTAGGGTGTAACTTCATCCATCTTTTTAGATTTTGAATACCCGAAATTACCTCCGAACATCTGTCCCTAATATTTTTTTTTGATATGGTATCACAGATGTTACTGAAAACAATACATTTTTACCTTTTATAGTCAATAATATTTTCTTCAAATATATATGATATTTTGTATGTTTTGTTTATTTGAAAGTTTCAGTTGTGTTGTAAGTGTTGATTCATTTATGTTGTTGAAGTTAAGTTTCCTAGACATCTAAACTATTTTCTATTGTTGGCTAATTTCCCAGTAAATTCCACTTATCTCTTTTTCAGCCAATGATGGTGCAACAATCTTGGAGCAGATGGATGTTGACAATCAAATTGCAAAATTGATGGTTGAGTTGTCTCGAAGTCAGGATTATGAGATTGGTGATGGCACCACTGGGGTGGTTGTAATGGCTGGTGCACTCTTAGAACAGGCTGAGCGATTATTAGAACGTGGAATTCATCCTATTCGAATTGCAGAGGGTTATGAACTAGCCTCCAGGATAGCTGTTGACCATCTAGAGCATATTGCCCAGAAGTTTGATTTTGGAGAGAGAAACTTTGAGCCATTAGTTCAAACTTGCATGACCACTTTATCATCTAAGATGTACGGTGACATGACTTTATATGTCCAGTATACTGTGCTGTTTCGTAATTGCATCAACATTCATGATTTTTTTTTAATTAAGTTGATGTATTTAGCATAATTTTGTGCGCGTAAACTGACCCGGACACTGACGGATATCAAAAAAAAAAAAAATCATGTTGATGTATTAAAATTATTGGTGTATGTTATGTTTAAAGGTATCTAGCATAATTTTGTGACCTTTGTTTCATAATGGTTAATAAACATTGCATATCTGGTATGTTAGTCTTGTGCCCCCACACATTCTACGATAGTATCATCAATGTAGTTTTACAATTATATGTTAGTCTTGTGTCCCCACACGTCCAACTTTCTCATCAATGTAGTTTTATCCTATAAAAAAATATGTAATTTAATTGATTGCTAAGTGCATTTGTTTGGTTTTGTGGTTAATGAACAGATTAAAATTGTTAAACCATGGTTTCCTCCTAATTTGGTTGCATCATAGGCAACTGAGTAGATTATGTAAACTGACAGTGAAGTGATCTTATAATGTATTTGACTTCGATATCTTTAGGCAACTGAGTAGTTTATGTAAACTGACAGTGAAGTGATCTTATAATGTATTTGACTTCGATATCTTTTATAGCCATTTTCCTGATCTTGCAGTGTTAATCGTTGTAAGCGCAATCTAGCAGAAATTGCTGTCAACGCGGTTGTTGCTGTGGCAGATCTTGAAAGAAGGGATGTTAATTTAGACTTAATAAAAGTTGATGGGAAAGTAGGGGGGAAGTTAGAAGATACTGAACTTGTATACGGTATTATTGTTGACAAGGACATGAGTCACCCTCAGATGCCAAAGCAAATTGAAGATGCTAAGATTGCCATTTTGACTTGCCCGTTTGAACCACCGAAGCCCAAGACAAAGCATAAGGTTGATATTGATACAGTGGAGAAGTTCCAGACGTTGAGACTACAGGAACAGAAGTACTTCGATGACATGGTGCAAAAATGCAAGGTAAAATGGAAATACTTAATCTGGTCCTAAGATGTTTTCTGATAATGTAATACTCATCTATTTTGTGGTCTTTTTAGTTTGAGAGAGGTTACTAAAGAACAGAAAGGTTTCATGGATGACCTGGAGTTCTTCACTTCAATGAATCTTTAGATTTATACATCTTAAGGGATATGCCCCCATTTCTGATTTTAAATTAGAGTGGTACTTCTAATAATTTCATTCAGTACAATTTTTGCTCTGTTCCATTTGCTTGGTTTTCTATGTGGTTTATTTTTGGTGTTCTCATTGTTATTAATGAAAATTTGGTTTCTTTCTTTTTCCTCATGAAGATTTATATTTAGCATCGTGCTGATACATTTTTTGTTTCAGGATGTTGGTGCTACGTTGGTTATTTGCCAATGGGGGTTTGATGATGAGGCAAATCATCTCCTGATGCACCGAAATTTGCCAGCTGTGAGATGGGTTGGTGGCGTGGAGCTAGAGCTGATAGCGATAGCCACAGGTTTACCTCAATTATTTATTTTATCAGCATTTTCAGTCCTGAATAGAAATAAGGGAACAAGTGGATTGGATGGCTGATGCAATGACTAAATATGTTTTGGTTTGTACTGGAATTAATAACTAATTGACGTTTTAACCAATGTTTTTAACCCAATTTTTTTGCTCAAGAAACTTAATTAAACTAATGTTTGTTCTTTATCTAAGTCGTAGTTTATTGACTTTGTAGGTGGAAGAATAGTCCCCAGGTTCCAAGAATTGACATCAGACAAACTTGGCAAGGTATCACTCATCCCTTCTCATCATCTTTAGTTTAATTAGTCATTTTAAGCATTTTGTAATTTCTTTATTTTGAAGTTCGTTCCTGCGTGCAACTTTGCATGTATGATGTTTTTGTTTAATGTAATAATATATGCTTCATGGTTGAGATATGTTGTCTAAACCATTGGGAGTTTTTTTTGGATGAAAAAGTAATTTTAACTAGGTATTGTGAATTAAAATACCAGCTAATTCCACTTTTGTGAATTTGTTGGGGGTTTGGTGTAGTATTGATTACTTGTAGGCTTGTAGCTTATGTTTGTTGTTTTTCTGAACTAACAAGCGGCTTGGTTTTTGAGCTCATTCTATCACTGTGTGTGCATATATCAAGCAACTCTAACTCACAATGATATCTCTTTTTCTTTTCTCCTCATTTAAAGGCTGGCTTGGTTCGAGAAAAAGCATTTGGTACAACAAAAGATCGGATGCTATACATTGAACATTGTGCCAATTCACGGGCTGTGACCATTTTTATCCGTGGAGGTGGGTAGATCCTTTGTTATTCTGTTATTTTTTCAAGTAATTTATTTTAGCATTTTTGTACTGATTGATAGATTAGGTTATAGAATTTGACAACTGGTTAGATGAATGATGTTACAGCTGAATTTGACGTAGAAGTTAAGATTTGTTACTCCCAGTGGTTCTAAGTTTAAAACATTATGGCCAAAAGTGAAGCAAGTTCATGACTGCACGGTTTTAAATTGGGTAGCAGTATCCAGTTTTGAAAATAAATAGGTTGACATGCTGTTGTATATTAACAAGGGAGAAAATATGAAACATTGAGGTTTTTCTCTTGCATGTGTTTGTGTATCATCAAATAGACATTGTAATTATCTGGACTGAGCATAGATACTCGATGGTTGATTGTTAACCTGCCTTCAAATGTGAAATATTATAAAGTCAATACAATTTAAAAGATAGAAATGAAAGACAGTCGATGGTTGATTGTTACTCTGCCTGAAAATGTGAAATACGAAAGAGTCAATACAAGTTAAAATCTTGATTCAGGACCTTTGATGATTAACAAGCTCATTAGTTGTATCATGCGATGGTTTGTTTTAGGTAACAAAATGATGATAGAGGAGACAAAACGCAGTATCCACGATGCTCTATGTGTGGCTAGAAATCTCATCCGCAATAACTCTATAGTATATGGCGGTGGCTCAGCTGAGATTTCTTGTTCAGTTGCTGTCGAGGCAGCTGCTGATAAATACCCTGGAGTTGAGCAGGTATGAGGCTTTTATTTTATCCCTAGCCTCTCTAGTCTCAATGCACAAACAATGTTGAATATTTTCTCCTCTTTTTTGCAGTATGCTATTAGGGCATTTGCTGATGCCCTGGATGCTATTCCAATGGCTCTTGCGGAGAACAGTGGCTTACAACCAATTGAAACACTTTCTGCTGTAAAATCTCAGCAAATTAAGGTAAGCAGGACTAGTAACTATCTCAAATCACTGACTCTTAGATTTAATATTTGTGACTTCAAGCTTCAACTTTGCACGAAGGTTTCATCATTAATTTGGATTTAATGTGCAGGAGAACAACCCGTATTGTGGAATAGACTGCAATGATATCGGCACAAATGACATGCGGGAGCAAAATGTATTCGAGACTTTGATTGGCAAGCAACAACAGGTTTTATTGGCAACTCAGGTTGTGAAGATGATTCTGAAGATTGATGATGTCATTTCTCCTTCGGAATATTAATGTAACTGTGTTTTTTGCTGCCTCACTGAAGGGCCATGGCTTTCTAATGGTATGGGTCAGTGACAAGATAGACTTTTTTGACTGTTAGTAAAAGTAGGGATGTACCTTAGAATTTTGCTGGCATTATTTAAATTTTCTGAGTGTATGGGTTTTTGGGATGATAAATTATTGTTTGTGTGAATGCAAGGGATGAGCTCAGTATAAAGCCTTCTCCAGGTCTTCGGGTTTATAACCGCGAGCAATGTGAAATCATTCATCAACTGTTTTGGTATATCTTCATTTTTCTGGGATTCTGATATATCATCAATGGATTGAAGACTATTTTGTACGAACCGAAACCGAACCGTCTTCATCAGCTATTTCCTCCTTTGCCATATGCCCCATATCTATTCTTCTTTTCTGCAAGTTACATAGAATTCAATTAGAGAATCTTGAGGATAGAATTGAATCCTCTTTGCCCCATAGATTTTCTACAATCATGGAGCCACTGAGGCCCTTGTGTTCTACTTTTTCTTTGTCAGATTGTTTCCTTTAAGGATGTTTTTGGGTATTGGATATATTTACTTACATGTATTTTTTCCCCCCTTCTACCGAAGCATTTTATCATTATGTGTAATTATATTAACATTTTTTTTTTTTACAACACTTATATTAACATTTATGTATTCATAATCTATATGTATTTAGAGGGTTTTAGAAGCATTAAATTTCTTTTGAAGAGGCAGAAATTTCTTAACCCTATGTTTCATTGGGGTGAATTTCTAGTACATCAGTTGTATCGAGTACTCCATACTCCCTCCATTGAGTGGAGCCTACATTTTTTATTTTTCTTGTTTTTAATAGTTCTCTTCATCCTTTCAAGATTTTTTTTTTTTTACTTCTCTTCCATCTTCTTCATTATCATTTCTCTTCTTCTTTCTCTTTTTTTAAACAATTTTAATATTTTATCACCACCACTACCATAGAGCTGCGGCTGTAACGATATTGTCGCGTCCAGATGAAGAGTCCATGATTTTTTAGGTAAAATAACAAATTGAAAGAGGGACAGAAAATGAGAAATAAGAAGAGAAAGGAGAGAGAAGAATATGAAAGGACATAAGAAGAGAAAGGAGAGGGAATAAGATGAAAGGTAGAGAAAAAAATAAAATAAAATAAAAGCGGGAAAAGAGAGAGGAGAGATAATTAAAAATAAATGAAGAGAGTGAGAAATTAAGACGTGAATCTCACTCATATTTTTATTAATTTAACCAATTAATTTAAAATTACACCTGACTTGAATTGAATGGAAGAGATATGGAGAATTTCCCTACTATAGTACTAGAAATTGTCTGGCAATAATACTTGTGATATCAGTTAAAGTAGACTATTTAAATTTTATTCTTATAGATCAATTTATTTATAGGATTTAAAACATCTTGATATTTAATACATTTTTCAAATTTGGATCTTAAAAAATAAATAATAAAATATGAGAAAAAGGAATATGTGGTACAAATTTAATATTGAGGAAAAGAACTCGTGGGACCTTTTCCAAAGCAAGGAATAAAATGGAGTTTAATATATATAATTTCTGTTCGAATAATTTTTTGGAAAAGACAAGGATCTCATCGGCATGCAAGTTCTACGGTTCGGATTTACTACAAACAAATCATTTGAATTCTCTCCTCTTACCTCAATTATTTTTTTAATATTATAAAAACTAGTTCACTCACTACTTCATCAGTTTTTAAATAATCAAATATCAAATATTGTTATAGTTACACTATGGTTGTTATCTAAAATATAAACATTTTCATAGCTAAATTTTAAAGTTCGATTTTCGAGCACCGTAACAATTTCGGTCTATTATGTTAAATCAACCATGTCAAATCGAGCCTAGCTCAATTGACATAAAATTGTGTCAATGATTAAGAGGTTATAAACTCATGAGTTATATTTCAAGAAAAAAATCTAAAATATTAAAAAATGAGTCACATAAATATTTTATTTGGGGTATTTGTACGGATGAACCAGAAAGCGTAATATGTTTTTGACATTTCCTTGAATTTTTTTGTTTTTTGACATTCTCGTGATAAGCAAGTTTCATCACTTTGTGAAAAATCATTTGTAATAACACGAGGGTACAACTGTCTTTTCGCGATCGTCCTGAGTAAACGATACTACAGACTTTGTGCATTTGTTTATCACGAGATAAGATAAAAAAAATATAATTTTCCCTCGCGGTACTTGTTTGCTATCGGTCTCCAACTATTATGAGGGAAACTTCGGAGGAAACTAGCTACTAGACGGTTCGATTAGTGTGTACGTTGACACTTTATTAGTGTTAATTGGATACTATATGTACCAATTAAAGCTATTGTTTGGATTATACATTCATATAAGATAAGTGAAGATCACAAAATTTTAATCATAACAAACGTTTAAGCTACTGGTTTCAAACCTCAAAATGATGAAACGTCGAAGAAAAATGCATTGTAATCCAATTTGAGGGCCAAAACGAACGTTTTTGGGGATGAAATACCATAAACAAAGGCAACTTGATAATTTTATTTAATTAAAAAAAACTTCATCCAATTTGGTTAAGGGAGCTGGAAGTTATGACCTTTCAAAATGATAAAACGTCGAAGAAAAACGTTTTGTAATCCATTTTGAGGGCCAAAACAGACGTTTTTGCGATGAAATACCGACAACAAAGGCAACTTTCTAGGGGGATTGCCCCGAAAATTTGCTTGAATTAAAAAAAAACCCTCATCCAATTTGGTTAAGGGAGCTGAAAGTTATGATCTTTCAAAATGATGAAACGTCGAAGAAAAACGTTTTGTAATCCGATTTGAGGGCCTAAACAAACATTTTTTGGGATGAAATACCGACAAGCGGCCTTTGACAGCCTGTCCAAGGGGATGACATGACACACGATAGCCCATAGCGCATATAAGGTATGTGACACAATAATTTATCTGAGTGAGTAGTTTTATTAAATAAGGCTAATGTGGCTTCCAGAATTATTAATAGTGGATGGAGTGAACAATCTTTTGTATTGAATGACTAATAATTTGTTCTTAATTTTCATTATTTCTCCTTATATAAAAATAAATAAATAAATAAATAAACAAAAAAAAATCAAAATTTTAAACTAAGTAGTCTAAATTAAACCTAAATAAACAAAAAAAAATCAAAATTTTAAACTAAGTAGTCTAAATTAAACCTAAATAAACAATCTTTTGTATTTAATGGCTAATAACCTTTTCTTAATTTTCATTATTCCTCCTTATATAAAAATAAATAAATGCCAAAGTGAGCATGCTCAACGGACATATGTATGTGTTGACGACCAAAACGTGGTTCGAATCCCCCACCCCAATGTACTCAAAAAAAAAAAAAAAAAAAAAAAAAAAAAAAAAAAAATAATAATAATAATAATAATAATAATAATAAACAAAAAAAATCAAAATTTTAAACTAAAGTAGTCTAAATTAAACCTAAATATTTGATTTCTTAAGAAAAAAACCCCAAACTAAAGGTAGCTTCTCCTCTCCTCTTCTTCACAGTCGGAGTCTTTTACAATCTCTCTGAATCGACATCTTCCTTCATCGCACAGTGAAAAATCTTCGAACATTTTGCAATCTCTCTGTCTCGATGTCTAGTTGTCCTGCAAAAAATGCACCTTCCTCAACCCACCCTCTCAAAAGGCAGCCTGCAAAATTTGTCTTTAAACTTCATCTCCTCCACCCCCATCTTCTTCTTCTTCTTCCACAACCCCTCAATGGTCCGGCAAGGCCTGCACCTTTCTCAACCCTTATAATAATTTCGATTGCGAACTCTGTGGCACTACGGCTCTGGCCCTCTCGCTTTCGAGCTTCAAGGATTTGATTGACGTCGGCGAAGATGCGGATGCTGATTCTTTCGTTGGGTCTGTGTTCTTTCCCTTGCAGCCCTGCAAGAAAAGGAAAGTGGACGATTCTAATCCTGTTGTTCCTGTGGTGGGTATTGACGATTTCGCTGAATTGGGCGCATTTCGGGGCATTAAAGCATCAAGAACACTGTTGCTGAAATGGGTTAGTTTTATTCTCTCGACTTCGTGTGTTAATTATTGGAAGTATTGGCATACGTTTTGGATGAAAGTGATGAAGAGGACGATTCAGAATATGAAGGGACGCCACTGTTCTTATAGACTAGTCTCCCAGCTGAATGGGTCATGGAAAAGCAAAATTATTCTTTCTTATTCCTATAATCTGCTGACATCTGATCTCTTTTTTATTATTTTTATTCTTCTCTTTTCCCTTTCTGCAAAGCCGTAAATTGAGGGTATCAAGTGTATATCGATAGAACACAGAATACAAAAGTATTTCCTCCATATATTGTTCTGTTTATTGTCTTGGTATCAAAGCTAACCATGGGCAACGTCATTTCAAGCTCGACTTCTCCTTCCTCTGTTAATCCAACCTTCAGTAGTCCTCCCCTAAATCAGATACTTAACCAAATCACAACCCCTAAGCTAGATCGTTGTAATTATCTGCTGTGGAAAAATCATGCCCTGCCGATTTTACGTAGCTACAAGTTAGAGGGACGTAGCTACAATTTAGAGGGACATCTCTCTGGTGAAATACCATGCCCGCCGATAGTGATACCATCAGGTGTGACTGAAACATCTGGAGCAACAAGCTTCAATTATGCTCCTGGAGCGTCAAGTTCATCCGTCGCGAGAACATGGGTCAACCAACAATTTGGGTCCTGGGCAACAATAGACCGACTTCTTCTTGATTGGTTGTATAATACTATAACTCCCGAAGTGGCTACACAGGTAAAAGGGTATGATAATGCCAAAGATTTGTGGGCTGCTATTCAAGAATTGTTCGATGTTCAATCACGAGCCGAAAACGACTTTCTTAGGCAGGTATTCCAACAAACCCAAAAAGGTTCGCTTAAGATGACTGTTTATTTGCGTATTATGAAATCTCATGCAAATAATTTAGAACAAGCTGGGAGTCCTGTTCCAACAAGGTCGTTAATCTCCCAAGTATTGTTGGGATTAGATGAAAAGTATAATCCGGTGGTAGCTACGATTCAAGGCCGATTTGGGATCTCCTGGTCTCAAGTACAAGATGAGCTGTTGGTTTTTGAGAAACGTCTGGAGCTTCCAAACACTCAGAAAAACAATCCATCTTTTAGCCACAATGTGTCTGTAAATATGGTGAATGACAGAGGACAAAATGCCAGAAATCAACGCCCACAGCAGCAGTTGAATAGCGATCGGTCTGGACAGCAGAACAATACTTCTCATAGGGGAGGCGGTGGTGGTCAAAACCGTGGCAGAGGACGTTGGCAAGGTAATAATAATAATAATAATCGTCCGGTCTGTCAAGTGTGTGGAAAATTTGGACACATTGCTTTGGTATGTCAACATCGGGTTGACAAAGAGTCTGCAAGTTCAAATCAGAATACCAAGGGAGCAAATACAAATGGAGGCATTTCTTCATCTGGAGGCAGTAACTCAAATTCACCTGCTGCCTTTGTAGCAGTACAGAACAATCCTTTTGTGGCAGCCCCTAAAACTGTGATCGATCCGAATTGGTATATTGACAGTGGTGCGCCTAATCACGTGACAACCAACTACAACAATATAACTCATTCTTCTGAATATGGAGGTAAGAAGACTGTTACTGTTGCCCTGTTGGTAATGGGAATAAACTAGGAATATCTCACATTGGTATATCTTACTTAACTTCTGAGGTTCGGTTGACAAATCTTGAAAATGTGTTTTGTGTTCCTAATATAGCTAAGAATCTAGTAAGTGTTTCGAAGCTTGCCCGAGATAATAATGTTTAACTTGAGTTTCATGCTACTTCTTGTTACGGGCAAAGTGGTGCTTAAAGATGGTATTTGCAAATTTTATACTATGGGAGTGAGTGCTTCAAGCCCAATAGTTTATCACTTGGAGTCGGCTAATAATGATGTTGTTTGTTCCGCTCATGTTAGCTCTATTTCTAATGCTAGTGTAAATAGTGTAGTGTCTAAGGAAATTTGGCATTGTCGCCTTGGACACCTATCTTCTAGAGTTTTTAACACTGTTTTCAAGCATTGTAAGCTACTAGTGATTCCTAATGACAACTATGATTTCTGTGAAGCATGTAAGTTTGGTAAACTCCATGCTCTTCCTTTTTCGGATTCTCGTTCACTGGTTTGTGCCCCTTTTGATTTAGTTCATACAGATTTATGAGGACCTGCTCCAGTTGAGTCCACTTATGGTTTTCGCTATTATGTTCATTTCTTGAATAACTTTAGTAGATTTGTGTGGGTTTATCCATTAAAGCAAAATAGTGAAACGATTGATGCTTTCAACATTTTCTACGTCTTAACCATCAAGGGTTGACCTAGTGGTCATGAAGAGACTTGAGACTATTAATGCCCTCTTAGAGGGAATGAGTTCAATCATTGGTGGTCACCTACCTAGGAATTAATTTCCTACGGGTTTCCTTGGCAGCCAAATGTTGTAGAGTTAGGCGGTATGTCTCGTGAGATTAGTCGGGGTGCGCGTAAGCTGGCCCGAACACTCACGGATAACAAAAAAACATTTTCTACATTTAGTACAAAATCAATTTGTGGATGTGGGTACAAAAGGGTGCATCGGTTATGTTCTCAGACTGGGATTCAATCTCAGTTCTCTTGTCCTTATACGTCTGCACAAAATGGATGGACGGAGCGTAAACATCTACATGTAGTTGAGAGTTGAGACATCGTTGACTTTGTTAGCACAAGCTTCTATGCCTTTGTGTTATTGATGGGATGCGTTCTTGATGGCTACAATTCTTATTAATGGTCTTCCAACTCCTATCTTGAATGGTAAATCTCCCATGGCAACTATATTTAACAAAATATGGATTTCTCTAATTTGAAAGTGTTCGGGTGTGCTTGTTTTTCGTATTTGCGTTTGCGTCCATATCACACACAAACGTTTCAATTCCGTACTAGTAAGTGTGTTCTTCGACCAAGCCCAGCTCACAAAGGCCAGAAATGTATCAGGCTCAACTCATCTGGAAGACTTTTTATAACCAGAAATGTGTGCTTCAATGAAAGGGACTTCCCTTTTGCTTCAGCCCAAAGATGATACACCAGTGTCCATTGACTCTACCTCTTCAGTGTTTACATGATTATCCACATCATGCCCAAATACTTTATTCTCAAATAATCCTCTGCCGTCACCACAACCCATAAATTCTCAAAGCCCATACCCATCCACTAATCCCATTGCCTCTCACGACCCAATCTCCAACAGGGGTCCATTCTCAGTGGAAGGCTGCCATAAATATGGAGTTTTAAGTTCTCCTTCAGGATAAGACGTGGTGGTTCGTTCCTCCATCTTCATCTCTTAATGTTGTTGGGAGCAAATGAATTTTTCGGATTAAATGAAATCTCGATGGTACAACTCAAAGATACAAAGCTCGCTTGGTTGCTAAAGGGTTTCATCAAACTCCTGGCATAATTTTCTTTGAGACATTTAGTGTGGTCGTTAAGGCATCCACCATTCGTGTTGTTCTTTCTCTTGCGGTTGCAAATGGATGGATGGTCCGACAACTCGATTTCAATAATGCATTTCTTAATGGCACATTAGATATTTATATGCAAAAACCTCTTGGCTATGAAGATCCAGCCTATCCCACATTTGTGTGCAAGTTGAACAAAGCCATTTATGGGCTCAAGCAAGCAAGCTCCACGAGCCTGAAATAGTACAATCAAGGCTACCCTCTTGTCATGGGGCTTCATCAACCATAAATTAGATACATCGTTATATATCTATCAACAAGGCCAGTCTATTCTTCTTCTACTAGTTTATGTGGACAGTGTTATAATGACTGGGAATGATGAGTCTCTGATCACCAGTATGATTAAAGCTTTTGATGCTCGTTTGGCTTTAAAAGATCTTGGGCAATTGTCTTATTTCTTGGGCATTTAAGTGTCTTCTGCTGTACTACTCACACAAGCTAAGTACATTGATGATCTACTTTTAAAACTTAATATTGCTCATCTGAAACCGACTTTCTCACTTTCTGTTTTGGGCAAGACTCTCTCTCTGACTGATGGACAATTGCTGGCTGATCTGTTTATTTATCGAAGCACAGTTGATGCATTACAATATCTCACCAGTCACCAACACTCGGCTTGATAATGCGTATATTGTTAATCACTTGAATCAATTTCTCGAACAACCAACATATGTGCATTGGCAGGTTGTTAAACGTGTGCTGGTATCTGGTAGGTACAAAACATTTTGGGCTACTCATTCCACCGGGTGATCAGTTTTCTATAACTGGGTTTTTTGATGCTGATTGGGCCTCTAATGTGGATGATCGCCGGTATGTTGTTGCGTATTGTGTCTTCCTTGAGTCTGCCTTGGTCTCTTGGTCTTCTAAAAAGCAAACTGTTGTCGCCAGGTCGAGTACGAAATTTGAATACCGAGCACTTGCTCATGTGGCTGCTGAAATTACTTAGCTTCAATAGTTACTTAACGAGATTGGTGCTCCTGTTTCTAAAACTCCCGTGCTGTGCTGTGATAACATTAGCGCCAGTGCGCTTGCAACAAATCCTGTTTTTCATGCTCGTATGAAGCACATTGAGATTGATGTGGTTCGTGATCAGGTGCTTCGTGGTGATTTGGAAGTCAAATATGTGCCTTCTTCGGACCAATTGACCGATTGCTTGACCAAGCCTTTAACTTATTCTCAACTCTATTTCCTTCGCTCCAAATTTGGTGTGGAGCTACCCTCTCGTTTGAGGGGGGATGATATTGGAAGTATTGACAAAACACACATTTTGGATGAAAGTGATCAAGAGGAAAATTCAGAATACGAAGGGACACGTCACTATTCTTCTATAATATTCTCCCAACAGAATGGGTGATGGAAAAACAAAAATATTCTTTCTTATTCCTATATTCTGCTGACATCTGTACTCTCTTTATTATTCTTTTTTCCCTTTCTGCAAAACCCTAATTTCAAGGGTATGAAGTGTATATATATTTAGAGCTTTTGCTCCTCGATAGAATACAAAATACAGAAATATTTCCTCCATATAGTGTTCTGTTTATTGTCTTTAATCTTACTATTTTTTCAAGTAGAATGTAGTTTTGAAGTTTCATTAATGGGTTAGTTATATTGTCTCATTCTTGATGGGCGACAGGGGATTCTAGTTCTAGGACAAGTTTGACATCAATTAAGATTTTGACTTACAATGTTTGGTTCCGAGAAGATTTGGAGAAGCGTAATAGAATGAGAGCCCTAGGACAACTTATCCAACAACATTCACCAGATGTTATTTGTTTCCAGGTTTTCCATCCCTTGTTTGAGTTTCTAGAATTAAGTTTTGCTTTACATCCTTTTACATATACAATGTGCTGCAGGAAGTTACCCCAGATATATATGAAATCTTCCAGTTTACCAACTGGTGGAAAGTTTATGGCTGCTCGGTCATGAAGGATGCTCATTCAAGGAGCTACTTTTGTATACTGGTGAGCTTTTTGTTACCTCCTTTGCTTGATTTTTTCATTTCATACATAAGCATATTTTGGCTTTGGGTTGGTTTTGCAAAGTGTAGTTTTTATTATGTTTATGATTGATGACATGATGTCAAATTGTTTTGGGTAAATTATATTTTTGGTCTCTGAGGTTTGAGTTTGGTAGCATTTGGGTCCCTTAGGTTTCAAACTCAACATTTTTGGTCTCCGAGGTTTGCATTTTGTGCGTTTTTGGTTATTCCGTCAATTTTTCTATTAAAACTTAACAGAAAGTTGAGGAGACAACTATTTTTTATTAAAACAAATATTTTTTAAAATTTTAATTTATTAGAATAAAAAAACAAAACAAAAAAATATTCTTTTTTTCCCTCTTCTTTCTCCTTCTCTCCTCTTCCTTGGGCTCGACTTTGGGGGCAGCCGCAAACTTATTGAGGCTCGACTTTTCATTCAAGTGTTAATCGGTGGCGGCAACGGCGGTGGCTGAAGGAAGAAGAAGACAGAAGGTTGAGGGAGAAGGAAGAGGGGAGAAGGAGAAAGAAGAGAGAAAAAAAGGAAAAATATGTTTTTTTTTTTAAATTTAATAATTAAAAAAATTAATAAAAAAATTAGTTTCCACGTCAGCTTTGCGTTAAGATTTAACTGAAAAATTGATGGAGGGACAAAAAATGCACCAAATGTAAACCTAAAGGACAAAAAATGTTGAGTTTGAAGGTCAGGGGATCAATCCCCGCATTGTATCAGTTAAAAAAAATGTTGAGTTTGAAACCTTAGGGACCCAAATGCTACCAAATTCAAACCTCAGGGGTCAAAAATGTAATTTACCCAATTATTTTCCTGTATGCCTAAAATTAACGCAGCAACATCTCATTAACATTTCTCTTATGATTGAAAAAGTGCTTTTGAATATTTTGAGTATATTGGCATTTGTAGTAATACTTTGGAATTAGTATTGTGTCCGGAAAATATTGTATTGAGACATGGTTATTTGAGTGCTTTTTCGATCCACAAAAGTATGGTATGCTTATGGTTTGACTCATGACCTTACCACTAAATAGGTCTCAGTCAGATGGATGACCTATTAGATTAATATACACGAAAACAAGAAGAATACAACCACCAAGCTCTTTGAGAGATTTGAAAGTTGAAACACTTCTTTCCAAGAGCAACCTCTAGACCAAAATACTGACAACACATGGGCGTGTGACTGCTCTCTAATATACATCTCCTCTACAGAACTTCTATTTTGTCTGTTTTCACTATATCGGACTCACACTTGCACACAACACATGGGACTCACAATTTCACACAACACATGGGACTCACAATTTAACTCAACATGCACTCACCACAGTCCCATATAACCAACTCTAATTATTTCTTTACTTCTATGCTAGAAGTTCAAGATTTTTTTTTACTCTGGAGAGGGAAGAACTAAGAAGAGACTAGAGAGTAATCTAAAAAAAATAAGTTTTGATGGATATGTCAAAATAATGGATTCTCTTTGGGAGATGGAGTCCATTTATAAGGAGCCAACGCCCCAAGGGACATTGCAAAAAATGAGAAGGGCACTCTTTCACTCTACCTTTCAGTTTTCCTCGATGTAGTGATCATGGATTCCCAAACCAAACAAACCCCAGCAGCGAGCCATTATCCAGCCCAACGAGGCTGATACCATTGGCTTGGATGCGCCTTCTCAGTTATTGAATATTGTCTTTGAAGAGCTTGTTCTGTCTCAACCCCAGTGGAAGCAAAACATGCTGGAGGTCTAGGATTCCTTTCAACCACTTTCACCCCTTCTTAAAATCCATAAAGTATGAGCTTAGGTTTTGTGTACTGTTGTTTTTTTGCTTTTCATCTATATATATCTCCTAATATTGTTCTTGTTTTAGTTCTTTTGTGATTTGTGCGGAGAGGTAGAAGACGGGTAGTGGCAAACCTGTTATTGCTCTAGTATTATGCTTTATTTTAATAGCTTTGCATCTTATGCCAATGTTATATTTTATCCTTTTAATGTGCAGTTGAGCAAACTGCCTGTGAAATCCTTTAGTTGTCAGCCATTTGCCAATTCTATAATGGGGAGAGAACTCTGTATTGCCAATCTTGAAGTTCAGAAAGGCATTTCATTGACAGTTGCAACAAGCCATCTTGAGAGTCCTTGCCCTGCACCTCCAAAGTGGAATCAAATGTATAGCAAAGAGCGTGTAATTCAAGCCAAAGAAGCCATTGACTTTCTCAAGGAAACTCCTAATGTCATTTTCGGTGGTGACATGAACTGGGACGATCAGTTGGATGGTCGGTTTCCTTTTCCTGATGGCTGGATTGATGCTTGGGAAGAATTAAGGCCCGGCGAAAACGGTTGGACATATGATACCAAATCAAACAAGATGTTATCTGGGAACCGTACATTGCAGAAGCGTTTGGATCGATTTGTTTGTAAATTACAAGATTTCAAGGTAAGTTCTATTGAAATGATTGGGACCGATCCGATACCTGGCTTAACATACACCAAGGAGAAGAAAGTGGGAAAAGATATGAAGATGATGGAGCTTCCTGTTTTGCCGAGTGATCATTATGGCCTGCTGTTGTCATTAAGCAAGCAGCCTGTAATGTGAGGTTTTTAAAGTTAGTTTTGTATGGTTGAAACCTGCTCTGCTTGAATCGTTTTTCTTCATTTTGCAGTGCTTCAAAATGCATGCTTTATTGAAATCCATTGTTTTAACAAAGGAAGATTTGAAGAAGATTATTTGTAGGTTGTTGAGTTGCCATGTTCTTTAAGGGAAAAGAAACTAATATGGTCTTCTTGGAGAAGAAGAAAAAGGAATGGGAGGAAATGAACTTTTTATTTTTGGATAAGTACAAAGGGGTTATTGGAAAATCTAGAAAGAAGGGACCAGTACTTGTAGTTTCAAGATTAAACCCATGAAAATTGTGATTATGTCATGAGTTAAGGAGAAATTAATTTTTTTGGTAATTTAATGATGATGTGCTCTAATTTTGGGATTAAAGAGTCGTTAATACTTTGACAAAATTATTATTTCAGGTCAAGCGGAGATCGGAACGGCCTACAACCCAAATTTATCTCGCGATTAGTATTGTGAGTGGTTGTTTTACACATTAGTCTAATTTTTCAAGTTAGGAAAAAGTAATTTATAGTTATTCAATTGACTTTCTGATTTAATATCATGGAAATTTTCAAGAGATTTATGATTATGCATTATTATTGGATTTTATAATTTGATTTCGAAAAATGTTGAATTGATGAAACTTTGTGATTTAACTCTTTTAACGAAAGTTCTAGTTGTTTAAATCATTTTCAATCTTGTAGATTTTAGAAGTGGTTGATTTTGAATTATACTTTTAATGGATATATGAATTGCCCATTTGCAAGTGGAATTTTGGATTGTTTGAGAATGGGTTATGAAAATTGATCCTTGGATTATGAATTGGAGTTCATGAGGTAATGTTTTTGGACTAATTATGTTTTGTTCATGATTTGAGAATTATGTTATTAATTAGAAATTATTTTCAAACTACTAGAATTTGTACACATGGTGATTTCCCGATGCACTTTTTTGAATGTGTTTTCGTAGTGTATGTATGATACATATATATGAGGTCTTTGGGACCCACTTCGGCACACACATAAGTTTTGGGTCGTGTGTCGGGGTGTTTTGCTATTTGGGGTTGCTCTGCTATACATCTAGAGATTATTCAATGTGTAGTATGACCAGATTTGCTCTGCTGCGTATTCTGTGATTACTCGATGTGTAGTATGACTAGTTGCCTTGCCATACACGTCGAGTTCCTCCATATATAGTATGGCATGTTTGCTCTGCCGTGCGTATGGAGATTTCTCGACGTCAGTGTGACCAGTTTGGAGTACAAGTTTTAGTGAATGAGATCGTCTTAGCCCTCAACAGTCTTGATGATTATGTTTTAAAGTGCTCATGGTCTTTAAACATTTCAAATTTCATATTTACAAGTGAATTTATCTAGAATTTCAAGTTCTATTATTGGAATATTTATTTTGTTTCATAATTTATGCTTTGTAAATATACTTGTGGTCGGTGTCAAAAGTTTTCCTTATGAACTTTTACCACTCAGATTCACAGCTCACCCTTCTTAATTGTTTTCACCAGGTAGTGTTTGAGTTTCAGACGAGCCTTCCAGAGTTAATATCTGCCACCAGACTCGATAGGTTGCATGTCATGCATCTTTTGTAATTAGAGTGGCCAACAGGTTTTGATGACGATGTACCATTTTGAGTATCAGGATGACTTTTGTAAATTTAAAACATCCATGCTTTTCCATTAGTAGTTTGGTTGTTTTTCTGAACTGATTACTGAACAATGTGCAACAAGGCACATTTGGGGTTGGTGTAAGATTTTGAACATATTATTTTGGGAGTGTATATTTCCATCTCAGGTGTGTTTTTATTCTATTTTCAAGGGAAATCTTGTCAAAATTTTAATGATTTGAAGGTTTTTTTGAAGTCTTACCCATAGAAAGATGTGCTCTTGTTATGGAAGATTGAAAAAATATTTGAAGGTTTTTTGAAGTCTTACCCAACGAATGAGTGAGCTTTGTTTAACCCGACACGATCACATGGGTCTTTACTCCGATTGCATGTGATTTTGTTTTGTTAATAGTAATACAAGCAACTAAACTATATTTTCTAGGTTAAATTATAAAATACTCCTCAACTTTGGGGTTTTAAAAAAAAAATTATTTTACAAAATTCGTTTTAAAAACTACACTTGATTATAAAAATAGGAAAGAATGCATACATAATTTATAACTCAATTTCAATTAGGTGAGTATAATTCAGTGGTAATTCTTCATGTTCCACATATATTTTTTCTTGAAGAAGTTCAAATCTTCATGTTCCACATTAATTGTTACCATTTATTTTAACTTAAACTATATCTATGCCTTCCAAATTTCAAACATTAGTTGCGTCTTAAGTTTTATTTTCATTGTTGGAATGCCTTGAATCTGTTATGATCCGCTATGACTGGTTTGGTATAGGTTTTACTATTTGTTTTGGATTTTGACCCATTATGTATTAGGTCATTAGAAGAGTGTCATATATAAATCTTCTAATGACTTCAGCCACCCCTAATATGTCATTGTTGTAATTCTCTCCTAGTAATATAGTTGTTCTCTTCCTTTCTGCTGGTGGACGTAGCTAACACAACGTTAGTGAGCCACGTAAATTCTGTGTCGATTCTCTTTTGCGTTTTTATTATTTGTTATTCGATTTTATCGTAACACTCATTTTAACGAAATTTTGTTAAAGAGTATATTTTGTAATAATTTCAAAAGATTAATAATTTTTGAAAATTTAGGGGCATAATTGAAAGTTAGTATTTTGTACTTCAGCCTATTTCCTAAACTAAGATTTGTTTTGTTTCCTTTGAAAGAAACCAAAGTCGTTTACTTGAATTTTTAATTAAAAGGGTGCAAAATTTCTACATTTCTTCTTCTCTTTGTCAAAAGAATCTCCCCACTTCCTTTCTCTTCGGAGAGATTAACGTTCGTCTTTGAAAATGAAAAGATTAAGGTAATTATATAGCTTATGTACTTGTTTAGAACATCAGATAAGATATTTTGACAGTGTACTTTGAAAGAACAACCGTCCGAGCATTTCAATATCTGAAGGTGCGGCGTCGGCAGCGGCGGCGGTGTTAAGTCCCCGTGGCCGTGACGGTGAGTTTACTGTAGTGAAGAGGAATCTTGTATTTAATTATATCAGAGCAGAGCTTTTCAATTATCGATTCCAACCTGCACGTGAAAGGGGCAACCTTGGTAAATTCAGTTGGTCTTCATCAATCATCTCATAGACTTTCATTTTTCAACGCAATCCCAACCATTCATTTCAATTCGGCCTACCCCATTACCGTATAACAAGCTGAGATTGACTGAATAATATCCTATAGATGTATGAAAGTTGATTTTATATCCAATTGATATATCCTAAACAAATCGAAAAACAAAAAGAAACACACAAATTTAGAAAATAATTGTATTATCTTCGTAGAGAGAGTACAAATTGATTAAGATAAAAGTCATTAGAGGGTTTATAGATTGATTCAGTAAGATCCCGTGTTTGGTCATTCGTAGCACAAAATAACAGATTCAAGTCATCCCAACACCGATAATTATTAGTAGCATATAAATTTGTGACGGTCTCTTGTTAAATAATGTATGACGGTGGATGTTGGAAGCACCATCCTCCGTATTTCACTCCATTTCTTCAGCTCTGAACTGTAACACTGACAACTCACAAGCCTCCACACTGCCTTCTAGGTAACATCCAAGACAGACTTCAGCTTATACAAAAGCCAAAAGCACCACAAAACAAAAGTATATAGAGAGAGAGAGATTGGTAGATTTAGAGAGAGATAAAGAGAGACCCTTTTGGTTCATTTCTTTTCTCAATCCCCTTTTTCTTCTAGATCTGCCACATTGTTCATTTCCAGCTGATTTCAAGCTCCATTTTGCAATGAGGGAAAACAGAGTACTCTGTTTTCTCATAATCTTGGTTCTTTTTGCTGTTAATAAGGTTAATGCTGAGAACCCATATAGGTTTTTCACATGGAAAGTTACTTATGGCGATATCTACCCACTTGGAGTTAAGCAACAGGTGTTCTTCTTCTTTCGTTTCTATGTGTTCATTTAGAAAGTGCTTGCTTTTTCAAAGCTTAAAGTTCACATTTTTATCTTTTTTTCTCAAAAACCATTGTTGTTTTGAGCTCATTGGTTGTTTGTGGGGAACATTTGGCAGGGAATATTGATTAATGGGCAGTTCCCAGGGCCTCAGATCGATGCTGTTACTAATGATAATTTGATTATCAATGTGTATAACTATCTCAAGGAGCCGTTTCTCATTTCTTGGTAACACACTATTAACCATATGTTTACTTTCTATTAGCATAATGGCTTGCATTTTCTGTTTGGTTTCTGGGAAACTGCATTCATTTCTTGTTTGTTTTTTCTTGAGTTCAACCAACAACTGGGTGGGATATTTGAATCTAAGGCCGAAACCCTAAACCCTAAATCTTTCGTGTTAATTACAGTCAAGCTATATTCATTTTGGCACATAACTAATGATGTGCATTTACTAAGGTCAAATTGGTTGTGTTCAATAACATAGGGAAATGTGTCAATAATTAGGAATTGGAGGGGAAAATGAAAGCTTGGGAAAGTGTATACTTTCACCTCTCATCCATTTTCTAGATCTAAGTTTTAGCGTAGTAAAGCCTTGAGTTTTTGAAATGAGGGTTTTTTGTTTTTTTTTGTTTTGGTAAATCTTATTAAGGAAACATCCTATTTAATCACTTTTGTCTGTCTCTAATTTTTGTTTGGTTGCGGTTTCTGTTAAATGGGTGTCATTAAAGCAACCTTAAATGATGTTTATATTAGTCAATCTGACCTGTTGTAGTAATGGTCCAAGGCAAATCTCAGACCTTTAACTAATTTAAATGTCTCTATTGGATCTTATTGATTCCTTGCATTAATTTCTGTGAGATTAAAATATTCTTCTCCACTAGCAGGCATCTTATGGTAGATCTCTCAGTGTTCACATGTTAGATGTTTATTACATCTCTTATTTTTTTATCATTCTATAAAGTTCCCCATATGTAAACCACATTAATTGCTAAAATAAGGCAAAGTTATTATCTTTGAATCTTGGTCTGCATTGTGTGTACTGATTTTGTTGATCTGACGCATTAAATCTGATGGGTCCCTGAGTAAGGTGAAGAAAATTATTACATTTTCCATTTTCTGTACCTTCAACTTAATGGCTTCTTTAACACTAGAACAAAATAAGGGAAAATAAGTTCTAAAACTGATTGTCCAAACATGTTTTTAGTAACAAGAAACAAAAGAACAAAAAGTAGTTCTAAACCTAGACAAGATCTAAAATTTCCTTTAACAACTTGAGGCGGATAGATAACCATTTAATTTTTTGTTTTTGAAAATTAACCCTATAAACACTACTTTCACTTATAGGTTTTTTGTTTTTGTTTTGTTATCCACCTTTTACAAGTGTTTTCAAAACCTAAGCTAAGTTTTGAAAACTAGAAAAAGTAATTTTTGGAATTTGGCTAAGAATTCCAATGTTTTCTTACGAAAGATGAAAACCATTGTAAAGAAATGGTGAGAAAACAAACACAATTTTCTAAAACAAAAATAAAAAAACAAATGGTTATCATTTATCAAAATAGGTGCTGGTTGCTGATTTTTGGGTTTTGGAGTTTAAGCTTATAAACACTACATGGTGAAAAGAACAAAAGGGAAGAAATTGGGAAGAAACAAGTATAAATTTCAAAAACAAAAAACTAAAACGAAACTGTTATCAAATGGGCCTAAGCCTTTGAATCTGATTGTGATTTGAGATGTTTCAGGTAGGATTCAACCTAGACATTATTTTAGGATGAGATTCTAACCTCAAACTAGAATGAAACATGACCATTTCTTGTGGGATTAACTTTGCAGGAATGGATTACAGCAGAGAAGAAACTCATGGCAAGATGGAGTTTATGGGACTACTTGTGCTATCCCTCCATTGAGGAACTTCACTTATATTCTACAGGCAAAGGACCAAATTGGCAGTTACTTCTACTTCCCATCAACAGCATTTCACAAAGCAGCTGGAGCATTTGGAGGCCTCAGAATTTGGAGCCGACCGGGAATTCCTGTTCCTTTCGATCCTCCTACAAGGGACTTCACAGTGCTAGCTGGTGACTGGTTCAAGACCAATCATTATGTAAGCATTCTAAGGTCTAACCAAATTCTCCCATGAAGATTTGGTGCCTGTTTCTTGTTCTTCATTCTCTGAGGCAATGATATTACCATTTATCCTACACCACTACTTCAAAATTATGTTGAAGCTGGTTTCTCATTCTGTTTTAGATTTTGAGACAAGTTCTCGACAGCGGTAGAAATCTTCCCGCTCCGGACGGGCTTTTAATCAACGGTCGAGGGTGGAATGGATATACATTCACTGTTGATCCAGGTGAACAGCAATATTTGCAGTTAACTCTGTTCTTAATTCCACTGATGTGCATATAGTAAGTTTGTTAATGTTAATATTTGTTTTCAGGGAAGACATATAGGTTCAGAATTTCAAATGTGGGTATTTCAGCTTCCATTAACTTCAGAATTCAGGGCCATTTGATGAAACTGGTGGAGGTAGAAGGATCCCACACTCTCCAGAACACTTATTCTTCTCTTGACATACATTTGGGGCAATCCTACTCTGTCTTGGTCACTGCTGATCAGCCTCCTAAGGATTACTATGTCGTTGTTTCATCTCGGTTTACCTCTCCGATCCTCACCACGACAGCCGTACTTCACTACAGCAATTCATGGCAGCAGGTCTCTGGTCCAGTTCCGGGTGGCCCGACCACTGAGATTGCTTGGTCTCTCGAGCAGGCCAGATCTATCCGGTATTTTGTCAACTCCTTATTAGCATTTCAATTGCTTGTTAGTCTTGTAGTCTTGGTTTGGCCATATGATTGAATAATTATTGATGAGTTACCTTCACTTTGGTAAACTTCAATATCAGAAAGAAATATCTCATATATCGTGTCGAAATTAGGGAGAAAAACTTGCAAAACATGGAAGTTGTCTATAAAACATGTACATGATTACTTGAGAAAGTAACAGTTACTTTGAAGTTGATCCTGTTTGCCAGATTTTTGTGTGCCTACATTGATGTTAAAATCTAGTTTCATCCTCTTCTGCAATCAGCTGGAATCTGACTGCAAGTGGACCTAGACCAAATCCACAAGGCTCCTACCATTATGGACTGATCAAGACGAGCCGTACGATAATACTAGCGAACTCGGCCCCCAGTATTAATGGCAAGCAAAGGTTTGCTGTCAACAGTGTCTCATTTGTTGAAGCAGACACTCCATTGAAGTTGGCAGACTACTTCAAGATCCCTGGAGTTTTCAATCTCAACAGCATTCCCACCACTCCCACTTGGGGCAATGCCTATCTCCAGACCTCTGTCATGGGTTCTAATTTTCGAGAATACATCGAGATCGTGTTCCAAAATTGGGAAGACACTGTGCAGTCATGGCATATCGATGGCTACTCTTTCTTCGTTGTCGGGTATGGCTGATTTTCGCCTAATTAAGGGTCTGTTTGGAATGACTTTCCAAGTGCTTTGAAGTCATTCCAAACAGGCCCTTATTCATATTTTCAATGAAACAAAGAATCGATTTCAGTCTCACTAACATGGAAGCTGGATTAATTGATCAGG
This sequence comes from Herpetospermum pedunculosum, assembly GCA_028017165.1. Taxonomy (NCBI): domain Eukaryota; kingdom Viridiplantae; phylum Streptophyta; class Magnoliopsida; order Cucurbitales; family Cucurbitaceae; genus Herpetospermum; species Herpetospermum pedunculosum. The sequence continues at coordinate 64,641,785 of CM051528.1, forward strand.
ATGGATGGAGGCCAATGGACTCCTGCTAGCAGAGCTCGATACAATCTCAGAGACACGGTCGCCCGTTGCACGACTCAGGTAATTCCCGCGTACAAATGCGCTCAAGAGGTCTAATCTATATGTGTCTCAAAACTTGACCTTTTGGATGATTTTTTTGATGATCTTCAGGTGTATCCAAGGGCATGGACAGCAATCTATATGTCACTAGATAATGTAGGAATGTGGAATGTGAGATCTGAGAGTTGGGCAAGGCAATACTTGGGACAGCAGTTCTATCTCAGGGTCTATACCTCATCAACCTCTTTAAGAGATGAGGCGCCAATCCCTCGAAACGCTCTTCTTTGTGGCAGGGCCAGTGGTCGTCACACTCGGCCTCTCTAAGTTTCAAAATCTTACATTTTTTGTCACGAGTGGGTGACACGGTTGTGATTGGTGATTGATTTAGTCGCGCTTAGATTAGTGTTCATTTTCAACATAATTTGTTCAGAAAGCTCAACTTGAGCTCTTCAGTCAAATTTATCCCATTACCTTTTTCTCTATCTATTATCAGTACTTTTCATGCTTTGCTTACTGCTCAAACTTTGAGTTGAAAAGGAGAAAATGAATCTAAAGTCTGTTAGGAAGTTACAATGATAAATGAAATGAAATAAAAATACATACTGATAAGTAAATAAGAGGGAATTTAGAGTGTGTTTGGTCAGAATAATTTTGAAATGATTATAGTCACTTTTGTTTCAAAATCACTCCTAAACATATTTTTTTAGTATATGTTTGAAAGTGATTTTAAAATAGTTAAAATCCCTTTTGCCATATTCAAAATTATTCCGAAACATATATTTAATTATTTAAAATTATTTTATTATTTAGTTTTACACTTTTAAATATGATTTATATACTATAAAAAATATTTTTAATATAATAAAAAGTGATTTTAACCGTTTGAAAACTACTCTCAAACATATCTTTAATTATTTAAAATTATTATTAATTATATAAAAAAGTGCATTTAAAAGTATAAAATTAAATATTAAAATGATTATATATGTCATATTAATAAATCATTTATAACCAAATCAATTTCACTAAAATCACTATTTTTAAAATTAACTTACCTTAGTTCTTTTTCAAAAGGGTTAAAGTCACCCATCAAAAGTAAGGGTATCATTCATTTTTTTTTTAAACCTCTTTCCACATATTGAGGACACATTTTAATGTCAATTGAGAAATTGAGATATGTTCGTGACATAAAACATCTCATTATAGTTTTCTTTCAAAAGTGTTTAAAACACTTGAAAGCATTCCAAATCCAAACTCACTTTTAAACGATTTTTTTTCTTTCTAATTGAACATGTGGGTGAGATGGAGATACAAATATCAAATCTCTTGGTTGAGAGTATATATGTCTTAACCACTTAAACTATACTTAAACTAACTCATATGAAGGTTGAGTTTGAAGTTATATAAAAAAGAATAATACATGTGAGCTAGAATGACAAATATATACATTGAGAAAGGAGAAAGTTATCAAACTGAGCATAACTCAACTAGTTTAGTTAGATATATATCCTCGACTAAGAGGTAAGAAGTTTGAATCTTGCCATTCACCTGTTGTTGAACTAAAAAAACTCAATTTGAACTTAAAATACCATAAACCCTTTATTATGATTAATTGGACAAAAAATATATGTTACAGAATTTACGTAGTTTACTAATGACGTGTTAGCTACGTCTACGGGAAGAAGGAAGAGAACAATTATATTACGAATATAAGAGAATTACAACGGCGGCTCAAGTCATTAGAAAGTTTATATATAACACCTTTCAATGTAATACAAAATAGAACAACGCCCAAAACAAGTATAAAACACAAATCAGAAAGACCCTTATCCAACCACATCTACAAAAAGAGAGAGAGAAAGTTTCAAGGACTCAGTTTGAAGTTTTCATCTGCTTCACCAAAAAGGTCATAAAAGCTATCCAAAAAGCGCTTTAAAACAGTTCGTTTCATCTTTTGTATGACTGCTTCAAAAAGACATGGGTATGTTAGAAGAATTTAAATGATGTAATGGAAAAAACTGATGGGATATCTAAACAAAAATGCAAATTAAAGCATATTATTCCTCAAGAAATGCATGAGAAATCTCAACTAAAAGCCAGATTTGGTCTCTCTGTAAACTGCCCCTGCCACGGATAATGGATGATATGTTAACAATTTTTTTAATGTCATTTCAGCTCGGAATGTTCTATAAATTCCTACATTCATAACTCTCAATTCACATCAAACTTTTTAAAAAAAATAACAAATTATGGGTTCTTTGGCTTCCAAATTTCTCTGGCTGGTGGTTCTGTGTGCATTCATTTGTGCATCAGAGCCAAGAAAGCTTGTAAGCAATGGGCCGGGAGAGATTGAGGGTAAAAAGACACTGGCCTTCCCATTCTTTCCTGGGTTTGGCGGTGGGCTCGGCGGCGGTGGAGGGTTCGGCGGTGGCGGTGGCGGTGGATTAGGAGGTGGTTCAGGCTTTGGCAGTGGAGGGGGTTTTGGGTCTGGAATTGGAGGGCTCGGTGGAGGGTTCGGTGGAGGCGGTGGCGGTGGCGGTGGCGTTTTAGGCGGAGGAGCTGGCGGAGGATCTGGTGGTGGATTTGGAGGTGGACTGCCTTGAGTTCAAAATGATTGAACTTTACTATTTGAGGTCTTCACTGAGCTAGTGTGTGTGAAGAAGTTACCATATTTGGTTGCAGTATTTGTAATTCTGTTCAAGTGTTTGTTTGTAATTTGTTGTTATGTTTTTCCATTTCTGTGCTTTCATGTTATAGTTAATTATATGAATTTGGTTATTATTATAAACTATGTCGTCAAAGACCAAAGATCTCCTTTAATTTTATTAGCCGCTCGCTGTAATAGCTTGCTTCTCGGGTGGCTCGCACCCCGGGTGGTGTGTGTAGGGGACTAGGGCATATCTTAATTAGCATATCCATGGACGAAAAGATTGTTCAATTAATAATCACTACTAGAAATCGGAGGTATGATGATAAATAAAAACTGTCATTAAGACTTTAGATGACAATTTTTTCTAGTCGTTATAGTCACTAACTTCTTTACTCTATAGATGACACAAATCGAAAACTGTCATCATTCATGATTTTGTGACAGTTATTTTTATTTAGTTTATAAAACATTAATTAATAAGGGATGACGACCAACATGAACATATATGTTTAATTGCCATAAAACAACGTCTTGTGATGATTAACAAATATCATTAATATGTTTATTTTGATCAAAGTAAAAAGTAAAAAAATAAAAAAATAATAATCACAATTTTTCGTTTGGTGTCATCTATAGACTTTCGTTGATCGACGATACAATCACTAAAAAAATTGTCACCGAATGTTCTCGCGACAATTTTTCAATATCATAGAATCTCATATTTGGTAATACGTAGTGATAACTCTCAACTAACGTAATGTATGTACTATTGGCCAAAAGATTAGATGTTTGAATCCTTATTCCGCATGTTGTTAAATTAAAAAAAAAAAATATCGGTGCAATATAAATAAAAAGATAAATAATAAATTTACATAAAATCAAACTTTTGTATCTAAGAAGTCTAAGATTTCAATTTTGTATCTTATTAGAGGGAATTGAAAATTTAAAACCTATTAAACATTTAATTCTAAGAGGTTATAATTAATACCAACTTTAAAGTTTAATCAAAAAATTCGACCTAAATAAAATTAATAATAGGAGTTGGTAGGCTGTTTGGTTATCTTGATTCTTGACTAAATTGGCTCAATCCTTAACATTCCACATTCCATTGTTACCAAAGAAGATTTGAACACCACAAAGAGAAATAAATATTAGATCTCCTTGGAAAGCTAGAGAATTGTCCACACCTAATTGCATTAATCTTATTATATATGAGTAAATAATATACAAATGACTAAATGAGAGAAAAAAATCTTCAAAAAAACAACAAACAAATGAGAAAGGAAACATTAATTAACATTTGTTTGAAAGTCCAATTCTAATGCCAAAAGCAAAAAGCAAAATTGCACTCAACCCATTGATGATCCAACCCTAAAGCACTTGACAAATTTGATCCAATGAATAATCCCATTGATGACCCAAACCCTAAAGCACTTCACTAATTTGATCCAAGGAATAATTTATTGTCAAAATTAGCTTAAGTTATACCCAAATTAACATCTAACTATAAATTTGATTTAATGGGTGGGAAGAGCTCCGACCTTACAATACTTGAAACAGTCAAGTCAACAGTTAAGTTAGGATCACGGGAACTATCCATACCAATCAATTTCTAGAGAGAGAAACAAATCTAGAGAGAGAAACATAGAGATATGGAACATTTTAGAAATGATGGTATTTTATTTTTAGATTTCTTACCAATTGAGCTAAGGATCCCTTCTTTATATAGTGATCCTTAGATGATCGTTATAGGGTCGTTAATGACCATTTAAGGTCATTAACACGAACATTCATGGTGGTTATAACCTCCAGAGAGTTACACTCGGGAAGATGCTAATCTCCAGCTGGCCGGTGTGTTCGGCCGACCCCACTCTGGGGTCGACTCCTCCTCTTGCGCCATTCTCCTTTTGCTCGGTCTTTCTTCGTAGCCTGTCTCTTAACTCGATTTATGGATTGACCTTAGTCAAGTAGAGACTTTTTCTCCATGTTCAGTCCATCGAATTAATGATAGTTTGGATCTGATTATTTCGTCCCTAACAACTTTAAAACGATAACTTTTACCTTAGCAAAATATTCTCTTTTAAGTAACAAATTTTGTTTGTAAATATATATGAAAGATCTTTTACCATTTACAAATACCTACTAAAGTCTGCTTTGTGGATCTACATTAACTTTAAGCCAGCCAAATGGGAGTGGACATATTAAAGCTTTAGACAACAAAAAAAAAACAAAATGATATTTAGATGTTATAAGATCGGTAAGAAATTTTGAACCGTAACAAGATTAAAAAAATTGTGTATAAGTTTTGAACGTAGTTAGAAAAAGTTGATAAAAGGTTAACATACACGTTGAAGATTTCATATTAAAAAAATGATAAAAAAAACCTTATAAATTTTATAAAATATATGAGTTACTGATTTTAAAAAATAAAGATAAAAGATATTTTTTTTTAGTTCCCAATGATCTACTCAAACAAGAGCTACATTGGCTTTTAATCTCATCCAATACAATATAATTTCTTGGTCTTTGAAAAATTTAGGATATACATTCATTGAATACATGCAGACCAAAATATATATATATATATATAATTAGGAAAAGGCATATCTAGAAGATAATCTTTTGAGAGAGAGTTGCTGAAGTGGGAGTAGTTCATGCTCCATTGATGAAAAACAATAATGGAAGCAGGTTTAAGCTATTTCTCAATTAGCCCAAATCAAACTCAAAAATGATTTTTTCATCCGTTTAATAACCTATTTCGTTTATAAAAAATTTACGTTTTTAAAATTTATATACTTGTATGCTATGGTATTATATTTATGTCGATATATCGATATTTTCATGGACATTTTCAAATATCCAGAAATTCGACATTGACATAAGGAGTGAATCAATATTTCCATCATACGGTACAAAATTGATGAAATATTAAAAAAAAATAATAAAATGTAACCGAATGTAAATATAATAGTATAATAAGTGTATTTTAACAGTAAAATGTTAATTTATTATTATTTTTAAATCTTCCGAAAATGTCCATCGACATCAACATTTTATCAATATTTTCATAAAATTGAGACATCGACATACATCGACATTTAAATCTTTGCTTGTATCCTCTCACATATTAGTTATAGTTTTCACGGTTGTTTGAGAAATATTTGAATTCTTAATCAAACTTTAAATTTTTAATCAAATTTTAAAAATAAATAAATAACAAAACAAAGAAATTAAAAGCTAAAGATAACCAAGTGATTATGAGAGGTGACTTTTTTTTTTTTTTTTTTTTTTTTTTTTTTTTTTTTTTTTTTTTTTTTTTTTTTTTTTCAAAGTCGTGCAATAATACTTTAATAGGATTACTCTGTGTTGGAGAGCACTATACTTTATTATACTTTGAAGCAATGCAGGGAGGATTTTGGTGAAAAAAATGTTATATATTTTTCAAAGTCTCTTCATTGATAACTGACTTTTCTTGATTGGGCTTCATGCTGAGATAGGTAGGGAAAAAGATGAACCATTAATTTTTCCTTTTGGTGTTTTCCCCTTTCTCCTTTTTCATTTTTCTCTTTTATATATACACAAGCTTCAATAATTTTTCCATTTTCAATAATCTGTACTATTAATGAAAATTGAAGATATTCAAATTTTGTCGGGATGCCAACATTTTTACATATTTATGAGTTCGACATATTCATAAGTTCGATATTGACGTAAGAGGTGAATCAATATTTTCATTGTAATATTATAGAAAAATCAGTAAAATATAAACAAAATATCTGTTAAGGACAACAAACATCTCCACAGGATGATATTGTCTACTTTGACATAACTCTCATGGTTTTGTTTTTGGTTTCACCGAACCTCATATCATTGCAGATAATTGTCCTCCTTATATATCCAAGACATTTAACTTATCTAGGCCAATGTAAGATATTGTTTGTACGCTAAACAATCCTCCCCTCAAACAAAGTACTACACTTAAGTTTACTTTGTTCACAACAATTTTTTTCTCGAACAAAGTACCACGACCTCCCCTCAAATAGGATCGTATTACACTTGACCCGGTCAACGAACGCCCTGGTGGGGGTATGGGGGCAACGCCACTAAATAAAATAATCTGATTTAAGTGTTACTTATTCGCTTTGGGCGGCTTTGACCCATTTTGTATTAGGTCATTAGAAGAGTATCATATATAAACCTTTGAATGACTTCATCCGCCCCTAGTGTGTCATTTGTAATTCTCTCATATTCGTAATAATATTCTTCTCTCACTTCTACCCGTCGTAGCTAACACGACGTTAGTAAACTAGGTAAATCTGTGTCGATCTTTCTTCTGCACTTATTTTGTTCTTTCGAAATTGGTTAAATAATAATAATAATTTTCATGCAAGAAAAATATAGGACTGATTGCACAAAGAACAATCAAACCCAAAATAATTGCAAATTTCGCAAAGTTTAAATTTTTTTGCAAATATGACAAAAAATCAGTAGCTATCTGATAGACTATTACTGATAGAGTTTATGACTATTACTGATAGACTATTATCACTAACAAAATTCTATAAAAAAAACTACTATCAGCGATAGATCATACTATCAGTGATAGAAATTGTCATATCCGTAATTTTTTTAAAAAAATGCTATATTTTTTAATTATTTTACTCTAAATTGACATATGCTACAATTTTTCGAAAATATATCATATAAACATATTTAGTTTAGGGTTTAAATTAATACAACCGGGTTATTTTTTTTCCAAATATTTAATTTGCATAAATAAATATAATTAATTTGAAAAATAAAGTAGGATGACAGACTGGACTTTGCTATATAAATTTTAATAAAATAAACCACATGGGGCTTCTTGTATTAGACTTTGAAGCTCCGATTAGGGTGACAATTTCCTTAGGCAAAGAAGATGCTGTCACCTACTCCACCATCTTAGAAATTTAATTATTTAATAATGTGACCATTATTTGGTTTAAAAGCATTTAGCGAAATGACACTTTTTTTTTTTTTTTTTTTTTTTTTTTTGATAAAAAGCGAAATGACACTTGTCTTAACAACAACTGAAGTTTAAATATTTTACACTTAAGTTAGACAATAATTTCATGTAGTTTTTGAAAAACCTTGATTTAAAAATGAATGTTTTTATCAGATGGGTGATATTCACAACAAAATCAATCGATACTTGCACAAAAACAATAATTTTGCCAACAAGAACATAACTGTATGAACTAGTGACTATGAGGTCCTAGGTTCGATCCCGCTCAACTGACCTATGTATGAACTAGTGGCTACGAGGTCCTAGGTTCCATTCCCATCCCACATGTTATAATAATAATAATAAAAAAAAAAAAAAAAAAATTACTAATTTATTGGTTTAAACTAATTTAAATTTTAACTCTAATTTAATACGATATCCCCGTTGTGTTAGTATTTGTTTCTCGATCACTTTCATATCTTTATATTTTTGTTTCTTTAACATAAAAAAAATATGTATTTCATAAAGTATTTTCATATTTTAAGTTTTCTCTTACACAAAATAGATTATCTTATTTTGTTATTTGAAAAAGAAAAAGAAAAAAATATGGTTTCAAAAATATATTTTTAATACCATGTTTGCTTTATATTCTAAAATGGGCAAGTATAAAAATCAAACAGCTACCAAAATTATGATCTCGACCATATTTAGATGGAAAAAAGTTCACAAATTTCAATTTATTTTAAGAAAGAACGATACATCTTGTCAACTATAAAATAGGAACACTGCTTAATGATTTTAAACAATAAAATAATTTACACTTTTAAACCCGATTTTTATACGGAGTGAAAATTAATTTTGAAATATTAAAAATGTATTTTGGACTGATTTTTAACGTGACAAAAAAAATGATTTTAACTATTTTAAAATCACTCTCATATATGTCCTATCGTTACACACTTAGGCGCTGTTTGGACCCCAACATGGATGGAGTGGGGTGAACTTAAATAACTCACCCCACATTTGGGGCACCAAGTTATTAAACCTTGGAGGTTATTATAACCCCAACTTGCTACCGTAACACTCAACTTTGTTTTTTTTTTCATCCAATTTATCTATTTTCTCTTTCTCTTTGTTTTTTTCTTTCTTTTTTTAATCCAATTTACCGAGTTTTCCTATCTCTCTTTGTCTTCATCACCTCAGGATTCTTTATCTTCGATTTCATCCCAAATTTTCCTCTCCACCACCAACGCCGAAGCCTGTTGGACTGGATTATTTGTCCTAAATAATATTTATTCTTTTAACTTTTAAAAAATTAATATGTAATATACATTTAACTATACACTACAACAAAAAATTGTAGAAAAAAAATAAACCACCATAAACACATATTTCAAACTCCGTGTTAAAAAAAACTGTATTCTAAACAAAGACTTTCACTAATTAAACAACTATGCACCCCAAACATATACTTACTAAACTCAGACTATACACCCCACACACAAACTATTATAATCCATAAACTATAATAATCCATCTGCGCCCCCCATAAATTCACACGAAAAATATACGCTTAAACAAGGGGCGCGGTTGTGGCTGTGTTGTGGGGGTTAATTTGTGTTAGAAATTGTGAGAGTAGGCAACTAAGCAAGAAAAAATGTTATATTTTATGGAGGTAGCCAGAATTAAATCTAGGGTTTATTTAGTGGCGCAGATTTGAGAGCTAGCTTTATGAAACATGGTAAAGGAAGATAGTAGGTTAGTGGAGCATAGCAAAAGTAAATTAAATAAGTTAGACAGGACAGTTGCGGCTGCGGCTTCCTCTTTATAAGGCAGAAACCAGCTCAATTCTGAATCATCAACCCATGCAACTTCTCTCCTAGTTTTGTAATTAGGGACCAATAATCAATAATCAATAATGGGTCAATTTTGTTTCAATTTTTTATGTCTCTCAATTCTTGTTTTAAGCCCAGTTCGTTTTGGGTATGGAGCTGAAAGCGGATGGGGGTTTAACAATGAAGAATCTTGCCGGTATTGGCGTGGATGTGGAAGCTTCTTTGGGTGGCCGGCTGACAAGGCTTCAGCCGGAGCTGGGGTTGGGTCCGGCCATGGTAGTGGTAGCGGTGGCGGTGGAGGAGGAGGTGGGTCGGGAGAAGGGTCTGGTCATGGTAGCGGATATGGCGCAGGCGCAGGCGCTGGCGGTGGGGCTGGTGGAGGTGGAGGAGGGGGTGGCGGTGGTGGTAATGGTTACGGCCAAGGAAGGGGATTCGGTGCAGGGTTCGGGTTTGGTGGTGGAGGAGGCGGTGGCGGTGGTGGAGGCGGTAGCGGTGATTCGGTTTCGGGAGGGGAGGCATATGGTCAAGGAAGTGGGTTTGGGGGAGGTGGAGGTATTGGTGGCGGCGGAGCCGGAGGAGGAGGAGGAGGTGGAGGAGGAGGATCATCAAATGGAGGAGGATCAAATGGCTATGGTAGTGGTTTTGGCGGTGGTGTAGGGAGTGGAGTAGGAGGAGGAGGAGGCGGGGGAGGTGGAGGAGGAGGTGGTTCAATCGGAGGAAACGGTCATGGCAGTGGTTTTGGTGGTGGAATGGGTAACGGAGGCGGCGGCGGAAATGGAGGACAAGGCATGGGAATGGGATTTGGGATGGGTTTTGGGATGGGAATGGGGTTTGGAATTGGAAACAACCATGGAGCTGATGACTCCAATCATCATGCTAATGCTAATAAACCCACTTCTGCTCAACCTTAGACACCTTTTCCCATTACCATGCAAAGTTTTAAATCATACTAAATTTCATGCACTTTCAATCCTTATATGCCATCATTTTACATGTATTTACCATATATATATTTGTTTATATTTCAAATATTCAAGGCACAATTTAATGTTTAAAGTTTTTATGATATATAAAATATATTACGTTTGGTCATTTCATAAAATTTTGAAGGTCAAAAGTCAAATGTTGATTTCACTAAACAGTCAATATGTTGACTAAAGTTAATGGAAAAATACAATTATTGAGTTAGTGGAAAAAATCATTTTTGATGTTTATGACTCAAACAAATTTGCTAGGTGTTAATCCCACGTCAAGTCACTAATTCGGAGGGAAAGCAAAACTAGAAAATAAGTAAGAAAAAATATTTGAAAAGTTAGCATGATGTCTTCCATGTGCCTTAAATAACAAGTGGACTAGTATGAGCTTAGGAATATTGGGCTGGGCTTGGTTTAGGTTTTAGGACCCTAAACCCTAAATAATGGTTGAGCGATTCATGCAGATGGATACAAATGGGCTGGGCCTACTTAAGTGAGTTACTCATGTCGGGCGCAGACTTCTTCAGAATGATTGACCTTCAAATTGTAAAATCACTAATTATTATTGAGTGATTTATTTTGGATAATTGAGCTTCAAATGGTTGAATTTATCATAAATTTTTATTTTAATATACCAATTTAGCTATGATTTTGTTAGCTATTCTTTGGTAGTTATTTTACATTAATTGTACTTTCAAATATGGCCACCTTCAAAAAAAAAAAAAATAAAAAAAAAAAAAAAATAAATAAATAATAATAAATATATATATAATAATAATAATAATAATAATAATAATAAAAATAAAATAAATAAAAATTGTACTTTCAATAAACCACAAAAACAATCCTTACATTTATTTTGGGTTAAAAACCTAAAATCAACTAATGAAATAAAGAAAAAAAATGTTAAAGTTACAAATTTAGTCTCAAAACTTAATTTTAGTTTTGTGTCTATTTATTTTTAATTCTAAAAAGTGACTAATAAATTATTATCTAATAGGTTACTAAACTTTTAGTTTGTGTCTATTTGGTCCATGAACTTTAAAAAAAAATTTAATTGTTGTTTAATTTTTTTTTTTAAAATTTGTCTCTAAATTTTAATTTTGTGTCTAATAGGTCGCTATAAAATACGTTGACAAAGAGACTAAAATAACTAACCAACTCTGTACAAATTTTAGGAAAATTGCAGAATCTGACCTGAAATTCAAAAAGTTTGTCAACTGACCTTAAATTGAAATTTTATCTTTTCTAACCTCAAATTGAGAGTGGTAGGCACGGTTCATTTATGATCAGTTGTGAAATTTCTCTTCCTTGACTCAGTTGTGAAATTTCTCTGCCATCCCTCCTCAATTTTTTTAAAATGTGATCGCCGAGAAAAAAATGTGATTGCGCTGAAAAAAAGATTCATATCGTGCTAAAAAAGATTAGATTTGAGATTAGGACCGTGAAGAGAAAAAAAAAAAAAAAAATACACGTGTAAAAAAATCTCTCGTGTAAAATAAATCTTTTAAACAAATCCAAGTATGTTTAAACAAATACGACGATTGTCTAAAAAATTTCAAAACACGATCGTCTTAAAAATCTCATGATCGTGTAAAAAAAAATTCAATAGAAGACTAAAGTGCTTCAAGCCGATCGTCTAAAAAATCGCCTTTGCAATTTTTTTCTGGTAAATCTTTCATTATCTTCATTGATTTGCAAATGTTATTTCAACTCTCATGCTTCATTGATTTGCAAATGTTATTTCAACTCTCATGATGCATCAAGGCTCTTGAGATAAATTTTTAAGGTCATTTGTTTCTGTTTCAGAATACTAAAGAAGAGACGGAGAGGAGAGATGATCGAAGAAGAACGGAAGGAGGGAGAAGAAAATGAGAGAGGATGTTTTTTTTTTAAGTGAGGGGTAAAATAATAATTTCACAACCTTTAAAAAATGAATTTGAGATTAGAAAGAATAAATTTTTTTTTTAGCTCGACCACCCTTGTGGAATCCATTGACACATTTTGCAATTTCTCCAAATTTCAGCTACTGTACTGTTCAATTCCATCGAAACGATTCCACCAAAATCTTATCGTCTGTGTCCGCCATTCCGCTTTAAATCAAAGCATACCGGAGGATTCAGTGAGGTTAGGCTCAAATCCGACGTCATTCCGATGACAGTCTCCGACGGCGTCGTTCCAAATCACCAAGAGATTGCCATGATCGAGGATCTTCCCAAACTCAAATGAAATAAGATTAGACCCTCTCAACCAAATCAAAACTCACATTAGGTTAATTTCATTTGTTCTTCAAACTCTTTAACCTTATCAATTTGTGAAAGTGAAGCGATCGCCCACCGAACTTAGGTGAGGCATTCGATTTCCTGGACTGAGTACCATGGAAACAATCCTAAGTCTCTGATTTCCGTCGGTCAGCCAAAGGGTCCCACCATTATGTCAATAGTTCTACGAATTTAACGGTGGAGATTCTCCATTGTTGGAATTTGGTTTTTGTATCAGGCGCTGTACATTTGTAAGTATATTTATGATCGAAGAAATGGGCAGAGAGAGTTCGAAGAGATTGGGGTATGTGTGAGATTGTGTCACCACCACCCATTAAAGATGGGTTTTTTTTGGCTGCTCGATTAGGAGGAGAACACCCTACGCCACCCACTTTATATATCTATTTCACCAAACCTTTTGCGGTTTTTTATGTGTTTTTTTTAATTTTTTTTCTTTTGATTATTATTATTTTGTTGCTATATGATGTAAAATAACCTACACATATATAAATGGTTCAAGCTTTTCTCTCCTCTTGATATCTCATGACTGATCCACAAATGCTCTTCTAGGTTCTCAGATTTGTTTTCTTGAAGAACTAAATTTGAAGGGCTAACAAGAAAACCCATCTCTGTAAGTGCTTTGCTAATCTTTTTCTTCTCTTTCTCTTGATTTCTGGGGCTTCTATCTGCTGACATTGCGTTTTCCCATCTGTGTTCTTATCTTTTCTGTTGCTTGATCGATTGGCCTTGTAAGTTTCTGGGATAATTTGATGGGATCTTGGAAATGAACATTGAATCACACGCACAAACACAATGTTTTCTAGATTTGATATTCTTGAAATGAAATTGGAATTCATTTTTTCTCTGGGTTTCTGTAAGAAGTGTTTCTAATCTTAATTGGTTTGGAATTGTATTTTAGAAGTTCAGTCTGTAATTGTTGTTCCAGGCGGTGTTACAAAGTTTCATGAGCTTGATGGTTTGCATCTGCAATGTGACATATGGGTTTATCCATGTTATTTGTTTAGAAGAACTAAATATTGTTCCCGGTATTTCAAATCAGTGGCTGATTTTTTGAATTATAAGATGCTCTACGTCTCTTAATTTTAGTGTCTAATGGCATTGAAATGATCCAGTTTTGCTCAAATTGCTTGCTTTGGACTTATGCTAAATAATTTTGTTCTTCTGGAGGAATTTGCAAATCATTAGCAGCTTGTTGTAACTCGAACTTTCTTTGTTTTTTAAGTCGCATATGAAAATGAACCATGACCATGATATATCTGGATTTTGTTTGCAAGCATCGTAGTATTCATACTGATTTTGCCCTCTACTTTTAGCTACCTAGTTATTTGGGTTTCCATCTTGTTCTTTCCTTACCAAGGGTACATGGTGTGGTTTAGTTTGTAAAGTAGAACTGCTTTTTTTTTTTTTTTTTTGTCTAAATTTCTTTCAATTCTATGTCCAGATATTTTAGAGTAGCAAGATGAGGGGAGGTCTGTGGCAACTGGGCCAATCAATTACCCGCCGTCTTGCACAGACTGATAAGAAAGCTGTGGGACGTCGATTCTTTGCTTCGGAGTCTGAGCTCAAAAAAACTGTTCTATATGATTTCCATGTTGCTCATGGTGGAAAGATGGTTCCATTTGCTGGATGGAGCATGCCTATTCAGTACAAGGACTCAATAATGGATTCGACTGTGAACTGTAGGCAGAACGGTGGACTGTTTGATGTCGCCCATATGTGTGGACTGAGCCTTAAGGGGAAGGATGCTATCCCTTTCCTCGAATCACTCGTTATTGCTGATGTTGCTGGGCTTGCTCCTGGAACTGGAACACTTACTGTCTTTACCAATGAAAAGGGTGGAGCCATTGATGACTCAGTGATCACCAAGGTGACAGATGACCACTTATACTTGGTTGTGAATGCGGGCTGTAGAGACAAGGATTTAGCTCACATTGAGGAGCATATGAAGGCCTTCAAGGCCAAAGGCGGGGACGTCTCATGGCATATTCACGATGAGAGATCTCTTCTCGCACTGCAGGTTTTGTATTCCATTCAATTTCATTTCCCTATCCTATTTTTAAACTGGATAAACACTGTCATGAGTTCAGAATTCCTCTTTGTGATGTTGATGTCACCTTCATATTAAATTGTTGAACTCATTCCCCTTTACTCAAACCCGTCGATTCAGGTTGAATGCATTTTTCTGCTATTTACATTTTCGCTTCATTTGGTTGAACCTATTGCAATACCAATGTGAAAAAGTTGATTTACTTCCTTTTGTAGGGCCCTCTTGCTGCACCAGTTCTTCAACACTTGACAAAAGACGATCTGAGCAAACTATACTTTGGTGAGTTCCGCATATTGGATATCAATGGAGCCAATTGCTTTCTCACCAGGACAGGGTATGCTTCCTTTAGGCTTGAATTTCTTTTTCCAGTCTGAATGAGCAAAGTCTTTGGGCAACACATGAAATGTTTGAATAACTAAACATGTTATTTTCTTTTTGTAATCATAACATCGTTTATCGCCTGTGCTTGAAAAAACTGATTCAAGTCCATTTATCAATGGTTTCGCTTTCAATGTCAAGTTCAAGTATCATCTTGTTTCTTGTGAAGGCATTCCAAATTTAGGGAAAGGAAAATGAACAGATTCCTGACAGTTACGACTTCGGCAAAGGTATCTAAAATGGAACTTGTTACACTTTCTTATACTCTTCTGACATAATCAGGTACACAGGTGAAGACGGATTTGAAATTTCAGTACCTTCAGAGCATGGACTGGATCTTACCAAAGCAATCCTGGAGAAATCAGAAGGGAAGGTGAGATTGACAGGACTGGGTGCTCGAGACAGTCTTCGTCTCGAGGCAGGCCTGTGTTTATACGGAAATGACATGGAACAACATACAACACCAGTCGAGGCAGGATTAGCATGGGCCATAGGAAAAAGGAGGAGAGCAGAAGGCGGTTTTCTCGGTGCCGAGGTAATTCTGAAACAACTAGAAACCGGCCCAGCAGTAAGGCGTGTTGGTTTCTTCTCTTCAGGCCCCCCTGCAAGAGGCCACAGTGAGATTCAGAATGAGGAAGGAAAAAACATTGGAGAAATCACCAGTGGAGGATTTAGCCCATGCCTGAAGAAGAACATTGCTATGGGATATGTGAAATCTGGATCTCACAAAGCTGGCACCAAAGTTAAGATTGTTATCAGAGGAAAGACCTACGATGGTGTTGTCACTAAAATGCCATTCGTTCCTACAAAATACTACAAGCCAACATAAACTCTTCATGTTTTACTATGTTGTCCTGTCCTCAAGATTTTATTGATCTTACCCTTGTCTTCTGACCAAATTCTGTATCTGCAATATGTCAGAAGTATTGGGGTATTTTGTTTTCAAACTGCACTAATCAGAACTTGTTGATCATAAAAATGTAATCTTGCGTTGGAGCCATTTTAAAATTTCAGCATCACCAGAAAAATCTGCACTTATGTCAATCTGCATAAATTACAGTACCTGCCTTGTAAAGTCAAAAGTTGGAGCATGAAAGGTGAGCAATGACTTTATAGTTTGAAATTTGTGTCACATTAGTCCTTAGCTTTCAAAAAAAAATTTAGGAAATGCACGATTTTGGCCCCTTAAGTAATAAAATTACGTGACATTTTAAAAAAAAAATAATAATAATAATTTTAATAAAAACTCATCTCTTTCCCTTCTCGTTCAAGTTAACTAACAGAAATGACTCTAACTCCACAAAACTAGCCACTAACAGAAATACAAGTTAGTCAAGTGTTGATGAGCTAGAGCTACAAGTCTATTTTTAGTCAGCTATAAGTCTATTTTTAGTCAATTGCTATATTTGAAGTTAGTGGGGTAAGTGTTGATATTTTTAGAGTGAATGGAGTAAGTGACTAGTTTTGTGGAGTAAGTGGTTGTTTTATGGAGTTAATTAAGCTATTTAGCTGAATGAAAAGGTAGTAGTTGTATTCTCCATTTCTCTTCTCTCTGTGAAACAACAGTGGTATCAGAGCTGATTTCTTAAGAGGCCTGTGAGTGAGAGTTAGTAAGATATCCCTTAGAGAAACCGAATGATACACCTTTGAGAATTGAGTGAGATGGAGTCAGGATCGAACAGTCTTTTTTCACTAGCTCCACCAGTGCTTGATGGCGAAAACTACCAAGCATGGGCTATCAGAATGCAAGTCTACATGGAGGCTTGTGATTATTGGGAAGCAATTGAGAGAGCGACTATGAGGTTTTGCTGCACTTCCCGATAATTCAACAATCAACCAGATCAAGACTCACAAGGAGAGGTTCACCAGGAAGGCAAAGGCTAGAGCTTGCCTATATGCAGTTGTGTCTTCATCCATATTCAACAAAATTATGGCCTTGAAGTCAGCAAAGGAGATCTGGGACTTCCTCAAAGGTGAGTATGAAGGTGATGAGAGGATTAAGAGCATGAAAGTGTTGAACTTAGTGAGGGAATTCGAGAGAATGCAAATGAAGGATTATGAGCCCATTAAAGAGTGCTCAAACAAGTTGATTGTGATTGCCGACAAGGCAAGAGCATTAGGAACTGATTTATCTGACAATAGATTGGTTCAGAAAATTCTGGTTTCAGTGCCTGAGAAATATGAAGCATCCATTGCTTCCTTAGAAAATACTAAAGACCTCTCTAAACTCAAAGTGATAGAGTTAGTAAATGCTTTACAAGCACAAGAGCAGAGGAGGTTGATGAGGCAAGAATGAAGCATTGAGGGGGCACTGGGGAGAAGGTGGAAGAGAGAAAAAGTGGAGAGGGAGAAAGGAAAGTGGCAGTAGTAGCTCAGATTATGCTGTAAAGGATGATGGAAGTGCGGGCAATGCATGCAAGCAAGCACTGTGGGAAGCATAATCATCCACACTTCAGATGCTGGAGAAGGCCAAATGTTAAGGGTAGAATGTGTCATTTAATGGGGCACATTGAGAGATTCTGTAAGGGATCTCAACAGCAAGGAGGAGCACATGCTGCAGTACAACAAGAAGGAGATCGACTTTTTGTGGCTACCTGTTTCTCATCAGTCACTCAATGTGACAGTTGATTGGTTGATAGTGGGTGTACCAATCACATGACGATGACAAGGAGTTGTTCAAGGACCTTGACAAGTCATTCAACTCAAGGGTGAAGATAGAGAATGTGGAGTATCTAGAAGTGAAGGGGAATGACACAGTGTCAATAGAGAGTTGTGCAGGAACCAAGTTGATTACTGAAGTGCTCCTAGTTTATGAGATTGATCAAAACTTGTTAAGTGTTGGTCAACTAGTAGAGAATAAATTCAAAGTGTTATTTGAAGAAGGAAAATGCCTTATTTTCGATTCTAGTGGAAATGAGTTGTTCAAAATAAAGATGCAGCACAAAATCTTCTTATTGGATCCACTCGAGAAGGAACAAATAACTTTCAAGTGTCAAGTGAGTGACATTGAGCTATGTCATGAGTGGTTGAGGCATTTTCATCAGAAGGAGTTGCAGTATTTGTAGAAGAATGAGATGACAGTTGGAGTACCAGTTCTGGAGGAGCTGAAAACAAACTGCAAAGTTTGTTTGACAGGGAAGCAAACAAGGTTGCCATTCAAGAACTCAATTTGGAAAGCAACTGAGAAGTTGCAGCTCATCCACACCGACTTGTGTAGACCACAACCAACTCTCTCACTCAATGGTAGCAAGTATTTCATTATCTTTATTGATGATTATACCAAAATGTGTTGGATTTACTTCATGAAGCATAAGTCTAAAAGATGGGTTGAGAATCAGAGTAGTTGTCAGATTTAGGTGGTGAGGTCCGATAACGGGACTGAATACACGTCACAAAGGTTCAATTTCTTTTGTGAAGAAGCTGGAGTTAGTGAGAGGAAGAACAAGAGTATTATGAAGATGACAAGATGCATGTTGCATGAAAAGAACTTGTCAAAGGAGTTTTGGGCTGAAGCAGCAAACACATTAGTTTTTTTATTGAAAAGACTACCTACAAGGGTATTGGAGAAGAAGATACCCTATGAAGTTTTGTTTAATACTAAATCAAAACTGAAAATTTGAAGGTGTTTGGTTGTTTGTGCTTTTCTCATGTTCTACAGGTGAAGAGAGACACGTTGAATGAAAAGGCAAAAACAAGAATCTTTGTAGGCTACACCATGATGTCCAAAATGTACAAGATCTATCAACCTCACAAAAAGAAGATGGTGATTAGTAGAGATGTTCAATTATTGGAGGATGAGAAGTGAGACTGGATAAAAGAAGCAGAGGTGAAGGAACCAGAAGTTTCTCTGGATCCTTATGAACTGGTTGATGATATGCACCAGTTAGAAGGACTAGACTGCTGAGTGAGATATATGAGAGAAGTAGTGTAGCTGTGTTAGGAGCAAACTAGATGTTTGCAGCATTTGAGTTAGGAGGAGTATGTTAGTTAACTCAAAGCTACAAGTCTATTTTTAGTCAATTGCTATATTTGAAGTTAGTGGGGTAAGTGTTGATATTTTTAGGGTGGGTGGAGTAAGTGACTAGTTTTGTGGAGTTAGAGTTAGTGAAGTTAGTGGCTATTTTTATGAAGTTAACTAAGCTATTTTAGCATTTATAAAGTGTATTTAAGCTCAGATTTTATTGAATGAAAATGTAGTAGTTGTATTCTCCATTTCTCTTCTCTCTGAAACAACAATTTTTCTTCTCTTCTTATTCCGGCAAAACCGCCAATGTCTTCGGTACGAAGATCACCCCATCATCTCCTTCTCATTCTCCCCTTCCCAGGTCCCTTAAATAGAACTAAAGGCCCAAAAAAAAAAAAGCTTATTTTTTTGTTTTTGAAGTTTAAGGAGAAAGGGAGAATAAGAGGAGATGATGGTGGTGGTCTTCAAAGTAAGAAGGGGAGGAGGGGTGAAGAAGCAGACGATGGTCGTCGCGGGGAGGGATGAGTTTGTTTATTTAACCGATTTTATTACCTAGGGACCAAAATCGAGTACTTCTTAAATTTTGGAGACTTGATTGTTCAAATTTGAAAGGCAGGGACTAATGTGACACAAATCTCAAACTTGAGGGACCAAAAAGATATTTTACCCTATTTTATTTGTCGGCTAGTAGACAAAGATACCAATTATCATCCCATTAGTGCTCAATACTCCATTTTTGCATCTATTTTATTTTGAAAAGTAGTTATTCTTATGAAGCTAAGGAAGT
The DNA here is from genome assembly GCA_028017165.1 of Herpetospermum pedunculosum. Classification (NCBI taxonomy): domain Eukaryota; kingdom Viridiplantae; phylum Streptophyta; class Magnoliopsida; order Cucurbitales; family Cucurbitaceae; genus Herpetospermum; species Herpetospermum pedunculosum. Next base: position 64,661,743 of record CM051528.1, read on the forward strand.
TGTATATATTTACAAACACAATTTCAAAAAGTTTCCATGTAATTGCAAAAACAAGAAAACAAAAGGCTATTGAATTTTTAAACCAATGTATACAAATTCCTTAGCTTCATTAATGAACAAGAGAGTTAGATAATTGATTTGTAGGAATTGGAATGTGATTCATTGGAGAACATAATATTGAGCTTTGGCATTATTGATAATCAGTCTTAAGACTCCATTGTTTTCCTTTTCAACTATTGATTGATGCCTATTAAAAAATAATACTTAAAAATAGTTTTATATTTGAGGAATGCATTGAGCTGTGTATAGAGTGAACCGAGTATAGCTCAATTGACGCAAAATTATGCTTCATGCGAATATAGCTCAATTGACACAAGATTATGCTTCATGATCTCATAGTCATAGGTTCAATTCTATAAAGGTTAGAAGTGTATATGATGTTTCGGATTCTTGCCGCGGTTTAAAGATTTTTTTCAAATCATTAATTAAATCTGATTTTACTTTTTTGCTTTAAAAAAAAAAACATCATCTGCATGATGTAACGGTAAATTCAATCCTATTGCAGCATCCTAAGGTTAAAGGTTACTTCTATGGTTTTTTTTTTTGGGTGGAAGATTGAACCTAGGACCTCACGATCACTAGGTGATACATCATACCGTTGAACTATGCTCTTGTTTGCATGTTAAAACTTCCGTACCAATTCGATCGATTCAAAATGGATCGGTTAAACATTTTATTAGGTTACTTGTATAGTTGTTATGGTTGATTTCTACTTTTAAATTTTGTTACTTTTATAAATGAAAAGTGTTGTAATAAAAGTAATATCACATTGATGGGTCTGGTCAGAAATAATGTGGCAATTAAAAGATTGTTCTTAATAGTTGGGATAAAAAAATGTAATTTTTATCCCGGAAGTTATTATCAAGAATAACCCTCCTCCCAAACTTTTTATCAAGACTAACGTCATTTTTTGTCACTATCAATTTTAGCATTTATCGTGCAATCCTGGCCAGGATCGAGACAGAGATTTCCATTTACAAAAATAATCGATAAAAAAAAAAAAAAAAAAAAAAATCTGGTTAGCATTTCTCGAGAGAGGAGAATTTGAATTAAAAAAATCGTATAGATCTTGTTGCAATCTTGAGATTTTTTCTCTCTATATATATTTTGAAATTTTCTTAACAAACCATTCCCATAAAACGTGATAATTTGTAAACAAATGTGAAAACTTAGAATGAAAGTATTTATAAAAAAAAAACGTTCTTATAAAAATAAGAATGCTAAATTAATTAGTGTAGTGTTAAATTTATCTAAAATTCATATCCATCCTTCAAAATTCTCATTGTTGTTTGAGAAAAATATTTTAATTAATACGAGGATTGAACCTATAACCTTTTAGTCAATGACACAACTTTATGCCAATTGAGCTATATGATCGGTTTGACATATGAAACATTATTTATCGATGATACTTAAAGATACCCAAATATTTTGGACATTATTTGAAAAAATATTTAGATTTCAAGTTTTTTTTTTTTTAAAAAAAAAAAAATCGTTAATTTTGAGATGATAATTGCAATCTTGACCAATTTAAAAAAAAAATGAAAAAAAAAAGAATCTTGGTGCCCGATCCTAGCCAGGATTCACCTAGAAATGCTAAAATTGATAGTGGCAAACAAAACAAGTTAGATAAATTGTTTGACAGTGTGGTTATTGTTGATAATAACCCTATACAAATTCAACTATCAATTGAAATTTAGAAAAGAAATGATTTTTTTTTTTAATTTAATTGTCACGAAGTAAATATGTTGTCTTGGTCCAAAAATAGAGACGTTGATGAATTACGCTGATTCATAGAAATTATTCAACTCAAAATTCAAGTCTTTTTTTTTTTTTGTTTTGAACCGACTCAAAATTCAAGTCATAACCGGGTAAGTTTGTGTTTACATCTCTTTCTTATATATTCCCTCTTTTATCTGAAACAAATTAAATTATTAAATACTATATGAAAATTTGAATAAGCGTACTCTTTCTTATAATTATGCTCGGTTTAACAAAATTTGGATGGTAATGATGCATCAACCCCCACTCTGGCTATCAAGACGATAAATTGTTCTAAAACTATGCACAAGTGCAGAATCGAACCCCTACTCTGTACTATTTAGGTGATGTGCTCATCACTCACTCGTTGCTCAAGTGGTCATCACTCACCCCATACTCTGGGCTATCTTAAGCGGAGCGCTCATCCATTGCACCAAGTGGGTTGTTTGATTCATTTAAAATTTGGGCGTTAATAATGCATTTAAATTTCTACACAGATCCCTTTCAAAAAAAAAAAAAAAAAATATTCTACACGGGTGCATGATCAACCCCCATACTCTTACACACGAAATTGCTTAGTGAAACGCGTCCAAAAACAAACACGAAAAATTATTTGAGCAAGTTGTCACATTCGTTAGTTTTGTACCATTGGAGGAAGAGAGATAATTTGAAATTAAAAATATTTTAATTTTATATTCAATGGTTATTAAGAACCGATAAATTTTAAGATCTACATCTGATAGTTGTGGCGCTCTCGTTGAATAATTTGTCAAGCATTCGACAGTCGTATTCATTTTGAAAACCAACAATCTTGAAATACATTTCATAATACAGAAGCATGGAGCATGCTGTGTTTGTCGTTTTGAAGGCAATTTTTGAACAAAAACATGTTACCTTCTCCATTATTACGTAATTTCAAGCTGTTTGAAATTTATTTAAAATGGGTGAAGAACAATAATGGTAGGTTTGTGTTCTGAAACAGGTCAGATTTCAGAGTTGTTGGGTTACACGGATGAGTTGAAAAGTCAGCCTTTTCCCACTGTTTTGAAGTCAAGACCTTTGAGAATCAGCGTCTTGATTCTTTCCTGCATGGTTTATAAACAGAATTTTGAAGCACTTTTATTCAAATCAGTTGTTTCTCTCTTTTCTTCATCCTGAATTTTGCAGATCATTACTTACTTCTCAGTTAAATGGCTGCATTCAAAACCGCAACCTTATTCTATTTCCAGAGTTCTTCGTCTTCTTCGTCGTCGTTTTTCTTACCAAATTGCAGTAAAGGAGTTTGTAAAGCTACAATGAGTCCACTTGTGTTTCAAGCATCTCCTGTATCTCTTCCTAAGCTGCATAGTAGAGAGTTGGTTGGGAAAATGGAGATGGGAAGTGGCTTAAAAATTCCAACTTTTACTGATACACATTTAAACAGCAACGGCACGAGTCGCCCTGATCTCGTTGTGGCTGAAAAGTTGTACGGGATTATGGAGGCCATAGCGGATAGAGTGGAAATGCATCGAAACATCGGGGAGCAGCGTGACAATTGGAACCGACTCTTGCTGACTTCCTTGAATGCAATTACTCTTGGAGCTGCTACCATGGTTGGATTGGCAGCTGCAGCCACAACCGGTGCACCGATCACTGCGCTAAAGATGTCATCGATGTTGCTATATTTAGCAGTTACCGGAATGTCGGTGGTGATGAACAAGTTACAACCATCCCAACTAGCTGAAGAACAGAGAAATGCTGCAAGATTGTTCAAGCAGCTTCATTGTCAACTTCAGTCCAAACTATCTCTGGGAGATCTTAACAACAACCAAGTAGACGAAGCAATGGAGAAAGTTTTGGCTTTGGATAGAGCATACCCTCTTCCTTTATTAGGATCCATGATCGAAAAATTTCCCACCACTGTGAAACCTGCAACTTGGTGGCCTCAACAAAAGCAAATTGATAAACATAAACAAGCAAGCACAAAGTTCAGTGGAAATGGTTGGAATAAAATGCTAGAAGATGAAATGAGAGAGATTGTTGGAGTACTAAAGAGAAAAGATCTGCAAGAATACTTGAGATTGAGCCAAAAGGCCTTACAAATCAACAAGATTTTAGCAGTTTCTGGCCCATTGTTAACCTTGCTTGCAGCATTTGGATCTGCTTTTGTGGGTTCTTGTTCAGGATCTTGGCCTGTTTTTCTAGGAGTTGTTGCAGGATCTATGGCGAGCGTTGTGAATACAATGGAACATGGTGGACAAGTTGGGATGGTGGCTGAAATGTACAGAAGCAATGCAGGTTTCTTTAAGCTCATGGAAGAAACGATCGAATCAAATGTAAATTTGAGAGACGTTAGAAAAAGGGAGAATGGAGAAGTGTTTGAAATGAAGGTCGCTTTGCAATTGGGAAGGAGTTTATTAGAACTCAGGCAATTGGCTGCATCTTCTTCAAGCAGAGAGTTTGCAAGCAAGCTTTTTTAAGCCTGTTTTTCAACTTGGGAGATCAATAATGTAAATCAAGAGAACATAATTATATTTTTGGAATCATTCACTTTATATCTCCATCTCCAAATATCAAACAGCCTCTGTATATATTTAAATCAAAGCTGTATCTATAAAAGTTGAACAGTAGCAAGCATTTACAATCTCAGGTTTTTCACTTTAACATTACAGAAATTAATGAACTTAAAAGTTAGGTTGGATTGAAACCAAAGATGGCTCGTATGTATAAACATCAAAGGCAAAGGTAACCAAACAAAGCCACCAAACAAGGAGTTTCTTTCTTCATGCTGCCTCAGCAAATCCGACTCTCAGCTTGCCAAAATCAAAGACTGTGTGGTAGCGGCCCATGAAGACGTCTCCCAAGATCCTGTGTGGCCAAGAAAAACAGGTTCTTAGTGAAAGGGAACGAGATACTTCGAATGATTCTGAAACAAAAATAAATGGTAGAAACATATACCAGAGGGGTCCACGAGGAGGAGGAACATCGAATGCAGAAAATCCACTGATGCACTGAGCGGCACCGCCTTCGCCCACCTTGAGTATATACTGTTCACATTGCACGCCATATTAGAAGGTTGGTAAAAACAAGTAGTGTAATATTGAGGAGACATAAAACATGCATAACTTTCCATGAACTACGTTTCAACATGTAAGAAGCTGTAACCATGTAGATCATTTCTAGGTTAAAGCAACTGTTTTTTTAATTTACCTCTTCTGGGGAAAGGTCAAAAACTTTGCCACCAATGGTGAAGGAAACACTAGGCATGGAAGAAAGTTTTTCGCATTCGACAGCTGATTGTCCCATTGGACTAGGCATCCGATCACATAGCTGCAGAGGAGTTGATTAGTTGACTCATCAATAACCAAGATTCTAAAAGATCTGTGAAATTCTTGATGAATGAAATCTTTTTCACCTCATTGATGTAGTTCATTATGCGTTCTGTGGTTTGATTCTGACGAAGTTGATTTTGCATCCAGACAACCGTCATCTCACATACAGAGCACATGGTGTCGTGTAGACCATCAGATGATTTACGGGCACTCTCTTTCACCACACTCTCAATTCCCATACTACATGAATATAATTTTATGGATCAGTAAATTTACCTAATAAATGTGTGGATGAATTCATATAGCAGAAATATTGTGGCACCGTAAAAAAGTAGTAATGCCTCACCTAACTCCTCGGGTTCCATCAAAAGTACACAACTTAACTTGAGAACAGATCTTCTTCGGATCTGCCTGTTGAAGATAGCAAAAAAGCTAGAGGTCAGTAGTCTATAAAAAGTTTAAAGATGGGGTCTCTTAGGCAGAGTATAAACCAAAACGTAATGTTAAGAATAGAAGGATAATATTAACTTGCCTCGGATAAAAGCAAATCCATAATGGTTTTCCCATACTGTGAAACAACTGCCTTGCATTCCTGGCTCACAACTCCTTTAGCTCCAATGGCATGATTGATCATGGTTATAACGGTCTAAAAGCGAAAGATAAACATTGGAGACTGGAGTAAGTAGCCATTTAACTCGACTTCAAAGACAAAATAACTGCAGTTCTACTCAAATCATGGATGCTCTTGCATCAAAGGCCAAGAGGTCTTTATGTCCAAGAGTTTTATATATATTTATAAAGACGCACCAAGTTAAAAGTTGGAAATCTTAGGTTACAAGCGTGTCCAGATGCATGAGACATTTAAAAAAAAAAAAAATGTTTCAACTCATTGATTCAAAAAGTATCATGCAACAACATGGTAACATATGTGAAGCCAGTGAGGTTACAGATGACAGGGTAGGAAAATGTTAAGTGTCAAGTCTATGTACGCACAGTTGGACCAGCCAACAGTGAAGTTCCAGAATCTGCTATCGCTGAACAACCACCACCACAATATCCTGAAACAACATTTTTCTATAGTCAGAAGCACATAAATACAGTCAGAACTCAATTCCCATCTCATAGAAATAAAAGAAAGAAAGAAAGAAAAAGTATCTATCTAGATCCTTTTAGATTCTACTTTTTTTAGATACATTATAATGAAATATGGAAGCATACCAGTTGGTTCACCGTCTATGAGAACATCGCCCATGTCAAACTACAAATAAGAAAAAATTAAGCATAGTGAGTAATAACAATTAACAACACGAACTAGCGGGAATGAGATGGAGGCTTGGCAACCAACCTGCCAATAACCTTTCTCTGTGACAGGAACATAAGTATGTTTTCCCTTATAATGCTTTGGGTCAACTCCACCAAACACAATTTCACCTCCTTCCTCCTCCTCAGCGTTGCGATTGAGCCAAAACGAAAAGACTGGTTCCTTAACAAGATTTTGTTTAACCATGTTATACCTGAGAAGAAAATTACAAACTCCTCATTGAAGCCTCTATGAACCAAGAGGAATCTTAAACAAGAATCAGTAATGTAGGATGAACATATCCTACCATACTGGGACAGCACCACCAACAGCGATCTCTTGAAAACCAAGTCCCAACAACCCATCAAACTTTGCCATCAGAAACGTAAGACCAGGTTCTTTGGTTGCCTCAATGAACACCTGAAAGAGAAAATAGCAACAATTAACAAACCATTGATATTCCAACAATTCAATTAGATGGAAAATTAGTTAATGCCGAAAGTTACCTGTTTCTTTACGACTAGGTCTCCAACTTTGACGTTGTCAGAACTAAAGAAACCAGAGACTGCTCCAGTGCCATACCGAATTGAAGCAGATGTCCCTGCACAATGTCAATAAACCGAATTATTTTGGAGTGCAATTGTAATAACTGCTACATCACTTCATGCAAGTACAAACTACAAACATCACCACATCAAAATAAGAACTAATAACTACAAACCCATCTTGCACATGGGTTTAGGGAAATACCATTTTTCTTGTATGAACTTGAATGGCTGGACTTGTATCTGGCATGGAAATGACAAGCCACCTACATCGAAACACAAGAAGATGAGTATGTGGCCTATAATCAAACTAGTACACTCCAAAAAATATTATTTTTACATAACGGTTTACGTTTCTGAATATAATCAATGCGATAGATCCTTACAGAAAACAAGCACTTCACAGAAGGCACCCATAGATTGGAGCTGCCCGTGTCAAAAATCACAGTGAACTTCTGTGGGGGAGTACCAATGGAAATCTCACCATAGTACTGAGCATCCAGGTAGTTCTTTAACGCAACAATATCCGTATCAGAAGATTCTACAAGATTACCATTGGGGTTATACTTCCTGATTAAAGCAGCATCCTTGGACTGAAGCCGGGCTGCTAGCTGACTTTCTGGATCTAAATGAATCTTCTTCAGTCCAACTCTAAGCAACCCATCATTCGATGCAGATGAGACAATATTAAATGAAACCAACAAGAATAAACACAAGAAAGCTGCTTTGGGGTGGTACGAAGCCATTGGTAACCTACAACAAGTCCAAAGTGAAGATTCAAGTTGAGAAGTCATGAAACTCATAGTCCACCCTAGATTATTATTGATAAGAAGACAAAGCAGGAAACAAAACCATAGAAAATTGAAATTTTCTGCCTGATAAAAGCAGTTTCAATTAACAATCAAAAGACACTCATAGGGAGAGAAAACAATAAGATTAGACACATTGGGTTCTTTTAACGTTCAAGAAGTAAATTAATACACACATTACTAAAACCTGCTACAAGTTAAATTGGACAAGCCATAAACTATTAACTTTTCCCATAAAAGAAAAAAAACTAACAAAACAAAAACTATGTTTCAAAATCAAGTTTCAGGTGATGAACCTCTCAAATTATTCCGGATTGAGGTTAAAAACAAAAAACAAAAACATATTTAAAGAAGGAACGCCGGATTACTCTACCAAGTACCAAGTCTCACCCACAAAATTAAAGAGAAACCTTAAATCAATAAAATTGTTTAGCAGAACCATCCTGTGACATTGCACTCCTACCTAATCATTCAATCCAACAAAACCCAGGAAGCCACAGGAAAAAAAGAACATTTTAAACTTTACCAAATCGCAGAACAGAAGAAGAAAAGAACCCTTTAATAACATGCGATCAAATGGCATAACAAACCTATACGCATGCAAAAAGGTTAAAAATCAAAACCCAAAAACATGATCAGCAACCCAACTAACCACGATCATCAAAAGGGTAACTCTATAACGATAACCCAAATAAGGAATAGACAAAAAAAACAAAAAACTATGATCACATTATCCAAAAACAAACCACAATTCGAAAAAGTAAACAAAACCCAGTTTACCAACTTGTCGATTAAGCAAACAATGGCGTTCAAATAACAAAACCAAAAACAACAACAAAAAAAAAAATCCCAGAATAAAAATCGGAGAAAACAAAAAGAACCCACCAGAAAAGGAATTGAGAAGAACAGGAAAATTGAGGAAATGGAACGCGAATCTACCTTCTTTATAAACGAAAGAGGAATAAATGCGAGAGAAAAACGAGAGTAAACCAACCTGTCCACTCCAAAAAATTAAGCGGACCGAATTCATCAACCAAACCGGCGGTAACCCGGTTGTTGTTTCTATTCAAGGATTTGATGATTTGATCTGGGCCGTCCGATGGCAGAGTTTATCAATTCCTCGCGGGATTCCTGTAGAGTCGTCCACGCTTCGAACCCGAGGAATTGAAAACTCGGATCCCGAAGAAAAGCATTTTTGCGGGTTGAGAATCTGATGCAACCAGTACTAGAATAAGAAAAGTGTTTCCGTTTAATATTGACCGTTGATTCTGTGATGAGGAAGGTTGATAAAAATAAATAGGAAGCGTTACGTGTCCGCAAAGAAGGCTATGTGTTGGTTAGTTGAGAGGCGACGTGCCCTTAGCTTAGGTAAGGTAAGGGTGATGAAATCCAATGGTAGAGGAAAGTGTTTATTATGTGCTTCTTTGTGTATACGAATCTATGGTGTGTCTTCCTACCTAGAGTTGATGAGAATCAAATTTAGGGCACGTTTACTTGCACGCAATCGCAATTCGTCGTTCGTAATACTTTTGACTTGACATAGAGTAACTCGTTTGAAAGTCGTTTTATCAAATTCTGCAATCATAATCAGTTGTATGTCCCATCCGTAATCAAATAATTCGATTACGGGTTTTGATTATTGATCTCAACACAGGTGTGCGATTGATTATTACGTGGGACCCATCATTTTCTTCATAATTATTGCGTCTGACCTACCCTGAAATCACCTACCCTGAAATCGATCAATGCATTTTTACACCATACTTTCCAGATTATATCATTTATCTCTCACGTACCATTTTTCACTCCAGATTAATAATACGATTTATTCTCAGATCCGTTACTAGATCCACATTCTTTACTAACTAATGGTCCAAATTCATGCGAGATGTCAGATGAGTGATCTCACTAGACTACAAACTCGATTAACTACCCGAATAGTTACATGCACGTGTTTTTCATGTAGGGTTGATGCACGCACCTAGTTGTTAATATTGGACATCGTTTCAAAATATTGTAAACACACAAATGACATTATTTAGCGAAAGAAAGGGGTATTTCCATATACAAATCCTTCCCACCATGACACAATGCTTACAAAATATTACTAAAAAAGAAATAAAAAAAAAAACCTATCGATGATTGAAAAAAAAAATGGGAGACTTTAACCCTACTCGCTATCAGAATCAAACAATAAGATCATCAATGACGTATCACTTCCTTCCGTTCGCTTCCTTTTCTTCATTCCACTCGGCTCACCCATATATATTTAATTTACCTCTACGACATTCATTTTCCCCAACATCTGACGTTGGGGCAGTCATGACGATATTCCCCTTCTCTTTCTCCTTGTCTTTATTGACTTCAACAGGGGTGGAAGCGACTCGTTGACACTAGAGAACAACTCATAGTGAGTTTTTTTTTTATTTTCAATTTTGTAGAGCTCTTAGTGGTCTGATACCATGCCAAAATCAAACTCATTTTCTCTCTCATTAGCCTTAATTTTGTACAAACATACACTCTAATTTTGGTTTAAAAACCAAAAGCAATACAAACTAAACATACTAACTATATATATCAAATATGGAAAAGAAAGTAAATATTTCCTAATATGAACCCATGACCTCTTAGCCAAAGGCACAACCTTATGCTAATTGAGTTATGCTCGGTTTGGCGAAAAAAAAAATATTTTTATTGACATATTCTTTATAGGACACCCGAGTAAAGGAGGATACATGAAGTGCACCTTCCTTTCTGGTGGCTCAATTATAAAAACATCTAAAGTTAAGTGTGTTTTACCGAGTTTGGAGCAATCCTATGTTAGATGACTTTCTTGAGAATTTTTTCTAAGAATCATTGGAGTGCGAGAACAAAACATGTTGAAATAAGTTATATATGTTATTGTCTATATTGATGAGACTCTTTTACTCTTGCAAGCGACTCAAGAATAGTATGTTGACGTGTGATCGGATTGTATGCAAAAGAATGTCATCATATATTTCATTCAAGGATGAAAATATCCGTGGATATATCCGTAAATCGGAGGCTTCAATATAGATATTAAAGGGTAATGGATATATCCAATATCTTTTATAAATACTCATCAAACATAAAAAATATCATATATTAAATTTAATATGAATCTAGATGCTACTAACTAGATCTATAGCTTAGATTGAATGTAAAATATCTTAAATATTAATTTAAATAGATTTTTTTAAAAAAATTGATTTACAGAAATATTCATGGATATCGATATTTGATCGATATATCCATGAATATATCCGTAAAATCGAAATGTCGATATCAACATGGATATCGATATTTTCATCCTTGATTTCATTCATAGTTAGAATATCACAACTATAGAATCAAATCTAAATATTCTTCGAAACATAGCTAACTTCCATAAACCTCTGAATCAAGAATAATTTTCTTAAAACCAACCAAATGGTCATCTAATTAATGATGTTCCTTTTCATCTAAAGTGTGAAAATAATCGTAGCTTCAAATGTCATTTAGAATTAGATCAGTTCTCAACATGCATAATTGCTCACCTTAATCCATATAATCCAACATCATTTTTCGTTTTGCAAAAGTTGATTTCACAATTAAAGTAAGTGCCTTTCGATCTTAGCTTTCCGTCTCTGGATGCCAAGCATCTCCTCGAATCTCAACCCACATTTTAAGTTTGCGGCAATAAAAATCACATATTAGTCAACGACACAACATTATGTCAATATATTAGTCAATGACACAACATTATGTCAATTGAGCTACGCTCGATTTGAAAATAGTCTATGACAATGTCGATAAGAAAAGATATAATTTTGGTGAAGACAAGACATGAGTTATAATAAGGTCCCAGGAGATATGCCAGAGTCATTAGGAGCTAAATCTAGATTCCAAATCCTAGAGTCATTAGGAGCTAAATCTAGATTCCAAATCCTAGACCTGAGTGTTGTTTTCTAGATCTGAGACGTTACAAATGAAAAAAGTGGGGGGATTTGAACCACAGACCTCGTGGTCGTCAACTCATACATATGCCAGCTGAGCTATGCTCGCTTTAACAAATTTTTGGAACTATTAATGTTTATTGAAAGAGTTTTTCTAAAGTTGTTTTATTATGCAGCACTCACCAAACTTTTTAGTTCATTATGTTATCCTTAATTTCCTACCAGGTTGCTCTATTATGTAAGTACCATTCACCCAACTTTTTAGTTTATTATGTTATCTTTAATTTCCTACCAGCTCTCAAGTTTCGAGATAGTTGAAATCAGTTTGTGCCATTAATCTCATAGTCACAGTCATTGCATATCATCTATTTTTTTAAAAGAGTAATTTTGTTGTGTTGCATTCAAGATTTCTATAAATTAAGTTATGTTATAAGATAAGAGAAAAAATGCTTACAATAGATTTCAATACACACTTGGAGTCTATTGTCGTCATGATTCGTCCTTGATTCGGTAGAATAGTCCAGAACGGGATGTGACAAGATAATACTAGCCTAATATTACAATGCAATTATAAATTGAAAATATATAAGCATGATTCAATTAACAACGATAGTTATTCTTATATACATATAATACATAATATATGAAAGCTTCATATAATTCACAATCAACAATGCCGCACAAAGACATTATTCTTAATAATGCGGCACAGGGACACTTCTAGTAACCTTTCTCAATATACTTGTTTTTTCTAGATAACAAACAACGAAAAAGGAAATAAAAGAAGTACACAGACTTAAGTTTCATTTAAAACAAGCTTTTTTTGGCGCTCTTTTTTCGTTTGCTAGTTATTTTTGCTTTATTTTCATTTTTCAAGATGAGGGATCTATATATGCAGATTTTGTTGCTTTCTTTCTCGCTTATCTTCATTTTTTAATGAAGATGTCTGAATACGAGCAACATTCCTTTAAGGTTGTGCTTTATTGTGCATACTCATTGTCTTCACATAGCTTTCATTCTGTGAAAAGTACAGGTTACCTACTCACCCTGAGTTACTTGGGTTATTATCAAGAATAACATATATGCTAAAAAAAATTATCAACTATATTTTGCAACTATTTAACGCTTGTCGGTGCATCCTGGGATCGAGCACCGAGATACAATATTTTCATTTTTTTTTCTTTTCGATTTTAAGTTTTTCTTATTTGTTTAAAAAAAAAAAAAAATTGACCAGAATTGCAATAACCCTCCCACGATTGACTAGGATTGCATTTTTTTTTTTTGTTAAAATAATGTCAAAAATGTCAAAAATATTTGAGGCAGTAACAATAAGTAATATTTTTCATATGTTTTTTCATTATAAAATATTCTTCAAAAACAACAATGAAATTTGTTAAGAACGATAAACTTTAAAGTTAACACTGACACTTTTGAAAGATAAATTAATTTAGTACTCATTCTTTTATAAACACGTTCATTCTAAGTTTCTGCATCTATTTACAAATTATTTTATTATGACGTTTTATAAAAAAAAAATCAAAATATATAGAGAGAAAAAAAAATCTCAAGATTGCAACAAGATCTATACGATTTGTGTTTACTTCAAATTCTCCTCTATAATTTTAAATATATAAATAAAATAAAAATCTGAGTTATAATCCATCTTGGTCAGAATCACAAGATCTGAGATTTTTTTTAATCGATTTTTTTTTAAATGGAAATCTGCAAATCTTGGGCACATCTTGACAAATTCATATCCTGATGGCCAAGATTTCCGTTTAAAAGTTTAACTTCAAAGATCTAGCCAAAATTTGCACTATATTTTTTACATTATTTTAAGACAAAAATATTTTATAATAAAAAACATTATTTTATTTTAAGAAATATTTCTCAATAAATTTGTCGATTTAAAGTTATAAAAAAAAAAAATGCAATCCTCTGTAATCCTGGTCAATTTTTTTATTTTTATTTTAAACCAATAAGAAAAAATTCAAATCGAAAAAAAAAAAATGAAAATATTGAATCTCGGTGCCCGATCCTGGCCAGGATGCATGGAGAAGCGTTATAAGTGATAGTTGCGAAAACAACGTTGGCATATATGTCATTCTTGATAATAACCCTGGTTACTTTCTATATGTCAACAAGCGGAGTAATCTGTTTTTGTATTTTTTTTACCACAACATAACTGGTAAAAGAGCGGCTGGAACATCATACTTGGGTGAATCTCTAACTATTCTTCCAAATTTAGAGTGACACAATGTCCTCATTACTCATCCCCGAACTTTGACTATTTCACCAAGTGGTACGATTTTTTTTTTTTTGCATTATGAAATGGGCTATGCAGGAATTTATAAGTTTTTTAGACACACACTTTTTAACTTAGCCTCATGGAAGAAGAAAACTATTTGTAGAGGTTCTATTTCTAGTTCTAGGACATCTTTATTCTGAGTTTATGAAAAAGACAATAATGTAGTGGGTCGAGTCACTTTAATAATTATATTAAATTTAAAATAAATCTAACCTATCATTCACAATCAACAAGTCTAAATGAAGCCAAAGCGAGCATGGCTCAGCGGGCATATGTATGTGTTAACGACCACGAGGTCTGTGGTTCAAATCCCCTCACCCCCAATATACTCAAAAAAAAAAAAAAAAACATTTCTAAATGAAAGAAAATATTATTTATTAATCTCAATATGGATATAGATACTAATAACCAGATCTATAACTTAAATTGAAAGTAAAATGAACTTAATTATTAATTTAAATATATATTTTTTTAAATTGATTTACAGAATTTTTTCGTGGATATCGATATTTCACCGATATTTTCATGGATATATCCATAAAATTGAGCTACCGATATGGATATCGATATTTTCGCCATTGATAAAAACCCAATTTCTAGAAGAGAAAAAAACTCTAAGTACTAAAATGTTCTAGAGAAATCTTCTTTAGATGATGGTTTAGAGTATTGTGTAGAATTCTTTAGAATAGGAGAGAAATCTCTTTTAGAAGATGTCATAGAGTAAGATGTAGAATTCTCTAGAATGTGTAAAAAAAAATGTATTTGTAACGAATATTATAGAAAATAACGTGTGACAAATTCATAGTCAAAAGTTTAGGAGTTGTGACTAGTATAAATAGGAGTGAAGTCTCAAAGTTTGTATCAAGTTTTCAAGCCATCGTCTGCTTCTTCTTCCTCCAACTATCTTTTAAATTTAGGGTTTAATCCTCCAAAAGTTTTCCAACAATTCCTTGCCCAACAAGACGTGGCCGTAGAATGTAATGACACTAAAGCATTTGCCCAAAGTTTCCATTGCAGCACACAGAACCATAAAATTGGAGGAACAGCCAAGCCAGTGATGAACAATGGAAGAGATTTGGTGGTGCCTTTGCCATAATACAGAAAAAAAGTGGCACCAAAAGCCAACACCATACTCCATACAGAAACGAAGAGGGTTCCAAGGCCGCAAACCAACTCCAATGGCAACCAGAACAAGAAATCATTCTCTGCACAGCGCGATGTGAGGACCGACAGAAACAACAATATTGAGGTTGAAGATGAGAGCATAGCCATTCCATCTGATATCACAAACACAGTGAACCATTTGAGGTTAAGAAAGATGGGAATGCCATTGGTCTGGTCTTTGCCTCCTGGTACTGTGAAGGCTGCTGCAAAACTTACGGTGGCAATCAAAGTTGCAACCAACATACATGAATTTGCTGTTTTTTTCACCCATTTTTCTCCTTCTTCTTTCAGCTCTCTGTGTTCTTGGCTGAATAATTTGCTCGCGGTTTGCACTTCCTTTTTTTTTGGTCTCATCGTAAGCTCTTCTATATTCTCCAGTGCCTGATACAATCATTTCATTTGGTTTCAGGAACATCTTGTCTTTCATAACACATCAACATCCACCTGACTTTCAACACATCGTCTTTTTAACCGTGTGCATTCAAAGATCGATATCTTTTTACTCAAAAAATTTCGAAAATGGAAAGCTAACACAAAGAACTTCAGTTTGATACCTGGTTTCACTATTTTTGGAGTTGTATATCGAAAGATAAAGATTGTCGAAATTGAGCTACAATTTTGAAATTTGTAGAACCATAGTCGAACTTTGATGATCTTTATCTTTCGATATAAAATTCCAAAAATAATGAAACCAAGTATGAAGCTTAGTTTTTCAACCACATTTTTTCTTCAATTTTTTTGCATATCTCAATAGAAAGATATCGATTTTTTAATACACACTACTCAGAAGACAAACCATTTTCGAAGATGCAAATCGTATTTTGAAAAGACGATGTGTGTGTGCCTGGAAGAACATCGTATTTAAAAAGACAATGTTCGTTATGTTTGCTTGTGTGAGAAGATCGTTTTTTCAAAAGACAGATCTTCAATAAAAATTGTTATTTATGCTGGTAGAGATTTTGGAATACACATATATATGAATATATCTTTCTTAAATAAAAAAGACAAAAAGCAAAAAATGAAAAATGTGCCATGCCACATTATTATTATTATTATTTTTAATTTGAGAGAAAAAAAAGTGAGATAGATGTTGATAAAAAGTACCTTAAACCATAGAAGCTCACTATGCATTTGAAAGACTGCTCCGGAGACTCGATCAAGATGACTTGGATCAACCTTTTTGGCGGCTAATTCGAGCAAGCTGATTTTTTCCTTGTCAAAATAATGTATCAAGTCATCTCGATTGAAAATTTTGATATCATAAATTAAATTGAAAACACCCTCTTGTCGATTCTCGACAGCTACATGAAATATGCTCTTTCCATTATCGTCGAATATTCGTAAAAGTTCGGGATTTGCATGCAACAACACTTCCAAAAATTCAACGTTTCCAACTCTTGCAGCTTCGTATAGCATGTTTGAATATGATGGATGATTGATGAAATGATCCATCATTTTTTGATCATCTCTTAGACTCATCCACATCTTTTCAACCATTTCACGGGCTTTTATCTGCATCGTTGTATTTTTGAATATACATTTGAAGCCTAATAAAATTTTACAAAAACTTCCTTAGTATCACAAAACACAGAGCAAACATTAGTGAAATTTTGTTTAGAGTATGGTTTGTTTTTAGAGGTAAAAAGAACTAACAACTCTTATTGTTGGCGCATGATTGCCACTTGGATGCCTTCTTGTAGCTGGCAATAGCATTAGACTTTCGGGCCATTATATGCAAAGGTGTATCTCCATTGATGTCTGGTTTCAATGCTAATGACTCGTTCTTCTTTAAAATATCCAAAGCTACATCTTTAAAAAAAAACATGATGAGTCAATAAATTAAGAAAGACTTACAAATTGTGTCAAGGATTGTAATGACAAGAGCATAATCATGTCCATGAAGCTACCTATTTTTTTAGTTTTTCAATCAAAATGATATCACATCTTTCTCAGTTTCAGACCAAAAGTTGTTGCAAAAATTCTTACATTTTAGCATAATAGAAATCTTGGACGTCTTCCTTTAGACTGAAATCTAATGTATGCAAGATCAAAAGTTCTTGCATCTTTCTCAGTGTATGCAAGACTAGTAGTCTTGGACGTCTTCCTTTAGACTGAAATCTAATGGACAGTGTTGGAGGACATGAATGTGTCGGTATTGCGCCTCATTCCATGGGCTAGAGGTTGTGTGATATAGACGTCCTAGCGGCCGCAATGCCGAAATGGTCAAACGATCCCGAGAAGGAAGATAAGTCCCATGGGCTGGTTTGTTGGTAAGGGTGTCCAAGCGAACAACGAAGACAAATGTCATTCTGATACTTGGGGTGACATCATAAGACAACAAGATGATGAAATGAGATGCGACGTTGCGTCGAGAAGATTTTGGCCAACTATACAGACAAGGTCAAGCCTGAAGACTTGGCCTACAGTAGATGCAAGTCGGCTAGAGTCGCAAACGAGAGAAATGCACATACAGCTGACGTGCATGATTGAGCGAAGCTTAGTTTCTCGATAAGTGAAGCTCAGTTGAAGACGAGATAACCTCGCCTAAGGTCCGACGACGCCACAAATAGTCGAGGAAAATGTATTGGAGCTTGAGTTCCCCGTACGGCTGGCCATGTTAGAGTGCATATCATGGCGTAGCACGGTTAAAGAAGTCAAGCTGTGATATGTGGTATCAGAGTCATGCTCTTAAGTTAGTCGTGTCGGTAGAATCATCGGGTGTCGTACAAAGATATGGTGAGTTTCGAAGATGTAGTCATTGCGGTGGAGATTTGTGGTTGAGCTTTATCAGACTGGCGGTGTGCTCCAGGAGAAAAGAAGTTGGTCTAGATAAGAGCTAGACAGATAAATAACTATTTGAGGGAGGCTCGGTGGTACTTCGTTCGAAGAGAGAATTGTTGGGAGTGTGACCAAAGTCTCACATCGGTTAGGAAAAAAAATATCATGAGTATATAAGTGACGAACATATCTCCATTGGTATGAGACCGTTTGGGTGAAACCAAAATAAAAGTTAAGAGAGCTTATGCCTAAATTGGACAACGACATACCAATGTGGATGTTCTTGTCTCTAACATTCACAAAACTAACCAAAAGGAAACCAAACCCAAAAGACCAAAAAGCGATCAAAATTGACAGTACACGACTTTCTATCATCTGATAGAGAGTAGAAAAGGGTATAGGAAACAAACCATAATAATCGGCGGAGATGACACTAAGAAGAAGTTCCATTTTCTCATCATCTTTCATGTTTGAGGGGAGGATGGAGCCCATCTCTGTGAGGAGATAGTCAACCATGATCTTGTGTTTGAATCTTGCAGCAATTAAAACTGGGGTTGCATTTCCAAGTAAATCTTTATGCTTTTTCAACAATGACTTGGCAATATCAACAGCGCCTAATGTAGCAGCGATGCAAAGGGCTGTGTTTCCATATATATTTGTGGCTTCCAAGTCTTTTTTGGTAAGTTTTTCTACCAGCTTCTCTACAAAAGCAGCCTTGTTGAATCGGGTGGCAATGTGGAGAGCAGTTTCTTTTCTATCCTTGCTGATAACTCTGGATAGGATTCCTGGATCTTTCGTTTCCATTTCTTCGGCTGTTTTCCACTCACCTCTGCTTGCAGCTTTGTATAGGCAAACACATGAAGAATCCTCATTCTTATGATCTGTGTAAAAAGAGTCCATTTCAATCTTCAGTTAATGTCTAATTCATAATTTAAAATGAGGTGTTTATATAATATTTTTTTTTCTTCCAAAATGAGTATAAAGAGAAGCAGTAATTGGCATGTATTCCTTATTTCGAGATCCGAGGTTCGATCCACACCCTACAATGGTTGAACTCATAAAAAAAATAATTATAATTACCTAAAACAAAACATGCCATCTCGACCAAGAAGTCAGAGTTCGAATCCCCACCCCACATATATTATTGTTGAACTAATTTTTTTTTTTAAAAAAATTATTAAACAATTTTATAAAAATGAGTGTAAATAGCTTTACAATTTATGAGATTTGACCTATAATATATAAATATATAAATATATATATATATATATATATATATATATGTGTTGTACCATTTACCAAGATTTACCATAGAACAAGAGTTCAGTTGCAATACCACACCCCACATATTATCAAATACAAAATTTATATATTAAAATGTTTTGCAAATATGGCAAAAAAATTGGTTTCTATCACTATAGACTTTATCATATCATTGATAGAAGAAGTGATAGACTATTATCATTATCACTGACAAAAATCTATAAAAAGCTGAGGGGATCAGCGATAGAATTCTATCTGTCATAAGATATCAGCGATAGAAATTGCCATATCCGCAAATTTTTTAAAAACATGTTATATTTCTAACGATCTTATTCTAAATTGACATCTGTAACAATTCTCTTATATATTTGGTATTCAACCATCTGAACTCTTGGTCGATCTAGTGTAAATCAACATGAACTTAGCTTAACTGATATCAAATAGGTGATTTCCGCTGAGATATCTAAGTTCGAATAATCCCCCACCACACCTATATTATTGTTAAAAAAAAACTTGGTAAAGGGTTGTACGAAAAAAAATCTTGGTACAACAGAAGAAACATGGTGAACTACAAATAAGGATGTCTAAATAATTGTATCTAATTTGACATATTCTCCTGTGTGTCAAAGTCATTTATTAAAATTAAACTCAAAATTCAAAATTGAATACTAAACTTAGAATCTGTTCTCTAGATTGTAGAAACAAGTGAGCCCTTAAGTTCTAAAATTGAGCATAATTCAACCCCAGAAAATTATTAAAAAAAGAAAAGAAAAAAAGGGTTTCCTGCAGCTAGCACTTACCAGGGTGAAAACTGAAGATTTGGTCAGAGGTGGGATGAATATTGAATTTGGTGATGGGATGAATAATGAAGCTGCGGAGTTTAGAATAGACCCAGCTGAAGGTGAGACCAATAATCTTGCGTTTTGAAGTTTTATTGTCATTCGTATTCTTTTCCGTTGCCGGCGATGCAGCTCCGTCGTCAATGCCACCGCCTGCGGTGACATCAATGGTATGGTGGTCCTTAGAACGACTGGTACTCGTTTCAGCTCCAAATGAACCTTGCCGAACCCTCATTATTTCGAATAATTTGGAATTTGGAAACTACCCTTCAGCTGCAAGTGTTCAAAACTGGAACTCATCCAATTATAAATATATAAGACTTGTGAGTCAATGGCAGACGCAAATAAAATTAAAGCTTTGTTGCATCACATTTAGGTCGTCATCTTCTTGGATTTTCTCAAAGATGTGAGGCCTGGATTTACTCATACATGTGAGGTCTGGATAGGAGCCAAAACCTTATCTTTGCATTTTGTTTCTATGTCCTTTTACACAATTTTTTTTTAATAACTTTTTGCATTGCTGGTAACCAAGCTATAGAATATTCATGGTGATGGCCTACAAAGAGATGTCCATCGTTTAATAGTGCACTAAATGAGCTATCTGTAAGATCTTTACTAGGTTAGTTTTGTAGTTTAAATGAATAATTTTACTGTGTAATTTGTATATTTCAAGCAATCGAAGCAAATCGAAGATTTCTAGAAGTATTGTCGTAAAAAATGAGTAAGTAAGAGGTATTTTGATGACCTAGAGCAACAAATAAAAAAAATGCTCCAAAATAAAAATAAGATAAAATAATTATATGCACTAACTTCATAATCAAACTCAAGCCTACACATGCACATAGCTCAGTCATGGAGAGTGTCCCACCATCTCATTCAATCATTTTTTATCCTTAATTCGCCTGCTTTAATTTTATTTCTTTAGCGTCGAGTTACAACGTCTCGACGTCAACTTTCCAAATCAGTTTAATCAGTTTTCGCGCGTTTTAAAGGGCAGCGTCGAGACGCCCCCTAACGTCTTGACGCTGCGATACTTTACCTATTTTTACATATTTTTTCAACCGATTTGAAGAGGCAATTTTAGAGAGAACAACCCTTATTTCGAATTCTACCTTACTTTGGAGAGGAAGAAGAGACCATTGAAGCTAAGGAAGAGATAAGTATAGTCTTACCCTGAACCATAAGTCAAATACATCTTTCTCCGCCTCCACCCTCATTCCATCTAAATTCACTATACCTGAAAATCAACATCTCAACAATGACGTTTTATATAATTTTTAATTAATAATAATAAATAAGTGCACATTATACCTTAAAAGAAATATAATTATATATAAAAGGAAACAATACAAAATCAATAAATAAAAATTGAAATAGGTGCCAAAGAAAATCAAATAAAAAAAAATGAAAACCATAAAAAGAAAAAACGAATGTATTTGTCGAATCGGGTGGGGTTCGAACACAGATGCCCAAATGGAATTTGATTAAGGGAAATTGTAACAGATGTCAATTCAGAATAAGATAATTAAAAATATAGCATGTTTTTAAAAATTTTGCGGATATGACAATTTCTATCGCTGATATCTTATGGCTGATAGAAGTCTATCGCTGATCACCTCAGCTTTTTATAGATTTTTGTCAGTGATAATAGTCTATCAGTGATAGAAGTCTATTAGTGATATGATAAAGTCTATCGGTGATAGAAACAAATTATTTTTGCCATATTTGCAAAACATTTTAAAGTTTGCTAAATTTGCAATTAGTTTGGGCCTGATTGCTATTTGTGCAACCAGCCCTTTGATTAATTTATATAGTTTTTATAGTTGATGTCTGGGGAATTGATAATTTTTATCTGAGTTCAACAAGTCTGAACTCCTCCTCCCAATTTCTTCTTCAACAACTTTTTGGACTAAACACGGGTATGCTGTCCAATAGTATTAGTAAATATCTTGAATAGATTAAGTTCTTTTTAATTTGTTTATTTTATTATTTATTATTATTATTGTTATTTAAGAAATGTGATTTGTTTTTTGAATTATGCTATATGACTTGATCTCTATGGCCGTGTGGAACATAATATGTTGCCAAAAGATTTAAATTTGAGCAAGTTTGTTTTGTCTTTGACACGCGCAGAGAAAATTCTGCTTTGACTCAGTTCGTGGGAAGTGATGTTTTGGGTTATTCCATCTGAAGAGAAGAAGAAGCTTTGTGACTTAATTAGTTTACTGAGTCAATAATGGCAATGCCATTAATATACTTCGAATTGGGAACCCCTCCTCTGCAACTCAAAGTGACTAAATTCAGGACCACATCACTCTTTGAATTTTATTTGTCATATTAAAAACTCATTCTCACCACTATGTCTACCTCAATTACATTGAACCGAACGGAGCTAGCTTATCATCACTAAGCGATACATCATGTCGTTAAACTATGTTTTTGTTGGCAAAATTGAAATAGAACTTGAGACTTCTAATTCATAGTTCATATATCATGTTTGTTGAGCTATGGTCATGTTGGCACGGAAAAAAGTGAAATAGTTAACCATTAATAATATTATATACTGAGATTTGTATCCCATTTATTTATTTATTTTTTTTTTTACAACATGTTAGGGTGAGGATTGAACCTAGGACCTCATGGTCACTAGACAATACATCATGCCGTTCAAGTATGCTCGTTGGCCGTGTTCCATTTCATTAATTTTTAATTTTTTTATAATATAATATAAATATCGATGCACCCTGCCTTAATGAAGTCCTACATGAAAATATTCTTAGCCTTATTAATTATGAGGAGAAAAACCCGGTAAATGTTGTTTTTTTTTAGTTCAATTGAAGGTTTTTTTTTTTTTTTAATGACAATTGAAGTTTATGTACTTTAACAGACAATTTTAGAACTAAAAAATTCATTATACTTTGGCACCAGAAAATCACATTTCATTGAAGTTTCTGTTCTTTAACATAGACACAATTCTAGAACTAAAAAAATCATTATACTATGGCACCAGAAAATCACATTTGATTGTTGTTCCAAATAATAATAAAAAAAAGTTAACATTCGGGATGAATGAATGAAAATCGAATCCATTCCCTCGCTAGGAACAATTAATAAACAATTATCTTAATTGATGCGAGATCTTTTCGGTAGAACAAAAAATAAAACAAAGATTTATCGGAAAGTAGATAATAGTCGGAAAAAAGTCTAGCTAGTGAAATAAGGGAAAGCTAAGTGATCAATAATACAAGTAGTTTGGCCGTGGCAGAGGAAGAAGTCGCGGGGGACGATCAAATCACTGGCGCACAGCGAATGCTCGTGCAATCTGCCAAGTTTGTGGTCGATCCGGCCATTCTGCAGCAGTCTGTTACTATCGGTATGTACATTCTGAAAATGGAAATACCTCCAATCGTGCGTGATCTGGGCAATTTGGAGGATCAATTCAGCAGGATCATTTTCCTTTTATTGTTGAGAAAATCAGGGGACTGATTTATGATGAGTTGTCAGATGAGCTTGTGATATAGCTTTCATACTTTAGTGGATTTATGATAGACAAACTTTTTTTTTTCTTCCTATAATTAGGATAGTTTGTACTAAAAAAAAATATTTTAAATAGTTTGATTTTTATGATACTTTATTTTAAAGATTGATATCCTATCATACATTTGAAAAAATAAATATTTATTTTAAATTAAATTAGGATGAGAAATTCTAACTTCAAACATTAGGGTTGATAACATGTTATTTTATGTTAATTGATATATATAAAAATCAAAGTGAATGTGTCATATCCATATATTGCTTGATAAGAAGAAAAAAAAAACAAAAGAATATAGGGAACAAAGGAACTGATACCGACACTCAAAGAAAATAAAGAGTGATGTGAAAGAAATTAAAGAATAGTAGGAAAATTAAAGAACATATCAGAAAATTAGGTGAGTAGTATGATATCGGGAATTTAATTTTACGGATATACATCGTTCAAATATCGATATCGACGGATAATTCTGTAAATTAATTTAAAAAAAAAAATTATTTAAATTAATAATTAAGTTCATTTTACTCTCAAACTAAGTTATAGACTTTGTTATTAGTATCTATATTCATATTGAAATTAACAAAAGTTATTTTCTATGTTTTACGGGTATTTATAAAAGATATTGAAGATATTCATTAACCCTTAATATCTATATCGACTCCTTTGATTTACGGATATATCGACATATCCACGGATATTTCTATCTAGTAACTAGTAAGTAGTATATATTATTGTAAAAGGTACAAGGTGGGTAGCATTCCGTAAGAGTTAGGGTTAAGCAACCCGCATACCATATAGATATATTATATTATTGTTAAAGGTATAAGGTGGGTAGCATTCCGTAAGAGTTAGGGTTAAGCAACCCGCATACCATATAGATATATTTTTTTTGTTGTACAATTTTTTGTTTTTTAGATGTGTGAATGATTCAAATTGTTAACTTCTTATTAGTCAATAATTCATATATTATATCAGTTGTGGTATGTTCATGTTGACTCGTATAATAATTAAAATCTAGATAGATATATGTGTCAACATTGATGCACATCTAAACTGAAATTTTAGAGAACTGGAAAATATGGATGCATGACATTTAGATAATTAATCATCGTTTAAAAATTTATAATTAAGGATATCCACAAATATTTAAAAGGTCATGTTTGTTTTTGTAAAATTTATGTATGTAAATGTCTTAAAATGATGTATTATTCCAACCATATCCTTACCTATGTTGAGATAATTTATATATTAGTATTTTACATTATACAAAACAAACATGATAAATCTAGATGTGGTTCTTGTCCCATGACAACCTCGAATTCGTAGGCAACATAAAACTTTCACCAAACAAATGACCCATAAATAAATGAGTTGGTCTTGAAGGCGGGCCAACAACAACGTCCCAAGCAAGTGGGTCATATGGAGTAGGCTAGAATCATTTAAAATCGACTCAAAGCAATATATTACAATATAATTTGTCAGGTTTTTCATTTATCAAAGGTAAAATGTATTTTTGATGTCTGAAATTAGACGAGGACTGTTTGGTTTCTACGTTTCAAAAGAGATACTCTACTCTAGCCAAATCGAGCATAGCTCAATTGGCATAGGGTTGTGTCGGTGACCAAAAGATCATGAGTTCAATCCCCGCATTAAATTAAACTATCGTTGCAAAAAAAAAAAAAAAAATACTCTAATTTTTCAGATTTGTAAAATGATTCTAAATAGTTTAGGTTAATTGGATCCTTGGGTTACTTAACGTAGAATGAATGATATGTCAATTTTCTTCTAAAAATATTTTATCTCCGTTGATTGCTTCTCCCCATATCATACCAACCGTCGTAGTGATCCACACACCGGCCTTCGTCGTCCGCCAACCACCTATTGCAGCCCTAAGCGTCATTTTTTATTTGGTAGGCATATCGGTGGCGGTGGGGCTGTCGTTTTACAGCGAGTTTGATTTCAGGGGGATTGTGGCATGGGGCTGTTGTGCGGCGAGATGTTGTTATAGTGGGCTTGATTTCAGGAGGGCGTGGCCTAGGGCTGTGTTAGAAAATAAACTTTTGGGAGATGAGAGGTTAAACTTTGAAAGATAATTGGAAGAAGAAACTACTTGTATTATTGATCACTTAGCTTTAAAACTTCATACAAACTTTGAAACTTCACTCCTATTTATACTAGTGACAACTTCTAAACTTATGGCTAAAAATTTGTCACACATCATTTTCTATAATATTATTTACAAACACATTTTTCCTCACACATTCTAGAAAATTCTACATCTTCTAAAAAATATTTCTCTCATATTCTAGAGAATTCTTCACAATTCTCTAAAACTTCTTCTAAAATAGATTTCTCTAGAATATTCTAAGTTCTTAAAGTGTTTCTAGAAATTGGATTTTTATTTAGGGTAGGCCCAACTACTAAATTATTCAAAATCAAGTTTATATTTCGACAGGCTGGTGTGGGGTGACAATGTTGGTGATTTTGAATTTTACAGATTGGAGCTAATATGAGACCAAAATTAATTTTAATATGAGACCAAAATTAATTTTGATGAAGCTGATGACGATATTTATCTTTTGTCTTATATTTTTTTTTTTTTTTGAGGATGGAAAAGTAGCTGGGTAAATAACTAAGAGGGTGTTTGGAGCACCAAATTAGAGTTGGGTGAAATGAGTTATTATAACTTCGTCCTTAGCCCACCCACTATTATAACCCACCGTCAATAAAATAACTACCTTAACTTCAATAATATTTATTATTCACAGACTATTATAACCACCGAATATTTGAAACCGCTCAGCGCCCCAAACAACCCCTAAAAGAATTCTCTGGAATCCGTTCCTCTTTTGAATTAGTTTAAAACCCAATATAGAGCAAATTAAAAAGACATAATATTTAGAGTCTTAGTTTTAATATAAAGACAAGTCTCAGAATACTTTGGTCTTCCTATCCTTTAACAAGCAAGACATCCCAGTAGCATGCAATGCTGCTAAAGCATCAGTCCAAAGTTTCCATTGCAGCACACAAAACCAATAAATTGGAACAAGAGCCATCCCAGTAACCAGCAAAGGAATCCAAGAAATATCTTTTCCATAGTTGAGGAACAAGCAAGCACTGAAAGCCAGCACCATTCCCAGTACAGAAAGGAAGAGTGATCCGAGTCCGATCGCCAACTCTAACGGCAGCCAGAACAGAAATTCTGTTTCGGTATACCGCGACGTCAAGATCGACAAAAACAAGAGTATCGAAGTCGAGGATGAGATCAAAGCGATTGCATCTGATATCACAAACACAGTGAACCATTTGTGGTCAAGAAACATGGGAGAGCCCGTGTTGTCGCTGTTGCCGCCTGGTACGGTGAAGGCTGCAGCAAAAACTATGGTGGCGATCAAAGTTGCAACCAGCATGCATGAATTTGCTGTATTCTTCACCCACTTTTCTCCTTCTTTCATAAGCTCTCTGTGTTCTTGGGTGAATAATTCACGTGCTGTTTTCTTCCCTTTCTTTATTCTTATTGTATGCTCTACTATGTCCTCCACTTCCTTCAATTATATTACAAAACATACCTTCAATTTTGAAAACAATAATGTAACAAGGGCTAACTTAATCATTTATTGCTATTATTCCAGAGTTAATCATTGATTTATCATCTTTCTTATATTATATTTGAAATTATTTTCTACACAATATTAAACGAGAATTTTCTGTGGGACATTGGAAAGAGAGTTCAAGATTGCCGTGCCCTGTAAGAGAAAAAGAGCATGGCATAGCCTTAAAGTTAAGGGCGAAGTTCAAATGAAGAAAGGCTTACGGCCTGGACTCGAATTGAAGCCACTGCATCTCCACCAAGCAAAGAGCTAGTAAGGGAGCAAAGACTTTTTCTAAAGATAAAGGCCGAAAAGATAAGATCTTGGAAATCCTAATATATTGGTGACTTTCTCATGAGGAATAGGGCTTACGCATGGAAGAATAAATTTCCTTATTGCACCTAAACGAGTTTCACGGATAAATCCATTATTTAAAGAAGACTAATTTCAAGTCATATAAAGAAAGACTTTGAACAATGTTCCCATTAAATTTTCTCTAAATGGAAGGCAAAAAGGAGTGGGAAAAGATGCACATAATTAAAAGTACCTTAAACCATAGAAGCTCACGATGCATTTGAAAGACGGCTCCTGAGACTCGATCAAGATGACTTGGATCGGCCATTTTGAAGGCTAATTCAAGCAAGCTGATATTTTCCTCATTGAAATAATATAGCAAGTCATCTGGGTTGAACAACTTCAAATCATAAATTAAATTGAAGACATGCAGTTGTCGATTCTCGACCGCTATGTGAAATATGTTCTTTCCATTTCCATCGACTATTCGTAGAAGCTCGGGATTTGTATCTAGTAACACTCTCACAAATTCAACGTTTCCTACGCTTGCAGCATCGTGTAGCATGCTCGACGGATGTAAAATAAAATCCAAACTCTTATCTCCTTGAATCTTATCCCGAATAGCACTCCACATGAGTTCAACTGTTTGATGGGCTTGTATTTGCATCATTTTCTTCTTGCATACATGCTTGAAGCCTAAATATGGATGGAAAGTACAAAGATTTAAAAGGTATGCAATGAAAAGTTAAGTTTTTTTGAAAAAGAAGAAGAAACTAACAGCTATTGATGAATGATTGCCACTTGGTTGGCTTATTTTTGGTGCCAATTGCATTACACTTTCGGGCCAATTATATGTAAGGGTGTATCGTCATTGATGTCACGTTTCAGTGCCAATGACTTGTTCCAGTTTAGAATGAGCAAAGCTATATCTGTGAAGAAAAAGAAACATGGTGAGTTACGGTAAGTTTAATTAAGATAAATACTTCGCTTACACATAGTAGCTAGAGCTCGTGTTAATTAAGGGTTAAATTATCAATCAACTCAAAGACTTAAACTGGTGAGTTACGGTAAGTTTAATTATATCAGTACTCTAATACGCCCACTCACTTGTCCGCTTGAAAATTTGTTGAAAGGCTCAACAAGTGAAAATAAATATTAATTAGAAAAGAAATGACATTATTACAAGGGTTCTCATATCATGTTAAATCACCAATCAACCCAAAAGTTTAAGCTGATTATGAATTTCCACCCATGACTATGTCTTTCGAGACTCATAACTTCTTTGTTCGACACCTGAGGATTCTACCGACATGACTAAGCCAGAGGTATGTCTCTCATACCACTTGTTAGGCACAATGACTCTCAACATATCTCCACAAATAGTATGATATTTGATCTTCTTCTTATCTTCCCCTTGTTAGGAACAACGACCCTCTACATATATATCTCCACAATGATATAATATTGTTCATTTTGGACATAAGCTCTCATAGTTTTACATTTGGTTTTACCCAAAAGACCCCATACCCTAATAGAGATAGTTGTCATCACTTATATGTCCATGATCTTCCCCTTATCTAGACAATTATGTTGGAATTTGGTCGCACTTTCCCAACAATTCATCTCTTGAACACAGTACCACCGAGCCTCCTCTCAAATAGTCATCTATCCATCTAGCTCTTATTCATGCAAACTTAATTCTTTTCTCTGGAGCACACCGCTAGTCTGATAGAGCTCTCAACCACGAATCTCCACCATGACTATGTCTGTCAAGACTTACAACTTCTTTGTTCGGCACCCGAGGATTCTACCAACACGGCAAGGTCAGGGGCAAGAACCTTTAACTTTGGAGTTATTGTTACACCCAAGCCCAGGATTGGGTCAGACCTCGTCATTACGGACCTGCTTTTCATGAGTGAAGACTCTCCACATATAAACCAACATATATAATTATTTTAAGTCTTGTCTAACCACAAACTTGTATTGCCTTATAATCTCTCTCATTCGGATGTGATATCGGTTCATTTATGTACCGACGTCACATATATATCCATAATTTTCTCGTCTGATGCCGTGTATTTTTAGTGGCTGAAAAATTACAGCGAGGCAATTTATATATTAAATGCAATAGATTTAAACCCATAAAAATTGACAAAAAGTTGGGAGCAAGTATTCATGAATGAACTATACAATTGTGAAAGGAAATTATATTGTTGATAATAAGAGGTAAAAGGCAAACCATAATGATCGGCGGAGATGGCACTAAGAAGAAGCTCCATTTGCTCGTTAATTTCCATTTTTTGTACCATGATGTCAATTTCCTTTAGGAGATAGGAAACCATGTCATTGTGTTTGTATCTTGCAGCAATTAAAACTGGGGTTGCATTTCCCGACCCGCGAGTGAGAACCAAATCGTTATGCTTTCGCACCATAAGCTCGGCGATATCGACAGCGCCCGATGTCGCAGCGATGCAAAGGGCTGTGTTTCCATATATATTTGTGGCTTCTAAGTCCTTTTTGGTAAGTTTTTTCACCAGCTTCTCAACGAAAGCAGCTTTCTTGAATCGGGTGGCAATGTGGAGAGCAGTTTCTTTTCTATCCTTGCTTATTACTTTGGACAGGATTTCTTTATGTGTCTTTTCGATTTCCTCCGCTGTCTTCCAGTCACCCCTGGTCGCAGCTTGGCATAGCCGAATAGGCACCGGAGGATGCTCCATTTTTATGCTCCCTGAACAAAGTTAGACTCATTATTATAATTTCTCTTTGGTTCCAACTTTTTAAAATGTCTATTTTAGGATCAAATTTTCGAGCACTCTTGCAATTTACGAGAGAAAAATTATAAAAATATTTTAATTTTGTATCAAATGATTATTAAGAAAAAACATATTTTAAGATCTACATCTTACCGTTATTAAGAACCAAGTATTTTGATTTTGTATATATTGGTTAGTGAGTAGGGAAAGACATATTTTAAGATCTAATCTAACCGTTATTAAGAGCGCCCCTTTATTGAATATTTTTTCCTATTTTAGTCTTTCCACTTTTTGGCTTATTTTGGTCTCATCAATTTTTTAAATATTGATTTTAGTGCCATTAAAATTGTGAAAAAAATAGTAGTTTTGGTACTTATTTTTATTTTGCAATATAGGAGATACGGACAAAAAAAAAAAAAAAAAAAACAATTAATTTAAAAGGAGGTGTTTGGTAAAGGATTGTTTTGGACCCCAACTCATTTTTTTTTTTTTGTCAATTTTCTCGATCCATTCCCGACCAGAATCGGGAATGAGAAATTTTCCGCGGACCAACTATTCATCTTCATCTTGACCTTTTGAATACTCACACAATCGAGTACTACACTAAAACCCGATCGAAACTCAGTCAGGTATGATCGTTCATCTTCACCGAGAGACCTTTTAAAATTACTTACCCAACCGAGTACAATACACTAACTTCAATCCAAACCTGGTTGAGTATAACCGTTCAACTTCACTGAGACCGTTCAAAATTTATGTTGAATATACACAATTTCAAGACACTGTCGTTATTAGACTTTTTTTTTTCTTGATCCGTTGATTGAACTCATTCTCTTTAGGACAACTTTAATAGTCTTAAGGCTCTTCTTGAGCACTAGATCAATCTTAGTCGAGTTGGTATGCACCAAAGACTATAGATCATGACTAATGAAACAAAAATATACTTTTAAAAGGAGACTTTTTATCCAAAACCATAAATAGTAGGGGCTAATTTTTCCAGTACCCCTCAAATCCTCACCCCACATAATATATTGTTAGAACTAAAATAATAAAATATATTTTTTTGCGGTATTTTAATTAATGTGAGGATTGAACCCATGACCTCTTAGCCATGGGCACAACCTTATGTCAATTGAGCTATACAAAATGTTGGTAAGGATTTGTTTAAAAAAAATTGTTGGTACAAGAGAAGAATAGACGTACTCTCACACTCTTGTGTGAGCTCTAAAATTGAGCATAAAACTTATAATTTTAGACACAATCAGATCAGCAAACTCAAAATTCATATATAATTTAACCCCAGAAATTAAAAAAAGAAGAAAAGGGTTTCCAGCAGGTAGCACTTAGGGTGTGTTTGGTTTAGATTCCTAAGTGTTTAATTTTTGCAAAAAGTCATTTTGGAATAAATTGAAGTGTTTGGCAATCATCCAAAATGAATTTTTGGAGAATGAGTTTTTGAAATAATGCATTTTGGATGAAACACTTGATATTAACTTTTGAAAAAAATGTTTTTGAGTGTTTATTTGAAAAACCCACTTAATTCTCATATTGTATTCAAATTACTAAAATACCCTCACACTCCTCTTTTAAATTTTCTCCACCAACCAACCTCCTTCAACCACCGCCTCCAAACTCCGACCACCACCGTCCAACTCCGGCCATCCGTCGCCCCGCTCGGACCGCCCGACCCCGGCAACAACCGCCGCCACCCGACCCCGACCACCGCCACCTCCACCCGACCCCTGCCACCGCCGCCGCCACCCGACCCCTGCCACCGCCGCCACCACCCGACCCCGACCACCGCCGCCTCCACCCGACCCCAACCACCGCCCGACCACTGCCGCCGCAACCCGACCCCCTACCACCGCCGCCGCCCGACCCCCGGCCACCGTCGCCGCCGCCCAAACCCCGGCCACCGCCACCGCCACCGCCGCCCGACCCCCGGCCACCACCGCCGCCGCCGCTCGAACCCCGACCACCGCCGCCGCCGCCCGAACCCCGGCCACCGCCGCCGCCACCCAACCCCCGACCACCGTCGCCGCCACCCGACCCCCGACCACCGCCGCCACCACCCGACCCCCTGCCACCGCCGCCTCTACCCGACCCCAACCACCGCCGCCGCCACCCGACCCCCTACCATCGCCGCCACCGCCGTCGCCCGACCCCCGGCCACCGCCGCCCGAACCCCGACCACCGCCGCCTCCGCCCGAACCCCGACCACCCCTGCCTCCGCCCGAACCCCGGCCACCGCCGCCTCCACCCGAACCCCGGCCACCGCCGCCTCCACCCGAACCCCGACCCCCGCCGCCCCAGCCACCCAACCCCAACCCTACCACCGCTGGCCAGGACCCGACCATCGTCGACCCGACCATCGCTGACCTAGACCCCAACCACCCGACCCCGACCCTGACACCGACCCCGGCCACCGCGCCCTAGCCTGGCCACCCGACCCCGACCCCCGCCGCCCCAGCCACCCGACCCCGACCCTACCACCGCCGACCCGACCACCCGAGCCGGACCCCGACTGCTCGACCCCGAAACCGACCCCAACCCCGACAACGACGTTGACACCGACCCCGGCCACCCGACCTCGACCCTAACCCTGGCTTCCCAACCCCGTCCCTAATTCCAGATGTCCGAACTCGACCCCGACCCCGACCCTGACCCCGACCGCCCGACCCTGACCCCGACTCCGACCCTAACCGCCAGACCCCGACCGCCAAACCCTGACCATCAACAATAGTAAACCCTAAACTCTAAACGGCAAATATAAATTTAAACTTATTAATTCATATTGTTTATTAATAATTGTCCTTATAGTAATTTGACATTAAGAGAAACACTTTTAGTGTAGAACAAACCAAACACACTTGTAGATAAAAACACTTTTGAGAAAATGTAACCAAACACATGAGTGTTTTAATTATAAACATTTCTAGAAAAAATGTTTTTAAAAAAATGCATTCTTTGAAAAACATTTTTGTAGTAGTCAATCCAAACACACCCTTACCAGGGTGAAAATTGAGATGAATATTATTGAATTTAGATTTGAGGCAGCTAATAATCTTGCATTTTGAAGTTTGATTGTCACCCGCCAACAACCTACGATTCCAATCCAATGGCGATGCAGCTCCGGCGGGGACATCAATGGTATGGTCATCCTTAGAACGACTGGCACTCGTTTCAGATCCATTTGAACCCGCCTGAATCCTCATATTTCCAATTCAGCTCCTTCTGCTGCAACTGTACTGCAAACCTAAAAGTACTCATCCAATTATTTATTTCAAGAAAACTTTCTTGTGAGTCAATGACCGTAATGGCCACATGTACGATAACAACCGGCACGTGATCAAACTATAACTTTAGACCATGTGTCTTATATTGTGAGTTAGGTTCTTTTATCAAATTTCTAATGTGGATCCTCAATACGCCTCAGATCTACGATTTCGAATCTGGATGACCTCCAATTAGGAAAATTTCCAAGAACCCGTCACCTTAATTGTTTCAACTTAAACACGCTTAACTTTGTAATTTTTATGATTGAACCACAAAAAAAGGTGATAGTAACTATAAAATTCTTTCAAGTGTCAAACCGACCATAGCTCAATTGACATAAGGTTGTGTCCGTGACTATGAGGTCACGGGTTCAATCATCGCTTTAATTAAAATACCGTTCCAAAAAAAAAAAAAAAAAAAATATCTCTCAAGTTTCTCTCATTTGAATGAGGCATTACTTCTCTCATTCGAATGAGGTATCATTTTCCCTCTCGCCTTCTTCCAATTGATCTCTGTTCACTCTAGGCCTAAACTACTTTTGGTTTCATCTAAAAGATCTCAAACCAATGGAGATATTATCCTTTTACTTATATACTCATGATCTTTCCCTTTTCTAATCGACTTTGGTCACATTTCCAACAATCTTTTCCTAGCATTTTCTTCTCCAAACACAAAATGCAAACACAAAACCGCTTGTTTTCCTTTGTGTGTGTATTTTTTTTTTCCTTCTCAGAAATGGTAATAAATTAGAACTTTGTTTATTTACGTCATTATCTTCTTGAATTTTCTCATAGATGTGAGGTCTGGATTTACTCTTACATGTGAGTTATGTATGGGTAGCTAAAACTTTTTTTGTAAAACATTATGTTTTCATTCTGTTTCATTGCATTACTTGTGTAACTGATGTGAAGAAAATTTAATTAGTATGTTGTCCATTGGTATCAGTAAATATCTTGAATAGATTCAAATTCTTTTTAATTTGTTTATTTTACTATATTATTATTGTTATTTACTAAATGTGATTTGTTTTTTGAATTATGCTATATGACTTGATCTCTGTGGCTGAGTGGAATTTTTTTTTTTTTTTTTTTTTTTACTAACATGTGGGGGTGATGGAACCACTTCTAGGTCATTAGTTCATCCGAATTTGTTGGATGCGGTTGAGGTAAACATGATGGCAACCAAAAAAAGAAGGAGAAGAAAAGTAAGGAGAATTTTGCCTAAGACTATGATACTATGAAATTTTCGCTCACAATATAATATACACGAGCTATTCCTATTATCGTCAATTAGTTGAGAGATGGAACTCCATAAAATTTAATATAGTATCAGAGTCCACGAAACTTAAACGATTATTTGGTAAAAAAAAAATGCAAGTTTGTTTTGTCTTTGACATGTGCAGACAGTTCGTGGGAAGGGATGTGTTGGGTTATTCCATTTGAAGAAGAATTAGGTTTGCGACTTGATTAGCGTACGGAGTCAATAATGGCAATGACATTAATATACTTGGAATTGGGAACCCCTACTCTGCAATTGAAAGTGACTAAATTCATGACTGAATTTTGATAGCCATAAAATAATAAATTGTACGATGAGACTTTATAATAATTAGAATAAGATTTTTTTTTTGTCCGGACAACCCGTGAGTGTAGAGATGAAACTTTTTACATTTTAGTCACTAATTCATACATTAAGTGAGTTGAACTATGTTCATGTTAACAAACTTAGTTGATATTAGTTTGGTTTTTAAATTGTAACAGTTTGATGTCATAATATAAAGTTTCTGCCTGATATGAGTAGTAAATGCATGTTAACTAATGAAGTGAGTGATATGCATTGTATTATAGTTAAAACACACGAGTTATGGTGAGAGATCTCGTAGACTATTAAGAAATTGAAACTCAACGAACTATCGGTAGATAAAATATAGTGAATGAAGAAATGGTGGAGAGACTATATCACTCATAAGAGATCATCAACAAAGGTAATGTGATATTGATAAAGATATGTGCAGTTGATTGAACAAAATATTGTTCTTGTTGTAGTTGAAGAAATGTTGATGAAGACGAATCCTAAGAAAAACCGATTGAGCGGTCTATAGAGTTGGGAGCAAGACCATTTACTCGAACAATATGAATCCAATTGATACAAAAATTTACGAGATCAGGGAGACTTAACAACAAATTTCATTATATACTCGAGATTTATTGGTGTCTCAACTCATCCTAGGTTCGTTAGGGTAATATGGAACGAGATGTGTCATTAATTTTGGATTAATAGTAATTAGTTAGTTTTTAGATTTAATTAGTTATTGGTTTATTTTAGCTAAACAATCATTTTTGGTCCCTAAACTTTTATGAAAGTAACAATTTAGTTACTGAACTTTAGTGTTTGTAACGATTTAATCCATTCAATTTTGTAACAATTTAGTCCATGTACTTTGAAATTTATAACGATTTAGTTCGTATCGTAAAAATATTATTAAAATTTAATGAGATTTCTTACACAGTTATAGATCGATAAACTAATTGGGACTAAATGTGTTTTTTTTTTTTTTTTTGAAAGAAGACTAAATGTGTTGATAAGCTACAAAGATGAAAACCATTACATAGTAAAAAGCGACATTTAATTTTGAGGAATTATTTTTTATGGTAAGGATTAAATAGTTACAAATTTAAAAGTATAAAGACTAAATTGTTACAAATTTAAAAGTATAAAGATTAAATTGTTACATATTTGAAAGTATATAAGGACGAAATTGATAAAGTTTAAAGACTAAATTGTTACAAAGTTTTAAGTAAACGACTAAATTGTGACATACTAAAGTCTCGTACTAAATTGTTATTTTCAAATTTTTGTAAAACTATAAATAGCCTCTTTTAGAGGAAGAGGTGTAAGGGAGCTTTTTGGAATATTATTTGAATAGTAATTTTGGGATAAATTTTCTTCTTAATTTGGCCTTAAATTTGACCTAATATCAAATGGGCTGCATCAAACTAGAAAAAATACTGCATCATTAAAGAGGCATTCTTTGAAAGATCTATCTCCCAAAGCTTCAATTTTTTTTTTTTTGGTGCAATTTGGGAAAAGTATTTGGATAACTAGTCTTTGTAAAAAAAAAATTAATAAGTTGAGCTACTTTGGGTTGATTTCAACTAGCCACTTATTTTATATTGGTCTATCGTTGATGCATTCAATCTTTTAGATATTGATATCCCACAAAAACATTCATATTTCAATTTTATGAAAATATATCGAGAGGGAAAAATTGATAAAATGTTGATGTTTATGGACAATTTTATAAAATGATAAGAATAATCAATAAATTTAAAAAAGAAGTTTAATTAATAAATCAACATTTCATATTTTGTAAGGTTAAAATTCTTAGTATCAAGTATGTTTACATTCGAAAAAAATAGAATGGAGGTTCTCAACATGAACATAATTTAACTGACATAAAATATGTATTCTTGATCAAAATGTCAGAAATTCAAATCTCTTCCCCAACACGTAAAAAAACAAATATATATTTATATTAGTAATAGAGACAATTGTATATATTACCATCTAACACAATCTAAAATAACAAATCTAACACAATCGAAAAATATTTACAAATATGTCACAATTTTATAGTGATAGAAGTCTGTTGCTGATAGATTATAAAAATGATAGGGAGGTATATCGATGATAGACTAAAAATAGTCTATGAGAAGGATAAGCAACCTGCATACCATATACATATTTTATTTATATTTTGTGTACAATTATTTTTAGACAACATGCGTGTGGATGATTCGAACTTCTAACCTTTTAATCAATAATTCATTTATTATGTTAGTTGTGTTATATTCATGTTGGTTTGTAGAAATAAAATCTAGACAGATATTTTTCTGTGAAGATTGATTATATAATTTACAACTTTTTCATGAAAACTGAAGATGGGCAAAAACCTTTAGAGGGCAAAAACTATAAAGATCTCTGCCACACTCACAAATACCAAATATCTGAATTACAGAAATCTTTATAGTTATTCACAAATATTTAAATAGTCATGTTTGTTTTTGTAAGATTTATGTATATATATATATTTTTTGACAACATGTTGGAGTAGAGATTGAACCTAGATCTCATGATCACAAGATGATACATGTGCTATGCTTTTATTGACGGTAAGATTTATGTATATAAATGTTTTAAAATGATGTATTGTTCCAAATAATTTATATATTAGTATTTTATATTCATACAAAACAAACATGATAAATCTAGATGGTTGTCCATGACAACCTTCAATTCCTAGGCAACATAAAACTTTCACCAAACAAATGACCATAAATAAATGAGCTGATCTTGAAGGCGGGCCAACAACAACTTGCCAAACAAGTGGGTCATATGGAGTAGGCTACAGTCATTTAAAATCGACCCAAAGCAATAAATATATTACAATATGATTTGTCAGGTTTGTCATTTATTAAAGGCAAAATGTATTTTTAGTCCTGAAATAAAGTCTGAGACTCATGTCTATTTGATGTCAACACTTTAATTCTCACATTTATTTATAAAATGATTCTAAATAGTCTCTAATTTAATTTTTAACCTAATAGAATGATAACTAGATCGTTGAGTTGCCTAACGTGGAATGAATTAATGATGTCAATTTTCTTCTAAAAATATTTTATCTCTGTTGATTGCTTCTCCCCATGTCCAAACCAACCGTCGCAGTGATCCACACTAGCCTTCGTCATCTGCCAGCCACTGTTGGAGGCAATGAAATAAAAAAAGACAAAATTTAGAAGGAAGAGAGAATAGGGAGAATTTTCTTCTATTGAGTGTTATGCCACTTTGTTCAATTGGAGCTTACTTACAAGGGGTGAAGAATACCTCTATTTATAGGGGTTAAAAGAAGACTTTATAGATTTCTAGAATTAACTCTCTAGCAAGTTACATGACCTTTCATATTGTTAGGAGACTCATAGGTGTTGAAGGGAGACTCTAGAGATTCCTAAAATTAACTATCTAGTAAGTTATATGACCTTTCATATTGCCAGGAGACTCTAGAGATTCTTAGATTTAACTCTCTAAGAAGTTACATGATCTTTCATATTGCTAGACCCCTTACATATTCCAATGAGTTATTACAATCAAGAACTAAAAGGACTAGTCATTGGAGGTTACAAATTATTCATTTAACACCCCTTCTTAATTTGTAACTTTCAAAAACTTCTTGAACTTCTTGAACTTCTCTAACGTAACAGTTTCTTCTTTTGTTTACTAAATCTCTAATATAATGATGATGTAACTCAATATGCTTTGACCGTGCATGAAAGACAGGATTCTTGGTCATTGCAATTGTTGACATATTATCACAAAAGATTTTTGTTGGCATGACCTGCTCTATTTGAAGATCAATTAGAATTTTTCTCGACCAAACAGCTTCACAAGCGGCTTCAGTTGCAGCTGTATATTCTGCTTCAGATGAAGATAAAGCTACATTTTGTTGCTTTCTCGAACTCCAGGATATTGCATTAGATCCCAAACAGAGCACATAACTTGAAGTGCTTTTTCGATCGTCGAGGGAACCAACCCAATCACTCAGTGTAGCCAACCAACTAACAATCTTTCTCCTTGACATTTTTGAGTCCATGCTTTTTGGTACCCTGCAAATATCTCAAAACTCTTTTAGCAGCAGCATTATGATTTTTGCTTGGTTCATTCATATACCTGGAAATAACGCTAACATGATACATAATATCTGGCATGATATTAGTAAGATAGATCAACGAACCCACTAGACTTCGAAAACATTTTGGATCTGCTTTACCAGCATTATCATCACAACATAACTTCTCGTTTGATGCCTTAGGAGTTGCAATTGGCTTGCACTTGCTCATGTGAAACTTCTTTAGTAAAAAAAAAAACTTGTTTCCCCGGCAACGGCGCCAAAAACTTGTTGTGCACTTTTAATGCAGTGCAAAAACGCAAGTGTACGGGTCAAGTAATAAAAGTGTATGTAAATACGAGTATCGTCCTGAGGATTGGTTTTCTAGTTCACTTAAGTACCGCGAATACAATCACCCAATTTTATTTAGGGAAAGAAAGCGATAAAAGATAGGATTAAAACAAAATAAAAACATAAATTAAAAGATGGAGAACAACAAGGAGAGAGATATCTTAGAGAGTTGATTTCGCCAATTAGATTGACGCTTCAATCAATCAAATGCCTAGATTATTCATACAAATTTCCATAAGTCTAGAAGAACAAATATAACAATTGACTCTTACGAGCGCAATTGGTCTCATGCAATGTAATAAAACTAATTGTTCAATCTAGTTTTTAAAGACATGCAAGGCATTAAAAACTTCTTTAAAACAACTTCTAAGAGAGCCTAATCATTCTCATGTTAGAACTACTCCTAGTCATGCAATTAAGATCTAGTCTAAATTTTCTCTTTCAAGCATAATTTAAACCATGAGGACATACAACCCTTGGCCAAAAGATTATAAGCATTAAGAAAATAAAAGCAAGAATGGACAATAAGCAATCAATCTAAACATTCAATTAATTAAAACATCAAAACTAAAAGGCTACATCAATCCCCAAGATAAATGAGTTTAGCCAAACATGTTCAATATTATAAAATATAAACTCAAAATTAAACTCATAACGAAACTACAAATTAGAAGGGAAGAAGAAATAAAACTAGTGTCGATTCCACGTTCCCGCTGTAATCGCCACGATCCCGCTGTAATCGCCACGATCCCGAGCATGTAATTGTCTTCTTTTTGCTCCCAAAAATCTCCTCTAACTCTTAAAATTATTTATTTTCGAAATTGGGAATAACTCTCCAAAAAGATGTATTTATAAGGTAAAATGGGGCAAAAATCGTGTATAAATCAAATTAGGCAAATCTGATGGGGGCGAAATCTAGTGTAGCGCGCATCTATAGAGCTCTTGATGCAGATGCGAGCTGGAAACCAGGCTTAAATAAATGAATACTTAAATAATTGCTAGGGAAATGTATCAGTAGTGTAAGTTGGCCGAGTTGGTGGAATGCAAATAGAATTTCTGTAATTCTGCTTGTTGGCCCAAGTTCAAGCCTAGACAGCTTCAACTCTTCATTTTATTTTTGTTTTCAGCGTCTAGACGCTATCCCCTCGGGTTTTTGGCTGATTTTCTTCATCATCTTCATTTGGGACCCCATTTTTGCATCCTATTAGCTTGTTTTTCATCATAAATGTCATAAAAGCTCCGGTTTGCTCCAAATGCTCGATATCTACAAAATAATCAAATATAAAAGTGAATTTAATCGTGTAAGTCTCTAAACTAACATAAAATAGGTCCTAAAGATAGCTCATTTTGTGAGCTATCAATTATCATCACAACATAACTTCTCGTTTGATGCCTTAGGAGTTGCAATTGGCTTGCACTTGCTCATGTGAAACTTCTTTAGTAAATCGTCAACATATTTTTCTTGAGAAAGAAAAATCTCACCTTGATGCTGTTTGACTTGAATTTGAAGAAAATATTTCATGAGACCCAAATCAGTCATTTCAAATTTTTTCATCATGCTCTGTTTAAATTCCTCAAACATTTCTGAGTTACTTGCAAAAAAGATCAAATTGTCAACATATAAGCAAACCACAAGGAAACTTGCTCCTTCATTTTTCACATAGAGATGGTTCGCTAAGACTTTTTTGAAAACCATTAAAACAAAAGTATTCATCAATTTTGCTATTCCATGCACGAGGCACTTGCTTTAATCCGTATAATGCTTTATGGAGTCGATAAACCTTCTCCTATTTTTCATGAACAATATACCCATGCGGTTGTTCTACATATACTTCTTCTTCCCAACTCGTCATTCAAGAAAGCAAATTTATCGTCAAGTTGAAATATCTTCAACTGTAACTGGGCTGCTAAAGCAAGAACAATCCTTATTGTCTCCATGCGAGCTACTGGTGCAAAAGTCTCATTAAAGTCAATATCGGGCTGTTGAGAATATCCTTTCGCTACTAGGCAAACTTTATGCTTCTGAATGGAACCATCTTCGTTGAATTTAGTCATGAAGACCCATTTTAAGCTAATAGCATCTTTTCCTGGAGATAAGTCTGGAAGCTACCACGTCTTAGTTCTTTCGATGCTAGCTATTTCTTCATCCATAGCTTTGTTCCAAACGTCTTCTTTTGTAGCATCATCAAAACTTTGTGGCTCACAAGCAAACATGGCAAAATGTTCCATTGAAACATATATATCTTGCAAAGACCGCATCTACACATGTTGAGTGCGCATATGGCGTCACGTGTCACCTCAAAAATTGAAT
This sequence comes from Herpetospermum pedunculosum, assembly GCA_028017165.1. NCBI lineage: Eukaryota > Viridiplantae > Streptophyta > Magnoliopsida > Cucurbitales > Cucurbitaceae > Herpetospermum > Herpetospermum pedunculosum. Next base: position 64,703,609 of record CM051528.1, read on the forward strand.
CTCATTCTCTTCTCTTTTTTCTTTTTGGCTGCTATTTTTGCCTTTTTTTTTCTTTTCTCTCCTTTGGTTTTCTAGTTTTGATTTCTTTATTTTAATTTTTTTCATTATCATCATGTACACAATATCAACATTTATTTTCAACTAATCAATTAAAAGTTGAAGATTTAAAATAAAAATAATAGAAATAAATAAATCAAAACTAAATTATAAATAAACTTTTAATAATGTGTTTATAACTTTAAATTTAATTATTCCACTTAAAATACTTCAAAATAAACTTAAACTAATGTTCTAAATATCAATTATTATATTGTTGGTTGAATTTTGTTATCGAAGGCTAACTATATATATAATTTTTAATGTTATTCGAATCGATAAGAAATCGGTGATTTTAAGAAGAAAAAAAATAAAAAAATAGGTGAACATATTTTAAAAAAATAAAATAAACAACAATATTAAAACAATAAATTAACGAAACAATTTTTTTTTTTTTTTTTTTTTTTGACCTTTTTAATGATTTTAGATTTAAAGAATATGTGATTTATATTTGTCTATATCATTTAATCTACCCATAAATAAGTTTTTTTTTTTTTTGTTTCTCTACAATTTTTTTTTTTGACAATATTAATTTATTTTAAACTAATCAATTAAAATTTGATAGTTTATAGTAACAACGTAAGAAATATTTTTCATAATTACTTATAGGAAACGACGGTTAACATATGAAAAAATGAGTTCAAACTTTTTTTTTGTTTCATTAATTTATTGTTTTAATATTGTTGTTTATTTTTTTTTTTCATTTTTTCTTTCTTAAATATGTTAATTTATTCTTAGTTTTTTTTTTTTTTTGTTTCATTATTGTTTGTATCTTGCAGCAATTAAAACTGGGGTTGCATTTCCCGACCCGCGAGTGAGAACCAAATCGTTATGCTTTCGCACCATAAGCTCGGCGATATCGACAGCGCCCGATGTCGCAGCGATGCAAAGGGCTGTGTTTCCATATATATTTGTGGCTTCCAAGTCCTTTTTGGTAAGTTTTTTCACCAGCTTCTCAACGAAAGCAGCTTTCTTGAATCTGGTGGCAATGTGGAGAGCAGTTTCTTTTCTATCCTTGCTTATTACTTCCGACAGGATTTCTTTATGTGTCTTTTCGATTTCCTCTGCTGTCTTCCAGTCACCCCTGGTCGCAGCTTGGCATAGCCGAATATGCGGCTGGTGAGATTGGAGGGAGAAACTTTCTCTTCACATTTTCTTCAAACTTGTTTGCTTTTCTTGTTTTATTTCTTACTTCTCATATTTTATGGTTGTGATTTCAACCCGAACGGATGTGTTCTTTGATAAAAAGATGCAGAATCTATCGATATATGGATCACATTGTCCTTTTGTAATCTTATGAAATATTTGGTCCGAACATAACAATAGAATTTTTCAGTGACAAATCCATCCAAGGCTATCTCTCAGCTTTTTTGGGAAATTATTATCAATGTTGTTGTCATTGTTGTTGTTGGTTGATTTTTTTACAACATGAACATGGAAGAATCGAATATGTGACCTCTTAGTTACTAAATTAGACATTATGTCGAGTCAACTATGCTCATATTAGCTCTCAATGTTGTTTTTTGGCGCACTAAATCTAAGTTTTTTTTTTTTTTTTTTTTTTTTTAATTTTAGCATATCTATCATTGCTCTTAATTGGAAGATTTTTCTCTAGCCTCTCTTTTATATTTAAAATTATATATCATAAATATCTGGTTCTATGGTGTAGTGGTTAGCACTCTAGACTTTGAATCTAGCGACCTGGGTTCGACTCCCGGTAGGACCTTTGAAATGCATGATTAATAAATTTTTGTTTGGTTTGCTCTACACTAAAATGTTTCTTGTCAAATTACTATAAAGAACACAATTATTAATAAAATAATATGAATTAATAAGTTTAAATTTGTATTTTAAAAATTATGATCGACGTTGGTGACGGGATAAGAGTGGTGGTGATTGTCGGAGGTCGCCGCCAGTGGTCGGCCGAAGGTCTCGCCGATGATCGGCAGGAGGTTCCCGGTATCCGATAAACTCTATACCATCCCTTTAGGAAAGCGATTCAACTCTGGCAAAACGCCTAAACCCACATCCGTCACGAAAAATAATGACATTCTACGTTGAGTTGCTCCCTTCCTTCATTGAAGTGTTCGCTGGATTGATCGATCCAACTCCCCGCAACCGGTAGATATGTGCTCTCTTCCTCCCCGCAACCTGTAGGAAATAATTAATAAACAGTGGAATTATAATCGACATAACAAAATACTCATAAAAAAATAATATATTTAATAGTGTGGGTCCAGTTAAACAATTATTTCGCCACGTGTCATTTTTTAAAAGCAGTGGTATAAACTTTTTACATACTACGGATGTACTGGAAATTCTCCCCCTAGCTAGCAGTAAACTTCTACTAAAAAAAAATTGAGGAAATTGAACAAAGCAAAAATGTTTAGGATTTATGATTTAATCTAACTTAAGACCTCTAGATCACTAGTTGATATATCTGATTTTTAATTAAAATTTTGGAGACGTATTATATTATAAGATTTAGAACCTCTTGATCACTAGTCGATATATCATCGTATAATATTATAAGATTTAGGAAGATTTTTTTTTTTTTTTTGCAAACGTATTTTAATTAATGCGAAGATTAAACCTATGACTTCTTAGTCACTTAGTCACGAACACAAATTTATGTCAATTGAACTAAGTTCAATGAACAAAAAGATTAAACTTGTACTTTAAAGTAAAAATTAACGTGGAAAATAAAAGAAGGACGACTTTCCAAGTCAATGTTTATTTCTGGTCATAGATTCACATGCCCAATTACAGCTGTCTTTGACTTATTTTAGTTTGTTTTAATTAATTAATTAATTAATTTATTTATTGACCTGCTTCCTTAGAACAAACAACATATTTCCTCAAAATTAAATGAACCGAACTGGGGAGACCGAAATCCCAAAATTCCTCCCTCTTCCAAAAAAAGAAGGCTGAATAACTTTATACTAATTCTCTTCAAAAAAAAAAAAAAAAAAAAAAAAAAAAAAAAAAAAAAAAAAATTACTAATTAAGTTTATTTGTACTTTTTAATAAATTTTGATAAGATTTAAATATATTTTTATTTGATCTTAAAATATTAAAAATATTTCGATTTGGAGAACATAAATAACAATTCAAATAATTTAATTAAGGTGTAGAATCAATTTTTACCCTCAACTTTCTTAAATTTTATCAATTTTACTCTAAATTTTTAAGTTCATTAAATTGACCATAAATCGTAATCTTTACCCTTTATCCATTTTTTTTTTTTAAAAACAAATTTCCCCACACTAATTTTAACCAAAAAAAAAAAATATATGTAAAATCTCTGTGAACTTATTAATTCAACAAAATAATTTTTTTTTTAAGAGATACTCCAATGAAAGGTAGGTGAGAAATATACAAAAATAAATAAATAAATAAATATAAAAAAATATATATATATCTAATTTAAAATGACAATTAAAAAATATCATAATTATAAAACAATTTGAATTTAAAGCTCCAAGTTGCAACATAATTACAAAAGAACTTAAATTTAGGCTTAACTTATGTTGCAACATTTAAATTTAACGTCCAAATTAGACCTTCAACTTAAACAAATGTTGAAAATTGATGATAAAAATTGATACAAACCTAACAAGTTTAGGGGTCAAAATTCAAAAGTGATTTTTTCTCAATAATTTATGTGGTCTCTTCGAATAATTTCTCCACCCAAAGAGCTAAGTATACCCTAACACACAATCGAAAATTTATGTGGGTACTAGAATG